>PYAF01004916.1:28060-59178 GCA_007407185.1 Glycine tomentella
GAAAATCAGATTTCTTACCTCAGTGGCGACCCACAAGGCTGGAGGACAGCTTTCCTAAGCTCTGTCGTCCGTTCTACGCCTCTGGTCCTCGCCCACACTCAAGATTCTGAGGTTTCTCTGAAGGTTGAGATTTTGCTCTAATCTTAGGAATTGATGAAGGTTTTTAGCTTTCAATCGGTTAAAACACGTTTCTAAGTCAAAGGAACGTGTTTAGGCTGACAAATATGGTCCTAGGGAGCTTGAAAACTCATTAATGGAGGTCCAGGGCATTGGGAGGGAGAAGAAGGAGGTTTTCCGTCCCAAAAACGCGATCTGCCCTTTATACTAGGCCTGCCCGACCTCTGGCGCGATCCGCGCCACCTCTGGCGCTACTCGCGCCACTATGGCGGTGCAGGTGGCGTGACTCGCGCCATACCCGCGCCAATCGCGTGGATCTCCAGAGACCCTGGCGCTAACCGCGCCACACCGGCGCTGCTCGCGCCAGACTCCAGAGACTGTGGCGCTACTTGCGCCAACCTGGCGCTACTCGCGCCAGCTTCCAGAGGACCTGGCGCTGATCGCGCCAGCCCGGCGCCATCCGCGCCACACCCCTGTGTTGGTTTTCTGAGCTGAATCATAAAGCTTCCCTATACATACCTTGTAACCTCTTTTAAAGCTTGTCTTTCTCTTCCTAGAGTGGCTAACTTTACACGTGATTTCTTCAAGAAAGTGGGGTCATTTTCTACTTGATTTAGGCTTTGAAAAGGAGAGGATGAAAGTGAAATGAAAGGGATGTGGGAAGAGTGATTCACGTGAATGTTGGTAGAAAGGAAGCTTGGAAAATAACTTCCACTTAAGGCCCACTTCCCTTTATATAGAGCTTGGAAAATGATATAATGTTCAAGGACATTATTGCCCTTCCTAACTAGTTACATTCATTTAGTTCCTTTCTAACTAAGTTTCTTCTTATTCCATTAGATTCTAACTAAATTCATTATTATTCCTTTACTGTATACAAAAAAAAAAAAATCTTTCAAGTTATCATGTTGCCTTTACAAGTGTCACACCACTTGGCATGATCTTGAAGCTTCCTCCTTCTTTCTCCATTTTCACGTGACCAAGTAGGAGATTAAGAGAAGATTTTTCTTCTCTTCATGCCATACTTGTACACATGTATTTCAAAATTATGATGACTTCTTATTCCTTCATTAATGGTGGCTTACAAGTGGCTAGGTATTTCTTAAGCCTTCATGATTGTATCTTATCATTTTAATTTATGAACCTTAAGATATTTTTCTACTTATCATATTTTCATTTCCTTAAAGAGAAGAAAGTTGTATGGTTTCTTTTGTATACATATGTCATCTTTTAAATGAAGAAGAATAATCTAGTTTCATCTTTACTTTACACATGGATTTTTCTAGTAGGAAGTAAAGTTTGATTTGAACTCTTCTACCTAAGAATAATATTGAATAATAGAACTCTAGAGTTTTTTAGAGACTGACTTCAATTACAGTATAAATTGCTCACAAGCAGTCTATACAGAGTGCTACATATACCTTATATACAAGACTTCTCTTATCTTAATTCTGATTGGTTTGTTCTGCTTTTAACCATCAAAATTACTAAACCATCTTATTGAATAAGTTTATTCATCCTACAATTAAAAGAAAATTCCACAGATTCTATTTATCATTTTTCCATATTTTTCTGATGCTTGAATTCTCCTGAATAAAATTTCAAAGTTATTACCTTATAAAATTCATAGAAATCCTATTATGAGGCTTCTTGTCACAAAGTATTTTGGTAATTTGTCATCCAAGGGCACTCTGTAATGTCATCAAGCTTTCACAAAATATCAAAGGGTGTCTTGGTAATTTTTACCTCAAGGGTATTATGGTAATTTGCTATTCACCCTTGGGGTATGATTGTAATTTTCACTATAAAATATCTCCACAAAATATCTAAGTGTATTTGTGTAATTTTGGCTCAAGGGTATTTTTGTAACTTCCATTTTAAAATATCTAACCAAAAATATCCAAGGGCATTATCGTCATTTTCACCTCAAGGGCATTTCTGTAATTTTTGTTTCAAGGGAAGGGTAATATGGTCATTTCTCTTCAAATATTTTTGTAATATCTCTAATTAATATTTCACAAAAATAATTTAAATATAGACCAATCAAATCTCACATAACCTAACACTCACATCAAATGGTTGTGTAAGAAACATTTTAACTATATATTTGCAGTTATTGAAATTTCAGGGTGTTACAATTCTCCCCTCCTACAAAAAATTTCGTCCTCGAAATTTACCTGATTCAAAAAGTGTCGGATAACTCTTTTGCATTTCATTTTCCAGTTCCCAAGTAGCATCACCATTTGCACCTTTACCCCATATTACCTTTGTGTTCTAAAATACAAGTTCTCAACAAGTCTTCTAAAGACTGAATGGTTTGTCCAGTTTGTCCATTAGTTTGAGGATGGTAAGCTGAACTCAGTTTCAACTTGGTTCCTAGAACTCTATGTAAACTTTCCCAAAATCTGGATGTAAAGCTAGGATTTCTGTCGGATACAATATTAGATGGAACTCCATGCAATCTCACAATCTCACTTATGTATAAACTTGTCAGCTTTTCTAAAGAATACCTAATGTTAATGGGAATGAAATGAGCAGATTTAGTTAACCGATCTACTATAACCCATATGGAATCAAAACCTTTAGAACTCTTAGGTAAAGTGGTAACAAAGTCCATGGATATGCTATCCCATTTTAATGAGGTATCTCTATAGATTGTAACATACCAGAAGGTTTCTGATGTTCTATCTTAGATTTCTGACAAACTAAACAAGAATATACATACTCACTTATTTCCTTCTTCATCCTTGGCCACCAAAATAAAACTTTTAGATCTTGATACATACTCAACTTACTTTTGTGTCCTTCTTCTAAAATTATTTTCTAAAGTCCAGGTTCATTAGGCACACAAATTCTTCCTTGTAATCTTAATATACCATTCGTTCCTATTTTAAATTCACTATTCCCTCCATTGGATATATTTTCTAATATGGTTCTTAAGAAAGAATCAGATCTTTGCCTACTTTCTATTTCCTTCAAAAATTCATTAGAAACTTGCAAAGCTCCTAACTTTATGCTCACAGGTGTAGTTTCACACATTAAACTAAGATCCCTAAATTGTTTTAACAGATCCATTTCCCTAATCATCAATGCAGATGTCATCAAAGATTTCCTACTTAAAGCGTCTGCCACCACATTGTCTTTTCCAGGATGGTAACTAAGCTCAAAGTCATAATCTTTCAAAAATTCCATCCATCTTCGCTGCCTCATATTTAATTCCTTTTTTACTAAACAAATACTTTAAGCTCCTATGATCACTAAACACTTCAAATGAGAACCATACAGATAGGCTAAGACTCACACCAACCCAATTGTGTCGTACATATATAATCCTTGTGACACACCCCTATTTTTGTCCTACATGCAGTCAACCATTATAGTATTTTATTAAAATTGTATTTGTGTCATCTTTGAATATAACATCTTGACTGTTGAACATCATTTGTATGTAGTTGTCCTTTGCCTCCTTGTATCGTCATCACCAGATTCATTGTTGGAGAATGTCATTGACCATCATCTCAGGTACTTACAAATGTCTTTCATATTTTTTTAGGTTGTATATGTAATGCGTGCTTTTGTAAATTGTTTTGTCATTAATGACTATTGGTCTATATAAAATTGATGTTCATTGTGAGTGAACCTTAGTTTCCCGTTTGAGATTCATTACAATGATTCTTTCGGACAATTTGGATAATCATTGTATTGATTCTTGAATTGTCCATTTGGACAGTTTGGGAAGATTATATTTTTTTAGTATATTCATATGTATAGGTTGTGATTCTTTTCTTAAATATGATGAAATTTTGGTACAATGCATTTCAGTTTGTTCTCCGGGTGCATACTTGATTGTGGTGGAACTCATGTCACCGCTTTCATGTCGTGTACTTGGAGACCAAAGCGAAATGTTGGCGAAATTTCGTCAAATTTAAGATAAGAAAATCAACCTATACATATGAATATACTATAAAAATATGTCTTCCTAAATGGGATAGTGCCACACCTTCAATGAAAAAAGTGAGGTTTTCATGCATGAAATAACTTTATGAGTGTCGCAGAGTTATTAATTAGATGGATTGAAGTTGGATGAATGCAAGTCGCATCATGGTTGATTATGAGGAAGGCGTTGAACATTTCTTGCAATTTGCCTCCGAAAGAAGTCGACCAGATGGGGATGGAAAATATTTCTGTCCCTGTATCAATTGTTTGAATGGGAGATGGCAAGCGTTGGACGACATACGGGAGCATTTTCTGTGTGATGGGATTGAGAAGAATTATACCATATGGATATGGCATGGTGAATTGACAGACATGCGGAGGGGGTCATAAACTGAACCGATTGATGTTGACATCAGAGGTCGATTAGAGGATATGATTCGTGATCTGGGACATGAGTCTTTTCAGCAAGCACATGCCCCTATTTATGATACATTGGAAAGTGATTCGAAGAATCCACTGTATCCGGGGTGCAAAGACTCATTGTCATTGTTGTTAGCGGTGTTAAATCTGGTTAATGTCAAGGCCAAATATGGGTCGAGTGACAAAAGCTTCAGTTCACTGCTTGAGGTAGTTCAGGATATGCTTCCAAATGAGAACACATTGCCAAGAAGTTACTATCAGGCCAAGAAGATTCTTTGTCCGATGGGTATAGAGTATCAAAAAATTCTTGCGTGTCCTAATATTGCATATTGTACAGAAATGAATTTCAAGAAATGCATAAATGCCCTAGCTGTGGGGTATCGCAGTACAAACTGAAGGCCGATGATGACTGTAGCATTGATGAAAGCACAAAGAAAGGCCCCCAACGAAGGTGTTGTGGTATCTTCTGATCATTCCAAGGTTTAAGTGTTTGTTTGCTAATGAAGATGACACAAAAGACCTTACATGGCATGTAAATGGGAGAAACTGTGATGGAATGCTCTGCCATCAGGCAGATTCCTCTCAGTGGAAGAAGATTGACCGTTTATATCCAGAATTCGATGAAGACCCAAGAAATCTAAGGCTTGTACTTGCCAGTGATGGAATGAATCCCTACGGCAGTTTAAGTACTTAATATAGTTCATGGCCTATTTTGCTAGTCATTTACAACCTGCTTCCTTGGTTGTGCATGAAGCGAAAATACATGATGTTGTGTATGATGATATCGGGCCCTTGATTGAAGACTTGGCAAACTTGTGGGACGAGGGGGTCGCCATGTTTGATGGGTATCGTAAGGACACATTCAAGTTGCATGCAATGTTATTTTGTACCATTAATGATTTTTCAGGGTACAGGAATTTGAGTGGATACAGTGTTAAAGGCCATCATGCATCCCCTATCTGTGAACAAGACACAAGCTACGTACAACTTAAACATGGGAGAAAAACCGTTTACACTTGCCATCGACGTTTTCTGAAACCTTATCACCTTTATCGGCAATTGAAAAAAGCGTTCAATGGAAGTCAACAGCATGAAACTGCACCGATTCTGTTAACCGGTGAGTAGGTTCTTGAGCAGGTTGAGGGCACCCATACTGTATTTGGAAAGACTCAAAAAAAGCAGAAAGTTAATACTTGCATATGGAAGAAGAGGTCGATACTGTTTGAACTTCCATACTGGTCTGATCTAGATGTTAGACATTGTATCGATATTATGCATGTGGAGAAAAAAGTGTGTGACAGTGTCATCAGCACGTTGCTTAACATTCAAGGCAAGACAAAGGATGGTTTGAACTCTCGTCAAGATCTTGCTGAGATGTATATACAAGAGTAGTTACATCCTAGGTCCGATAGTAAGAAAATTTACTTGCCTCCAGCATGTCACACTTTGTCAAGAAAGGAGAAGATAAGTTTTTGTCAGTGTCTGCACCGAGTGAAAGTGCCACAAGGATACTCTTCAAATATTAAGAGCCTTGTACAGATGAAAGATCTGAAACTAGTTGGCTTAAAGTCTCACCATTGTCATGTGTTGATGCAACAACTATTAGCCGTGGTGATTCGAGACATTTTGCCTAACAAAGTGAGGCATGCTATAACTCGCCTATGCTTTTTATTCAATGCCATTTGTATGAATGTCGTGGACCCTATAAAGTTAGATGACTTGGAAGAAGAGGCAACAATTATCTTGTGTCAGTTGAAGATGCATTTTCCTCCTTCATTTTTCGATATAATGGTTCACTTACTTGTTCATCTGGTGAGGGAAATTAAACTGTATGGTCCCGTTTATTTGCAATGGATGTACCCAATCGAGCGATACATGAAGATCTTGAAAGGGTATACAAAAAATCTACACCGTCCTGAAGCATCCATAGTTGAAAGATACAATATTGAGTGATGTCTCTGCATCTGAAACAATGAGGAAGTTAGCATATGGGCTAAAAAGAAATGTTAGAAGTTGGCAAGGGTACGAAATCAACAAGTACTCATTCTACACCAAACAACGAGATGAGAAGAGCATAATGCAAAACAGTGGGGTTAGCCTAAGGGCTGAGTCACAGCACTTCGCTATTGTGCATGACCACAATCCACGTTTGGCGTGCTTGCCTTACTTTGGAGTCATTCATGACATCTGGGAGCTTAACTATGTTACTTTCATTGTGTGTGTTTTCAAGTGCAAGTGGATTGATATCAATAGAGGTGTGTGAACCAAGACTTGGGATTTACTTTGTTAGATCTTAACAAGCTAGCTTATCAAGATGATTCTTTCATCATGGTAGAACAAGCTAAACAAGTGTTTTATGTTCAAGATCCGTGTGACAAAAGGTGGTCAGTGATACTATATGGAAAGACCATTGATATTAATGTTGACGATGATGACTCAACCCTTGATACAAGTGTCACTCAATTCTTGACACAAATACCTAACGTCAACAGAGAAGACGAAGTTGACGACGTTCACGCAAATCGTAATGATCATGATGAATGAGGATTAATTAACATCACTTAATGTAATCGTCTCTTTATGTTAACTTTTTTCTTCTTATACAATTTCATATGTAACCTAACTTGTCACTTAACTTGACTTATTTGTGTTTTTGATTTTAACAGGATCATGACTACACCACCGATCTCCCCTCCTCATGCTGAGTCAGCACATCCTCCTCTTGAGTCAATACCTCCGCTTGAGTTAGGATCTTCGTTGTCTATAGTGAAGAAGACTAGGAAAGTAACACGGCTGAGGTCACTGTCTACTAGAGCTCCTAGTGCTGATAGACCGGTGGTCCATGTGGATCCTCTGACTGGGAAGGCTGATGGTCCTCAGGCAAAGAAATTGAGGACGTATCTAGGGATCGTGGCTAGAGACAAGGTGGATGTCACGATTCCTAATTAGAAGAAAGTTCCTACAGCGCAGAAGAAGTTGATTTGGGAGGACATTCAAGTATTACAACTTAAAGGTCTACTGTTATTGGTTTTAGTTATACAATTTAAATGTTGTTGTAATTGTAAAACTCACTTCATTGTAATACAGGCTGAATTTGATACACCTGAAGCGTCCGACCAACGGACCAAGAAGAAAATTCTGCAGACCGTCGGAGAACACTGGAGGCAGTTCAAATCAAATCTGACATGTAAATGGGTCTTGATAGAAGGCAAGAACGACGATGTCGATGCTGTATGCAAAAAATATGGCATTTTAAGGAACAGTGGACCCAATGCATTGCAGGATTCCCTGGATGAGCAATCCACACAGGGTAGCTTTGTCCCCAGTGGATGTTAGGATGTCCTGACTGCTGCCATTGGACGACCAGAGCACCCCGGCCGTGTTCGTGCTGCTGGAGCCGGTGTAACCATCCCACAGTACTTCAGACCGACCCAATCAGCCTCTCGCAAGTCCAAGTCATCAATAACGCCTAAAGACTTCTCTCGACTGAAAGAGAACATCAGGGAAGAGCTGGAGCAGTCGATCACTGAGAGGGTTACCCAGCAGCTGATGATGTCCTTTAGCTAGCTACAGTCCCAGATGCAGTCGCAGATCCAGTCTCAGGGAATCATGCCGCCTCCAAATGTTCAGACATGTCCTCTTGGTGCTCGTGTCAGCACCAAGGAAAGCTACGTCGATCCCTCTAGTAATGACCTAGACATCGATGTATCTGTTAGGCGTGGGTTGTACGTCGATGACAATCCTCCTCGTCTGGTTGCTATTGCAAAACTTTATGAGGGGTCGACAATGGTGCACAACGTCCCTTTGGGGAATGATCAAGTCAAGGTGGGTGTTGAGGAAGTTCGAGATGCTGATGCTTGCGTCCCTGTACCCATTGACGAGGTTCAGTTAGTTAAGCAGGCCCTTAACACTTTCCTTGCTTGGCCGACACATCTTGTACAACCTATTAGGATTAAGGTATTTCATTTTTGCCTTATTTCTTGTCATTTAACATTCATTTGTCTCATATAAAGTTAAGACGGTCGTTGACTTATGTTTGTTAAATGTGTAGGATAAACAGGGACCTCATGTACCGGCGAAACCTATAAATAAGCCGGAACATGTTGATGATCCCTTGTACCAGATCGCATCGACCATCCCGAATCTTTTCTTCAAACTGATGCAAGTTCCATGGGACCTGTCATTGTTCGGGGTGCATAATGACAAGTTCCCATTGTACATTAAGCATGAGGATATTTCTGTGATCATCCATGGTGGTCAATGTCTGAACATCTTCATTATACAACTATGGATTTTGTAAGTCACTCTTCAGTACCTAACGTTACATAACACATTGTTTTATGTTCATGCATTATTGACTTTATTTATAAAACACTAGGCATATGAATGAGTTATGTCTACAATCGGATCATCCCAATGTGTATGGATTCATCGAGCCACAGTCCATACAGAGATATGACCAATCTCAATTTGAATCTGAGGACTACATGAAGAAAGGGATGCAGTGTTCACATAAAGATGTCTACCTTGCAGCATACTTGAATGGATAATTAAGTAAAAATGTATAGAACAATTTAATTAATGTGTGCAGTATAATAACTTATTTTTGTCCAACGCAATTCACATTGGCAACTGATCGTCATATGTCCTTAGGCCAATGTTGTCGTGTGGTTTTGTTCGTTGCACAACAGGCTTGATAACTACCTGAAAGGAATTATTAACAGGTATAATTTGTAAAACATTTCTGTTATTATTTCTAACACATGAATATGTTAATTGTACAATATGCATGCATCTTTCTCGTAACCAGTGCTTTGAAGGTCGTACATGACACTGAAGGAAATAAATCAAAGGCTACTACTAAATGGATTGCGCTTAAAGTAAGTCTTTTAATAAATCATGGTTCATGTATTCAAAATAATATTTATTACTATTTACACTAATTTTCTGTTTAACTTTGACCATCTTATTGAATTTAGTGTAATAAGCAAAGAGGAACCACGAGTGTGGCTATTATTTCATGCATTGGATGTCGACGATAGTCCAAGGAGGCTTAAATAAATATATGATATATTACAAAATTATTTTTAACAATTAAATAAATAAATAAATATTATTTTGGGTTATTATTATAGAAAATAAAAGGAGTTTATGTTAATTGAGAAAAAATAAAAAAATAAAATTCATGAGCACATTTAAGTAACTTTCGGCCTTGTGTGTGTCTTAGTGGGCTTCCCTCTTAAAACCCATTAACATAAGCTTAACCCTTACCCAAAGAGGAAAACAATCTCAATCCTTCCCTAAGCAAAGCCTTTCCTTTTCTTCTCTTCTCTCTTCTTGGAAACCCTTGCCACTGTGAAAGGATCATTGCACGAAGCTCATTGGAACTGTGTGTCGGAGTTGGGAAGAGTTCCTTTTCGTAGTGTCTTTGCATTTTCAAGGTAAGCATGATTGCGACATCTTTTTATTGCATGATGGGTAAATGAATTACTCTTGGATCACAATTAAACTATATTTCATTTTCCTTTTATCTTGAATAGATTGTAAATACTTTGAAACTATTTTCATTTCTATTTTAGATTATAAATTTGAGTGTTTGAATGTTTTTATGGTTTTTCTCCCTTTTTGTGCCAATTAGGGATTTTGATGAGTTATACTTGATTCATATACACTGAATATAATATGTTAAATGATTGACTTTATTTTTTCTATGTATCTATATTTTGTTTGCGGCAATAATGTTATATTGATATGAGCCTTTTTCAATTTTTGTGACAGTGAAAGGTTTCCCTTATGCATCTGTTGAACTTGTTGTGTTGAAATTGAACTTTCTTTATATATGAAAATAAAGGGAATACTCACAATGACCAAGAGGGGGGTGAATTGGTTAAACCTTGGTATTTTAAAATTAATTCAAATCAGAGTTTAAGGATCTTTATCATTTTCAAAACCAAAAAATTTTTTTACTCAATCAAATAGCTCAACCCCTTGGAATCAATTTGCTCAAATCAAAACTTTTTGAACAATGAATATAAAACAAAGAATCAATGAACAATAAGACTAATAAAGAATGAGAAACAACACACAAGCAATTTATACTGGTTCACTTCATAACTGAAGCTACATCTAGTTTCTTCTAATCAACACTAGATTAGAGTTTCACTATTATAAATCTTGTTCTTACAAGATTATTATAAAACCTCCCCTTTATCAACCCTAGATAAAGAATAGAAAACTAAAACCCTATTAGAATTCTAAGGAGCAACAAGAACCAGAGAACACTACTCTGTTCTTTAATTAGAGAACCCTTCTCTAGAACCAAGCAAGAAGAACCCACTTAAAATAGTAATTACAATAGAAATTCAAATACGAAGTTGCACACAAAGATTAAGGAGAGAGACAATCTGATGATTCAGTGAATGTAATGCACATGAGTTTCCAAATCAGGTTGAATAGCAAAACAAATCAGCACATGTTTTTCCTTATCTTTGAAAAGTTTCTTGCTCAAGATTCATTCAATGACCCATGAATGATTTGAAAGAAGCAAGAAGTAATAGAACACAGAAAATCACTTTAAGAGAGTTTAGAAAGCTTGTGTATATTCAGAAATACGAATGATCAAGTTCTTAGACAAGCCAAGCCTTCAAAACTATTTATAACAGATTTTGTAACTAATTGTAATCGATTAAATGCGCCAGATAATCGATTAAAATTCATATTAATCGATTAAATTATCACTTAATCGATTAATCTGTTCAAGAAGGTTTCTGGGTTTCAGCAATGAGCAAATTAATCGATTATCCCGAGCTGTAATCGATTAAAATAGGAAGTTCAGTTTCACAAAATGAACTATGTAATCGATTACGAATAATGGTAATCGATTAAGTTAGGAGATTAGGATTTTCAAAATGAACTATGCAATCAATTACGAATAATGGTAATCGATTAAACCAGCAAACCTTTAAAAAATGTGTTCAACTATATAATCGATTACAAATGATGGTAATGGATTAAACCAGGAAGTCTTAAAAACTGATTTCAACTTCGTAATCGATTACGAATGATGGTAATCGACTAAAACTTTTAACAAAGCATTTTCAGTTTTAATCAAAGGCCAAATAATCGATTAATCTGATAGGTAATCGATTAAATTGTTTATGAAGATTTTCCAGATTAAACTAAGAACAAAATAATAGATTATATGACTTAGGTAATCAATTAAAACAACAAGAAAATCATTTTTCCAAAAACCTTTTAATCTGATTAAAACCTTAACCAAAAGATAAAATCTTTGAAGTTTTAGTGAAAATCATTTAAGCTTATTAATGGATGAATGAATGAATGCATGGATCAATCAGATTTCCTTTCTCTTACACTTGAATCATATACTAAACTTCAAGGCACTCCAAGCATGTTGAAAGCTCAAAACACACTCTTGAATCAAAGTCTTTCACTCTTCATGATTCCACCCCTATATCCAACAATATATGTTTATAACAATGGTTGTTAATAAAGTTTAATGGTTACCAAAAGATGTTGCAAGTTCCAATATATATGTTTTGAAGCATAAACGACATGATGGCAAAATATCCTTTGGCTCACGAAACATGTTCTCGAATATGCATAAATATTATATGGTTTATCTCATGAAAACCTATTTTAGTGAGCTATCTTCTTGTGTGTATTTGCTAGATTGAGAGATCATTGATGGTCAAGATTCTCTTGCTACCCAAAGGAGCAACCTTTAACATCAATTTTGGTCTTTGCTCAAACATCAGGAATGTATGATTTATCAAAAATCTCGTGATAGATGGGTGAAACCAAGGGACTCAAACACCCATTTCTTCCACTCTCAATTGCGCCTTAGGCAGAGGGGAAACCAACTACTAACGATTTTTTCTTACACGGGTTGGATTGATGATGTTGTAGGTGTTAAAGTTGAAGTGGCTCTCCAATTTCAACAAATTTTTCAAAAAGAGGTCTTTCATACACCAAATCTGGATAGGCTACAATTCAAACAACTTAACTCTACTGAGAAAGGCCTTCTATAAGCTCTTTTTTTCAACTGGTGATATCAAGGCGACGGTCGGGAATTGCAGGGGTAGAAAAAGCTCTAGCCCCAACGGATTCAATTTTGAATTCTTCAAGGCTAGTTGAGATAATGTTGGCGTAGATGTCTATGAAGCAATGATGGACTTCTATCATAACTTGTAACATCCTCAAAATTTTTATCTTAAGCTTATATTTATGATTGAAATAATTATGGATATGTGATGATAGTTTGATACAAGAAGGATAGGACATAATTTATTTGAACACAAGCTATCCAAAACTGTCTACACCCAAAACAGCTAGTGTCACCCATTTTTTTAAAAAAAATTATATCTCTCTCATTTCTTACTCAATTTAGGCTTATGATATATGGAATTAAAGATCTAGATGTTAACTCTAACATATCAAATATTTAGCCAAAACTGGATTGTTTACTACTTTCATTCTCTAAAACACTAAGAGATGTTATTGTTCCAATTTGAGCCTGCTGGCAGCTTTGGTGTTTTGTTTTCAAAATACTAAATCTAGAGTTTTAGAACTACAAATGAGGCATACTAAAAGATTAGGAAGTCTAGTTTAACATACTAAAAGATGGGAATTTAATAACTTGTGGATTAGTACAGATTATAGGAAGAATTTAATCATATGTGGTGAAATTTTTAAGCTAATTTGGAAGTGAAAATCTTGTTTTGGCAATGTGTAGCACCTAGAAATTTGGCACAAGGGATAAATGTTTCAGCCAAGAACAAAGGAAATCTTGCTTTAATTGAAGCATGCATGGGTATGTAAGTTTTTACAAAATAAATAGCAATGGAAGTGATGTGCATGAGTCAAAGGAGTAGTCAATGTATGAAGTGAATAAGACAAACTAAGACCAAGCGTCTTGAACAATCCTTTTAAGGAGGCTATCACGTGAAATCTATCTAACTTGGGAGCAAAAGATAATTTCAGCCAAGAGCATAAGAACCAATTAGATTTTGTCTCTTGTATAAGCCTTTCCACGTAGCATACAACCAAGCTTAGGGAATCATTGATTTTTTTTAGAAACTAAACCCAAATTCTAGGTGCAGCCGTGGGTATGTATGCTTTAGGTGAATCAAATAATAAAACCAAATATTTAGGAAGACATCCATGTGCACACTGAAAGCAATATGAACACATATAATAACCAAGAAGGGGCGAATTGGTTTAAACTTGATCTTTTAAAATCTTTAAAACAATCAGAGTAATTAAGGATCATGTCACAAAAAACACCCTTTGATAACTTTCAGTCAATCAAATACCAAACTTTAAAGAAAATTTAAAATAAGCAATAAACAAAAAAATCTAATTTCTAAGAAAATTTTTAAGCCGTTGCATAACTCGATGATCCCGAAATCAATCACATCTTCTTTTATCACTCTAGTTCCCAAACACAACATCCATATCTCTATTGCTAAATTTTAGCTGATTTCACTCATTGGTAGCATCCACAAGATAATTTCCAATTTGTTGGTAGGAAGATAAAAATAGGTTCTACCCTAAGTTATTTCCCCATGTCAATCAAACTTTCTCCCTGGGAGACAAATTTTAAATGGGGGTTTGGTGGTGAATGAACTCATTGGTTGGGCTAAAAGCAATCACAAGGAGCTCTTCATTTTTAAAGTAGATTTCTAGTGAACTTATGATTATGTTAATTGGCACTTTTTGGACTACATGCTTTTGTGACTAGGTTTTTAATGAGAAATGACGTTCCTAGATCAAAGCACCAGGTTTGTAATAGTTTTAATACTTCCATTCTAGTCAACAAGAGTCCTACACACTAGATTGATGTCTTCAGGAGTCTGAAACAGGGAGACCCCCTTGCCTTTTTCTTGTTCCTTGTGGTGGTAGAGGTCCTTGCAAGTTTGCTTAACAAGGCATTAAAATTGAGGGTTTTCAAGGGCTTTAGGGTGGTAGACAACATTGAGTTTTACCACCTACAATACGCAAAGGACTCCATCATTGTGATGGAAGAACGTCTAACCTTTAGGCCTTGAAATATATATTCAAGAGTTTCAAAAAGATGTTTAGATTGCGGGTGAACTTTCATAAAAGTAATGTCTTTAGGGTGAATGTGGATCACTTTTTCTAGAGGCTACTGAAACTTTCTTACATTGTAATGTTGAAAATCTCCCTTTTAATTTCCAGGTATTCCAATAGGGACCAATCCACGATGATGCACACACATGGGATCTAGTGGTGGCTAGCTTTAATAAGAATTTAGCAGTGTGGAAAGGCAAACATCTCTCAGTGGGGGTCGAATTGTGCTCATTAATTCAGTTCTCAATAGTTTGTCTTTGTATTTCTTCTTATTTTCAAGGCTCTAGAAAAGGTAATCCACACTCTTATTGGTATTCAACGCAAATTTCTTTGGAGTGGATGTTCTAAAACTCAAAAGATTAATTGGATCTCTTGGGATCGGGCCTGCTTACCAAAAAAATAAGGAGGTCTAGGCTTAAACAATCTAGAATTCTATAATGTCAATTTGCTTGCTAAGTGGAGGCAAAGACTCATCTTAGACCATAACACTATTTAGCAAGAGCTTTTATCCTTCATATATGGTCTTCCAAAGTTTTTTGGCCTTTCCCATCTTAGTTTTTTTCATCTATCTGGTGGAAGAGCATGGTGGGGACAAACTCAATCTCTCTTCCTTCATATGGAGGCCAAACAGACGTCATTTCAGCAACTTGTTGCATGTTGATTTTGTCATGAAGAGTTTCTCCAAATTGAGCCATAAAGTAGAAACAGTTTTCTCTTCAGAAACTTCATAAAGAACTTCACCAAGAAATGACAAAATAATTAGCAAACGCATTTTTTTATTCTTGGTGCTTAAGAACAAAATTATCAATCTTCTTTGATAGGTGAACGAGAGATGCCTAGATCCCTTGTTCTTTTAACAAAGCACGCTTCTTGATGCGACAGAGGTTGAACTTTTTCTTCCCTGTGAATTTCTTAATCTTAATTGTGTTGACCATATTCGTTATCAAATCTTGAAGACTCGACATGAATAGAAACAAAATGGTTAATCTATGATGATTAAGATTAACCACCAAACGGATGTGGAATTGTTCTAAACTGAAGTTCTAGATACCAGTTTGTTGGGTTTAAGACTGAAAAAAATGAGTTCAGATTAAAGAAGGAGAAAATAGATAATTGTAACACACAAGAAAGACTATCAGTGTTATTGAAGATCAGAACAATGAAATTACAATGTGTGGATTTAGCACTCTCATTGAACTTAAACATTCTAAGTTCTAACTAACTCCTTATATAGGAATGTAACAGACTGAAATAGAAATAATAGAAAACCATTACAAATAGAACTTGTTATATGAACCATCTAACAATTAACTAAACAGATTGTATGATACATTCACTACTAGAAAAATAGCATTCAACATCGATTTTTTAGACATTTAACATCGATTTTTAATCGATGTTGAAACTACCGACGTTGAAACTATCAACGTTAACATAAGTTTTTTAAAACTGATGTTAAAAAGCAATGTTGTTTAATAAAAAATTAACCAAAAAATGTAAAATATGCGAAAATCAATATCAATTTTTAGACATTGGTTTTGTCTATAACCGATGTAGAAATAGCCCTTTCCACATCGATTTTTTTCCCATAACCGATGTTGTATAGTCCTTTTATACATCATTTTTTACATAACCGATGTAGAAAGTCTTTTTTTAAGAAAATGTGGCCTATTTATTTCCCTCCCTATAATATTAAAAAACACATTAAAAGCTTAAACAAAATTTCTAAGACACTTTTATTAACAATTAATATAAATACTCATACAATCATATATCCAAAAAAATATTGGTCCATTTTTCATATATATTCTGCAATGGAAAAAAAAGATAAAACTTTAAATAAAGAGAACAAGAAAGATATATAAGAACAAAAAAAGTTAGGTAGTATAGGTGTGTCCTAAGTAATACATACTCAATGTGGTAGACAGGTCATATTATTTCCAACACTTTCGGTCATGATATATTTATTTACAAGACTCAATCTCAATTATAAAAATAATCCTAAGACTCAATCTCAATTATAAAAATAGTCTTGATGACATCCTATCCTATCAAAATGACATCCTATCCTATCAAAAAACATGTACAGAAAGAGATAGATTTTGAAGAAATGCAAAGTAGGACTAAGAAGTACCAATTGAAATTATATTTTGCACCTCAATGATTTTCTTGTCATTTTCACGTGAATTATTTATGGTGATTTTATTTACTTACTCAGTGTAACTTTCAGGTAATTATGAATAAATGAGAATCAAAACTGAAGTAATATATGAGTCATGATTTATTGTTTTGTACTATAATGTTTTCTCTTATGTTCTATTTGTAGTGGCAATTATCCTAAACATCAAATGTAATGTCGTAACTATTGGGTCTGGTTGTGGAGGAGGAGTTGTAGCTGCTAGTCTACCTAGTTTGGGCTTAAAGATGTCCATAGCAATGATAACATTTACAAGGATAACAACTGCAATGTTAAAATTGTGAACATGTCAAAATCCAGAGAAAGCCTTTACATGATCTCACTATGCAAAATCATTTCATAAAATTAGGCATGAAAACATTGTTTAAGAATTGGGCAGCAAAAAGCTTTTCTCCACCATCATTTGTCAAAGTAGATAAATTAAAGTAGCATATACTTATTAAACAAAGATGCAGAATAAACATGTTATAGGCACATAAATCTTCATATGCTTACTTACAAATTCTCCAAAGCCATTATCGTCCAGATAAATGAAGGTATCACATCAGATGAGTTACAATTCCTGAAAACCCTTAAACACAAAAATGAATGATGTTAAACTTCAGACTAAAAGTCTAAAGAATAAAATTTTCACATTTAAGAAACAAAATATGGAATTGGAAAATAATATAGAATTTAATGTTAGCCAAGAGAACCATAAAATCATTTTAAAAAGTAATTAGTGATATATATATATATACAACTTCAAAACTCGACATGTTTTTATTAAAATTTGAAAATTTTCACTTTAGTTTTTACTAGTCTTTCTATAATATATTCATATTTTATATATAGCATAAATGTAATTCATTCATTAGAAACGTTGTGTTTGATGTCTGATATCATTGGTATGTGTGTGTGTGTCTATACACACACACCAACCACTATACTATTAGTACATTTCTTGAAGAAAGAGTCACACTCTTTCTGGAGCTAGCATTTTAATCGATTCATGTATAGGGTCACCCTAGTCCATTTCTAAAATATAAATTCTTGAAAAATTACTAGTATGGTCCTTCAGGCTCGACAAAATGCAAATGTGCTCGCTTTCAAAGATTTGGAAAAAAGCACAGATCAATAATTTACAAAGCAAACTTAATCTGGAAGCACAAAAAGTTTCACTTAATGATCCTGGTCAATTTAAACACACACACAGTCAGGGGAAAATCCAATCATAGACTTAAGTGATCTTATAATAGATCAATCTTCTTTTTTAAATGGCTACAAAATATTTCAGGTTGAGGGGAGGCTATCCTTGATCAAACTTCAGCAAGGATTTCTAGTGATTAGTGAAATAATATATTGCCTAAAGCAAATGTCTTGCACAAAAGGTCTACGTTCTTGTTTAGAAATATAGGGAACCATATGTGAAATTGCTTTATTCTTATCTAGGCAAGCAAATTATGTTGTTAAGTTGTTTCCAATTTTTATGTGAAGCCACTTGAGCTGAGAACTAGGTGGCTCAAATTGGGGAATGGTTGCATATATGTTTATTGCCACTATCCAAGTGCTTAACAATGATAACTTGTGCTTAATTAAGAGTGTTCTAATGATGTAAATACATCATGCTTAATAGTGTTCTAATATTGTGACCTAGGAGAAAACAAAAGGATTACAACAATTATTTAGAATTTAATATAAATACTTATAATATGACGCTTAGAAAGCTATTCTCACCATTTTCTTTTATAAGAAAACAAAAATAAAATAATTTCACTATTATTAAGAAAGTTAGTTTATTTTATTAAATTGTGTTATTTTTAGTTAAAAAATAATTATATTTCTAAACTATCCTTCATTAAAATTTGATATTAAACATAAATTTTCTATGATATTTTAAAAATAATCTAATTAAATAAGACAAAAATAATAAAATTTTGCTTATATTTATGAAAAATGAAATTGATTTTATTAATTAAATTGTCTTACCTGCACATTGTATGCAGTTGAGCATATGATTAGGACCAATATCGTTGGGGGCTCATATATGCCCCATAATAAGTTAAGCAATTTTACCCCACCAAAAGAATGACATAACATTAGCATAACAAAACCATTGTTCAGTTATTCTCTTCACTTTCGTCACATTTCTCAATATAAGTTAATAATACGTTACATTATGTTCATTTCAAAGTTTGTAAATGAAAAATGTTTTATATGAAACTAATTTTTTTGGAAATTTCATGTGAAGGTTGAGTTATAGATATTCAAACCAAAACTAGACAATAAGCCATTTATGTTATCACATCTTTAGCCCAAGTTAAATACATTGCAGTATAACATCCTGTTTCTTGGCCAATATTTTGCATCATTAAATCATAAGGAACTAACCTTCTCAAAAAAGAAGCGAACTCATTTGTTAGGAAAATCAGCTTCGTAAGTTTCCCCTAACAATGGCTTAAAGGGTTTAAAATGACGACCTTCAGATGATGCATATCCAGAAATTGCAAAGGCAGCAACATTTAGTGCCCAAAGAAGACTGTTTCCTTGAAAATAAAACTCAAAGGTTTGAACTGCCACATTCAATAGCATTAAATAATGTCATCTTTCAACTAAACTAAAGGAGGCTAAATAAAAAATAATTAAATGTATAGCTTGATCTAATGGAGGACTCCAACATCAAAGGACCAAAAGCATGTAAAACGAACGAATTTCACTTTTGGTCTTCTAAATTAATAAAATATATAACAGCTGAATAATTTAAAGTAGCTGTAAGCCCAATAGATGCATTTTATTATGGATCCTATTACTGAAGTAGCTAGCTGAATAATTACAATAATGCTGAAAAACCGGCATACCACTCTTTGGTTAAGCTCATCAGACAGTACACGAGCAATCTCTCGCATAACAGTAGTTTTGCCAACCCCAGGCCTAAGAGAATCCGAATTATAGGAGATCCAAGAAAGAAAGAAAAACATCAAATCTTTGTAAAAAATCATGCATGGTGAATCTTTGAGTTGAACCTTCTACTACATTGTTGAATTAATGAATCAACACCATGGTAAGTGACATTTAAGTAAGCAATTATTAGATTGATGCCTAACATAAATTTCAAAAATCCTCCAACCAAACAACTTAGATTGTTTACTATAATTGAAAATGCCACACATGGAACCCATCAAGTATTTTACATTTTAAGAGAATACCAAAGACATTATGTTTATACCAAGGATAAAGAACCACATCAGAACTATTTCTTTTCTAATATATTGAATGAATCAAACTAATTTCATTTCAGGGGTTCCTGCTGTCAGCATTTCAACTAGTATAGTATCTTAAAACATCAGTAAGAAAAAGTTAACAAGCAGGAAACAATGTGTTATATACCTTCCAACAAATAAAATGTTCTTCCCATATTGAAGCAGATCATAAACCATATTAATCTGGCCAGTGACTTCCCTCCCAACTTGACATGTCAAACCAACTATGTGACCATTCCTACTCCTAATTACAGATATTCGGTGCAACGTACCCTCAATGCCAGCTCTATTGTCCTTCCCAAACTCACTAATCAATTGTTCAGAATATTCCAACTCCTTCACCGTTACCTAAGCTACACAAATACACAATACATTTCTGGATATCACATTCACATAATGATAGTATAATTCCATTAAATGAGAACTGCATGGAATGGTAAGCTTTTACCTCAGTGTTCCTTAAAGAATGGCCTCCATGTTTGCCTGGATAACACGCTTCTGGAAAACTCCCCAAATCCAATATAACCTAATGAATAACGATTAAGGAAAGGTTGAGTAGAAAGAGAAGCAATATGTAAATAAATAGGCGATGCAATTGAGAAGTGACAAACCTCTAAAAGTTGAGGGCGGTTAGGTTGATTGAGGAGATTGTGATGCAAATCAGATGCAAGGATCTGTAAGAGAGCTTGAAGGTAGTCTTTGATGTTCTGAACAATAGAACAAGAAGAGGATTCAAAAAATGCGTAGTGACGATGCTGCTGTCTTCAAATTTGAAAGCAGTGACAGTGGCAACCATGAAGATGAAGATGAACACCAACACCTCGCGACTACCATTTCGTAAACACAAATCGAAAAATAGTAAAGCACAATCGCAAATCTAGAGCAAAAATGAACAGATTTGAATCGCAAAATCAGGAAAGAGAAAAGAAAAAAAGGGCTAACTTGAATGACTTTGTATGTAGAGAGAGTGCTTTTGGAAGCCTTCTTCCACTTTCATCTTTAGTTCCTGCAATTCCTTTCTCAATCTCTCCTTCTCTGATTCCGCTTCTTTCGCTCTTCTTCTGCCACTTTCTCTTGTTGTGATCTCATTCTCCAGAATGGGAACAATGGCGATGGACTCCTTCAGAAGCTTGTGCTCCAGCAGCTCCGTCTTCAGACGTGACTCGCTCTCCTGGAGCTCCTACAACCGCCAGAGGACCTCAGCCACGTCTTGTGATCACGATTGCACTTGTGAGAAGAAGACTTCACGGTGGTGGACGATGAAGCAGGAGGAGGCTGCTTCTTCTACGGTGGAGGAGTAGGTGCAAAGTCGCGAGAATGAATGGTGATTGATTGAGAATCTTAACATCGGTTTTTTAAAAACTGATGTTGTGAATGCTTAGACAACATCGGTTTTTTAAAAATTGATGTTGTGAGTGCTTAGACAACGTCAGTTTTTAAAAAATCGATGTTAACAATCACATTTTATTTACAAAAATGCCACCGTATTTTTGTTAGCATTAGTTTTTTATAAAATCGATGTTAAATTGATGACCTTAAAACCTATTTTTGTAGTAGTGATTGTTAGACACGATTGGACGCTCCAGTGGATAGAAGAAAAATTCCAACATAGAGGACTAGATTGGACGATATAGATAATTTTTTCTAGTCACTGCTTTCTTCCAACACATTCAATTAATTTCTTTAAGGTAGTTTGAAAAACATAGGATTTTGTTGTTCTATTTTCAAGGTCCGAAAAAGATAATCATTTGAGTGACCAAAACATGTTTGTTCATGCATGCCATATATCATTTTAAAGATTATTGTGTCAATTTTTCAAAAAACTAACTCATCTATCAATTAAAAATCTATAGAAAGTTAAATAAAATAAAGAAGATTGAGAGGTCAGACTGTCCCTGTAAGAGTACCAGTCTACTCATCTCAGTTTTAGCCTACAAAAGTAGTTAGTTTTGAGAATTTCTTTTACCATGTTTTATAAGATTATTTCTTGTTTCTAGAAATCCAACATTGTAAAAACCCAATGTGTAGATCCTTTGCTATGGTACTAGTACTAAACAAGTCCAAAAACATTTTTCTGTCAAAATCTGGTACACAAGTTTCTAATCTCAAAATCATAGAAAATTGGGTTCTTACTGGAATTTAACATGTGGTATGTACTTTTAAAGCTTGAGAAGTCTACTTCTTTATGGTTTAAACTCAAAGATATTTATGGATAGTTACAGATTTGCAAAATGGTATGTATTGCCCACCAACTATTCCACAATGTATTTCTACACTACCAATAGCCAGACAGGTTGAATTTCTACAATCTTTTTTGTCGAAATACACACAAAAGACAACCATAAATTCTTACTTAATATTTGAGCATTAAAATTAAATTTAAATTTATCTTTTTAATTATTCAATCATTTTTTCACAAATTAGTAAAAATACAGCTATTAAGACAACAATGAACCTAGAATTTCCCAAATTTTCAAACTAAACATGCATGTTGATTTTTAAGACAACCCAAGGTAGCATAACCTCTATATCACCACAAAATTTCATCTTACCCTACCATGAGCCATAATCAAACTAGGAAAGTCCATAAACCTTTGCCAAAGTGACATGTAACAACTTAAATAGTATGGATTCCCTCATGCAACTTGTTTTTCCATCATCAATAACACCAATCACACATCCAACAAGTATAATTCAAGATCAAGCCATGGAAACATGCATAAAAAAATAAAAGAAGGGGTTTGAGACTAAGGATTAGAACCCATTTGATTCTTAAACAACATCAAAGAAAAAAAAATGGAGATTCATCGAGAAACCATAAATAGTTGTGTTTTGGTAAAGGGACCAAACCACCATTCACCATATCAGAATAAAGAGAAATCGAAGACTAGGTAGTTCATTTAAAACACTCAAGAATACTTTGAGAAAAAATCTATCAACCCTCATCTTAATTAACTGATGTAAAGGTTAGCTTGAAGTTCCTCTTCTATACTTGGTGTTATTTAACCAAACAAGTAAAGAGAACAATTATTAGACAACATGAACACGTGTGTGTGTGTTCTAGAGAGAGAATGATGCATGATTGAACCTATCAATCATGAGTTTTCCCAAATCTTCCATGCATTGAAACTCAAACTTCAAGTTGTCTTCAAGGACACAAGGTTGTCCAGAATTCAGAAATGGAAAGTGGGGAAAAGGTAAGGGATGAAGGTGAATGGCACCATGGAAAAGTTTCTAATAAGCCTAGGAAGAATCGCCACAATAGTTTGAAGCTATTGATAAGAAACATGAGGTTCTTACACAAGAACAAGAGAGAAATCTCTTTTACACGAACTCTGCTTTCATTCACTTAGAAAAATTGAGTTCCCCTTTCACATTCAGTTTGATAGCTTTATATACAAAATGAAAATAACTGATTGTAATCGATTATTTCGTCCAAATAATCGATTATTTTAACTATTATAATCGATTATTTTATCCATATAATCGATTAAATTGTTCATCAAAAATATGAAAATTTGTTACGAACAAAATAATCGATTAAATCACCTTGTAATCGATTAAGGCAGACAAACTAAGTTTTACAATGCACACATGTAATTGATTAAGTAGCCATTTAATCGATTAACACAGGAAGTTCTTAATTTTATGTAAAGCTAATTTAATCAATTACGAGCCAGTGGTAATTGATTAAAATGTTCATAAGGCATTTTCCAGAAAACATTCACACACCTGTAATCGATTATTTCACCTAAGTAATCGATTAAAACAGTGAAGAAATGTTTTATACAATTCCTAATTGGAATTTATTGAATTAAATTGAAATTGAGACATCAAAATCCAACCCTTTTTATCCTTGAGTTGATGTGCCTCTTCATACTTGTCCAAGTTAGCTTGCTTGTGATCTTGATGGACCTCCATCAAAGAGAGAGAGACAGAGAGCTTGGTGCCTCACCTCTACATAGTGAGAGAGTGAACACTGAGTTTGTGAGATCATATAGAAGGAGTACATTTTTTAATGGACAATTATATAGATTTTAGAATTTTTAGCACATTTCAAATTATTAAGACCCAAAGTTCCTTAATAATTTAAGACAAATCATTTTAAAAATAGAAAAAATAATTGGCAAATAATATAATATCCCTATTAATAGAAGAGTTAAATATTTTGAAGTAATATAAGATGAATAAAATAAAATAAAATAAAAATGTTTAACATAAATTGAACATGATAGAAATTTAAATTTTAAAAGTATAGATGAAAATATGAGGAATTTAAAATGGGTAGGAATTTTTTCGATGCACAAATGAGTGTAGTAATGTATTAAAAACTATTATTTAAATATATAAAATTAAAATTTAAAAATTAGAGCATAAAAATAATATATAAATGGTATTGAGTAGGTTAAGAGAGGTAGGGGTTATATCCCCAACCTCAATCCACCTTAAGAAAGTATAGAAAATCAAACTTAATCCTAAACTCAGTCAAAATCTATTTTCTCAACTAAAGTTAAGTTTGAATTAAGCGAATATTTACAATATGGATCAATTAGTGTGGAGTAGTTTAACCAAGAATCTCGGATTGA
Organism: Glycine tomentella; assembly: GCA_007407185.1. Taxonomy (NCBI): domain Eukaryota; kingdom Viridiplantae; phylum Streptophyta; class Magnoliopsida; order Fabales; family Fabaceae; genus Glycine; species Glycine tomentella. The sequence continues at coordinate 52,669 of PYAF01004916.1, forward strand.
GTCCTAAGTATGGAGTTATCTTAAAAACTTAAAGGAAGAATTTTGTCGTCCATAATAATCTTATGTGACTTAAACAAAATTATCTTTTATCTTATGTAAGATACATGTAATAAAAAAATCAAATTTAATTATCATGTCTTTTTATTACAAATGTCAATTACATGAAAATATTTAATACATTATAGAAATGTCTAAACTCACTTCAAAATCTTCCCACTATAGATATTTCCCTCTCCTCACTATTCATTAATAAAAACTTTCTATGTGTAAAAAACATTTTAATGAATTTGTTTAATCTTCCGAATTATGCTGTTTGACAACAAGCAATCTTATGCAATGGTCTTTCTCTATATTTTAATGAAATTATTTTTCATGCTGTAAAAAAATGAATTATTTTGCCTTAATTTTTTAAAAAGATTTCTAATTCCTAGACAGAAAAATTAAATCAATAATCATTCTAAATTTCTCAAATTTAAATTCTATATATTACGTTAGCCACACCATATATAAGAGTACACTTATCAAATATTTTACACATATACTTTACTGTGCCCTGATGATGTACACGTGTATGGACAAATAACCAGAGACGAAGTCAATCAAAAGGGACTGAAAAAAGTTAATAATAAATATTAAATAAAAATAAATCATGATTAAATAACAATTTAAATATATTGTAGTTTTTATTTAAGTCATATGCATGTTATTTTTCGTATCATAAAATTCATTAAAACATAATATGTATCAAATTTTTTAACAATCATTCTGTCATTCAATGTATATAATCAAACAATCAAGCTAAAAATTCATCTTTCATCTTATTTTCGAACCTATATTTTACAATTTTCATAACTAAAAATGATTATTAGTTTTGACAGTTAAATTTATTTTTTTAAACTAAACACCATATACATTTTGAATATATGTAAAAAATAATATATTCTAATTTCTAAACATTAAAAAATTCATCTACAAGATCATACAACAACAAATCATGAATTTTGAATATAAAACAAATATAAAATAATGTCTAAACTAAAATAAATAATGTCTATTTTTTATCATGATAAAAATCAGTAGTTTGCACAAGAATTAGTGAAAAAAAATTAATCTTAATTACCTTGTTTATCTTCAAATAAAGATTAGGGATACACGCTCACAATGCTGAATATTGGACAAATTCAACCAAAAATCTAAGAATGAAAGAAGAAAATAAATTGAGAAGTGCAATATGAATTCTGAAAATAAAAATAAAAACTTTGTAACTTAACTACAGAAATTGCAGCAAATTAATGACAAAGAAAGTTAGGGGATCAGTAAAAAAACAAAGTTAGGGGCGTCAGGCGTTCGCTTACGTGAAAAAATTGGCAAAACAAGGTTGTGTGAAAAAGAAAAAGGAGGTGTGGCAATTGGAAAAGCAAGACTGCGTGAAGTAATCACAAGTAATTGGCGGAGAAAATGTGCAACTGCGTAAACGTTTTACGTTTTGCTTTATGTTCTCCACAAAAAATTGCAGAACTATATAATATTTAAAAATATAACAATATATTTGAAAACATAATATTATCTTCTTTAAGTATATATAATATTAAATCATTTTCGTGATTCTCTTGAAAGAAAGAAGTGCGAGGTTGCTTTTGGTCCCGAACTCATTGCTAATGGCTGCTACTCATGGGTATTTTTTCCAAAAATGTCATTTTTATTGAATCATAGTTTCATTCTATAATCGTGTACAATATTTACAATAAAAATATGTTTTTGTTGTAATGTACACGGTGTGAACAAAATATATATAAAATGAAAACATGTTTTAAATATATTATCATTGTAGTACTGGGGTGTGTACAAATAATTAACGAAATCATGATTTTGCATACAAAATTTGAAACGAAGCATGTTTCCATTTCAGATTTTGTATGTGAAATGGAGATTTTGTTAAGTATTTTGTACATCCCCATGTATTACAACAAAAGTATATTTCTGTTGTAGATTTTGTATGAAATTCTCATACTACAACAATGTAAATATATTTCCTTTGTTGTATACGAAGTGCATACAAAATATTCAACAGAATCACGATCCCACGTATAAAATCTGAAATGGGAAATGTTTTCATTTCAGATTTTGTACACGAAATCGTGTTTCCATTGAGTATTTTTTCCAGTTGGAGAAAAAACGTAACGAAGTCGTGATTCCATTACAATCAAAAGTTAGGGAGGAGTGGGGAAAATTAGAGAGGGAGAAAATGTCTTTTCATTCCATTTTCGAAAGTGGTAATGGCCAATATCAATTTCCAAGAAGTGCAATATCTCCCCCTAAGTCCATGTTTGTCATCCCTAAGTCCATCCTTGCAAAAAACACATTTTTTTATCGACAAATATTAGTTTTATTAATACATGTATTATACATATTTGTGTGTTTTAGAGTTTGGTTGTCTTGTCTTTAGGATTTTACATGGCAAAGGGACGTTGGTCGCTGGACACGTTTTAGTTGGATTCCAAATGAATGTGTGATAATTAAAAGTAATTGATGTGTCAACCACGACGAAGATATCAATGGTTTACTAGGATTGGCTGTGTCAATGCAATAACTTTATAAGGGAAACAAATTTGTGAGAACCTATCACAAATAATGTGTGCATGTGTTGAGAATTTGAAAGTGAAAGATAGGGCCCTCAAGCCCGAAGGCATGTGAAAAGAAAAACAAAATTTTTTTCAAAGCGGAAACACACATACCATTCAAGAATCATTCTTTAGGACATAGATATTACCTTGTTTATATTCGAAATTGATGATCAAGAATAGGTTTGAAGATACAAGCCCTCTAATGTTGATCCACACCACTTATCAAGACTCAAAAACACTTCTTGAATGCCACCAACAAACACCAAAGGAGGCAAGCTAGGTGCACCAATGGAGAGGAAGAATGTTAGGTTTTAAAGTGTTTTACTTATCTAAGAGACTCACCAATATTGGTGGCTGAATTTTCAGCCAAAACTCACACAAAGGGGCACGTGAAAAGGAGGAAGATAGATGGGGTTTTCCTCAAAAATCATTATTTTAGAACTATGATCACAAGAGTATATTTATAGAAGATTTTTAGGTCAGATTTTTAACCATAAAATTATGATCATTAAGCATCTGACACGTGAAGAAAAGATAGAGTTGTTGTATTTCAAAAATTGCCAACAACCTCCTACCTTATCTTCTTAAGACCAAGTCAATTACTTGGAATTTATTTTGCCAAATAATAATCAAATATCCAACCCTGCGATAAGCCTCTAATCAGCACTCAAACTTCTTCCTAAAATCTAGGATATGATCATGATAAGATGCTAGTTAAATTCAAATTCAAATCTAGCTCTTATCTTTTCATTTTGATATGAAACTATCTACTATAGTTAATTCATATTTAAATTCAAATATTTAAATTCAAAATTTAAATTATCAAATTTAAATATCAGATAATTAATTTAACTATTTAAATTAATTAATAATGTCTTGGACTATCCAAGCCTATTAACTCCATTCATGCGCCCCTTTCTCTTTAAGATAAGTTTTTGAACTCTTTCTTGGGCCAACAACCATTACTAGGCTCAAAACCTTTAATGCTGTAATGTCATGACAATAAAATGTTAGTGTGTGACCCATTAGGCCCAACATAGCTACTGACATTAATGAGTTTGGGCCCAACAAGGCCTCTACCCATTTAATGACAACACAGAGCACTAGCAATGCTTTGTTGCCCCAGAACTAGTTAGGTAAATGACAAAATCATCCTATTAAATCTATTTGGTTTCCATATGTATTTCCTTTCGTCTCGGTTACCTTCCCATAAAATCTAGGGTAAGGAAACGTATCAGCCCTTGCTGTCTAGTGTAAGCTTTAATACGAAATAGGGAGTCTCCAATTTTAGTGACTCTAAAGGCAAATCATCTCATGATTTCTTTTACTACGCATAGATTCCTGAGTCTCGTAAATGTCATCCCAATTTCTCCGGTTTACAGATAACCTAATCTCTCACAGAGATTTGACGAATTCCTTCAACTAGTCACCCTAGACTCGTGTTCTTTCAAGACATGCCCAAAGGTGTACCTATGTGTCTCCATGTTTCAGGCAGATGAGGTATACAATCAAAGCATGTCTTCTAGAACACAGTCTAGGTGAAAACTTCTGGTCTAAGGAAAGACACACCCAAATAATAAGAGACTTCTCTAATGATATTATCTGTGAGATTTCCTCATAGAGTCTCTTTGTGGGTCTGTTCAGTGCGAGCTATACCTGTATAGGTCCACCCACGACTTTAGCTAAAACATCTCCATGTCTGTAGCTCATGAGGTCTTTACCTTGTATCTGCATACAAGTAGATAAGTCGTGCTAGTCTTACCCGAGATCGCTGATCCCCATCTCAGTTTCTCTAGACTAGGAACTTAAATTTAGGAGTAGACATCTGGTATCCATGAATCCTCATGATCGTGATCCCATCACTGATATTCAAGAGATACCTATTATATTCCAAGGGTTTTATCCAGTTACTCATATATTAATAATAATATTGAGACAAAATATGAAACAAGATAAAAAGCGCTTATAATTTATTCATGACAATATGAAAAGTACATGTACGTCCTAATTTAATGAAAAGATTGTCTCTAGGACATCCATATACTAACAATCTCCCACTTGGCCTAGAGCCAATCAGACATAAGTTGTAAACCCAAAGCCTCATAATGACTATCATGTTTTCTCTGAGAAACAGCCTTTGTCAGAGAGTCGGCTAGGTTATCATCCGTGGGAATATAATCCATCTTTACATCCATCATATCAATGATCTCTCTAATCAGGTGATATTTGCGGAGCACGTGCTTAGATCTTTGACGAGACCTAGGTTCCTTTGACTGCACAATGGCCCCAGTGTTGTCACAATACAACTGTATGGGCTCATCCACGCTTGGAACCACCCGTAGTTCAGATATGAACTTATTGATCCAGACGACCTCTTTGGTTGCTTCTGAAGCGGCTATGTACTCAGCTTCTATCGTAGAATCTACTGTAGTCTCCAGCTTGGAACTCTTCCAAGATACTGCCCCACCATTTAAGGTTAATACAAACCCTGACTATGACTTGCAATCATCTTTGTCACTCTGAAAGCTGGCGTCAGTGAAACCTTTCACTGAAAGCTCATCTACCCCACCATAGACCAGAAACACATCCTTAGTTCTTCTCAAGTACTTAAGGATGGTCTTGACTGCTGTCCAGTGACCCTCTCCAGGGTCTGATTGGTATCTGCTCGTACTGCTCAAAGCATATGAGACATCTGGTCTTGTACATATCATGGCATACATGATGGACCCAATAGCCGAAGCGTATGGAATTCCACTCATGCGGTCTTTCTCAAGCTGTGACTTAGGACACATAGCCTTGGAAAGATGTACCCCATGACTGACGGGAAGAAAACCCCTTTTCGACCCTTCTATGCTAAACCTCCTTAGCATCTTGACAATATACGTGGATTAAGATAATCCCAACAACCTTTTAGATCTATCTCTATAGATCTTTATACCAAGTATAAAGGTCGCTTCTCCCAAATCCTTCATGGTGAAGCTTTCTAAAAGCCAGTCTTTAGTTGTTTGTAATGTGGGGATGTCATCTCCTATTAGCAGTATGTCGTCTACATAGAGTACTAAGAAAATAACATTTCTCCCACTATCTTTCTTGTAAACACAAGGTTCATCCTCGCTCTTGATGAATCCATTACTCTTAACGATTTTATTAAAACGAATATTCCAACTTCGTGATGCTTGCTTTAGCCCATATATCGACGACCTCTGCAGCTTGCATACCATATGTTCTTGGCCTTTGGATTCAAAACCTTCAGGTTGTGTCATGTACACTTCCACTTTCAAGAATCCGTTCAAGAAGGCAGTCTTGACATCCATTTGCCAAATCTCATAGTCGTGATATGCTGCTATGGCAAGCATTATCCTAATAGATTTGATCATGGCAACGGGTGAGAAAGTCTCATCATAGTCAACACCTTGTCTTTGACGATATCCTTTCGCAACCAACCTAGCTTTATAAGTTTGATCGTTGCAATTTGCATCAGTCTTTCTCTTAAAGACCCACTTATTATCGATAGGAATTTTTCCTTACGGTTGTGGAACCAAGGTCCATACCTTGTTTTGATACATCGAATCTATTTCAGATTTCATGGCTTCTAGCCATTTAGAGAAGTCAACGTCCTTGACTGCCTCCTCATAGTTACTTGGTTCACTATCTTCTATGGTTTGTTGATTCTCAATCACAAACCCGTACCTCTCAGGTGGATGGATGACCCTAGTAGACCTACGAAGTTGTGTGTTTACTTCTCCATTGGAGAACGTCGCCTGCGGTGCAGACTCGGGTTCCTCAATCTGTTCTTGTGGTCCTTGAACTTCTTCAAGATCAATTTTACTCCCACTAGCTCCTTGAGAGAGTAAATCATTCTCAAGGAATTCAGCATTTTTGGACA
>PYAF01004916.1:68867-84425 GCA_007407185.1 Glycine tomentella
CACATTTCTAAGCCATGGCTCATAACAGCCCATAATTCATTATAGCACTAGAACGGTCTTGCCCTCAACCCAGGCACCGTTCAATTAGCCTTTCAGGCTCAACATAGACTCAGTCAAGGCTCATGCATGTCAGAAAACAATTAACAAGTGACTCTACACCAGTCACCCATGCATTTACAGAGCCACCATTCAAAGTTCATCAAAACAGAAACTGAAAGCTAATCCTTCATCACTACAACGCTCTGAACAAATTTCTCTACTGGACCCTGGGCTAATTCTAGCCCCAACTCATACGGGTCACCAGAACACAGAAAACCCCAAATCCCTGATTAACCGAGAAAACTCAAGTTTCTTACCTCAGTGGCAACCAGAATGGCTGAAGGACAACTTTTACAAGCTCTATTGTCCGTGCTGTGCCTCGGTTTCTCGCCAAACCCAGGTTTCTGTGGTTTCCCTTGAGAAAAGGATTCTCACACAAAAAGGGGTTTTTCAATAGAAAGGATGAAGGATTAAAGCTCTCAAGATGTTTCTCTCAAGATTAAAGGTCATAGGGAGGTGTCTAGGTCAAGAAAATAGGTCCTAGGAAGCTTGGACAAGCAAAAATGGAGGTCTGGACGAAGGAGGAAGAAGAAAGGAAGAGAAATGCTGAAATTTTCGTAATTTTGGCATTTTATAGGCCTCTAACGTGCCTCCCACGCTACCAGCGTGGCCTCCCACGCCACCAGCGTGGGATTCCAGGTAAAAACAACTTTCTGGAGCACTTCCCACACTCCTGGCGTGGCTCCCACGCTACTGGCGTGGCTTTCCAGTGGAAATTAGCTTTCTGGAGCACTTCCCACGCTCCTGGCGTGGCTCCCACGCCTCTGGCTTGGGATTTTTTTTTTTTTGAAAAAAAAACCAGGTTATTATAGTAATCTAACTAATAACCACAATATATCTTTCAAATAATTTCTAATTCCTTCAAACATTCACAAGAAAAGATTATAACCTAGCATGCATCTTAATCTCCTTTCACCTACCACCTTACTACTTCATCCTCAAAATTTAATCACTCAAGTATTTGAACCATTTATCTAAATACCATTCAATCTCTACTCCTAGAAATTAATTCAAAACAGTCCCATAATGAAAATATAAACAAACAACCCAAATATCATCAAAATCACTTCCAAAGATCACCAAATATCATTCCAAACATCACTAAATTTCAGCCTACAAATCATCACCTATCCTATGGTTTAAATCAAAATTTTCTCACATCATACAATACCTTCAAATAACATGAAATTCCAGCCTAAATAATAACCATAAATTTGTACATTTAAACATGTAAATTAGTCCAAATAACTTCTTAACTAGAGATTAAAGCCTAGCCAACCTCAATTGAGTTTGATTTTTGAAATGGAATGGATTAAGGGGTTGTCTCCCTTGGAAAATCCTCTAAGAAATGGATTTTTGAAAAAGAAAGTTTAATGGAAGAAATGGTAGAAGAAAGTCACGTATATAAGCAAGCAAAAGAAAGTAAGGAGTGAAAAGTTTTGGTGAAATGGAAGCTAGTAGCCGTGAAAGTTTTGGAGTGCTGAAACCTTGTGATACTTCAAGCCTTTTATACTAATTAAGCTAGTTGGAATGGAAAGGATTTAGTTAGGTTTCAACTTTAGTTAGTAGTTATTTTGGTTAAAATGCAACTAACTAATCATTACTTTAAGAAATATTATCCTAAAAACTTATCTTAGGCACTAGATTTTTCTTTGGTTAAGATTTGAAATCTTCCTTCATGCTTTGACCCAATTGCACGTGGAGCATAGCTAAAGATATTGCTATCTCTTGCCCACTTTTTCCAGCTAGTCACACGGCCAAATATACAACATCATACAAATATCATGGTTACACCAATATTTTAATGTTTAAGGAAAGATTTCTTTCATTAATGACCATGTGGTTATGTGGAAAGCTTTTCACGAATGACTAATTGTGATTGGTTCTAAAATATTTGGCTGAAACTAGATTTTTATTTGCAAGATTCCCTCATTTAATGCTTGCTTTCCACCTTGAAGGCCACCTAGAAAGGTTGGTCCAAAAAGCTTATCTTCATTGACTTACCATTGACTTTTGTTTACCTAACTTTTCTTCTTATTAGTTCACTTAGCCATGCCTATTTCTATGGTTGTTGCACGTGGATGGCTAGGGAGTATTCATCCCCTTTTGATTGGTCAAATTTGGGTTGAATCTTCTGTAACGACCCGCCTTGTCACTAAGATATTACTAACTCTATATCGTGTGAATTTTAAATTTTAATGAAAACTCCATTAATTTGATTATGGAAATGGTAGTAAATTTTTCGCGATAATACAATTATCATACAACAGAACAAATACATAAATGTATACATATGGATGTACATTTAAAACATTACATATCATTCACATGCCAGAATATAATCTAGTTGTATTTACAAATATTTACATTTGGAATTACACGACCAACAAAAGAATCAAGGGACTAACTAAGAAAGAGTTGATTAACAAAACACAAATCTTTTACAAAAAGAATTCTAACATTATCACGTTGGTTCAGCGGCTCCAACCAAAAAGAAGATATCTCTCCAAGGTCACCTACTACTTCTCATCTGCACCCACGAACGAAGGTTCGTGATCATCACAGTTACCAACCACATAGTACAACAAATGCAAAAGTGAGTTTATTATATAAAACCAACAAACATCAGATAGCAGCAATTGGGAAGGAAACAATTTTACCCATCAAAATCATTAACAAAATTCCATGATTCCAATACGCACTCAACAAACCAATAATCCAATGTATTTCACAACTCAAATAATCATGCATAGAAAGATGCATGCACCTGACTCATCTATCAGCATGCAATGTGGTACCATCTCCCAGAAAATATACTCTCACAAGAAAAATGATTCACTGCCTATCAGGGCAACCCTGTCGTGCATTGGTCATTCCCCCACCCAGTGATCAGCCAGCGTCGCAAGGAAATTCCAAACCTGATGACCCCTATGGTAAGCGAGTGTCTTCATTCTATTTCCACACATATAAATGAAGTATGAAACATGTGCATCATCAATGCATGAGCCGACTAAGAACAAATCCTTCCTCGCATGGGTAACCCATCATGCACCCCCCATGTACATACATAACACACCAATGTGGGCTCATCGATGCACTGACCGTGGTTAGGAACAAATCCAACCTCGCAAGGGTAACCAACCGGTCATTACATCCCACGTGTACATACATAGCCTACAACCATGGGCACCATCAATGTATGACCCAGCTAGCAACAAATCCTTCCTCGCAAGGATAAACCGTCATACACCCCCATGGGTATCCATGTATATCCACACACAATGACATTGTTTACATCAACATTATCTCTCACCAATGTCATTATCAACCTCAACATCATACCATCTCAATATCATCATCATGCATATCAATATCATCTCATTTGAGCATCATCAATTACATCAACATTATCTCATTTAAACATCATCAACTACATCAATGGCATCTCAATTTTAATATTATCAACGACATGACAAGCAATCACATTTCACATTTATACATAATACATATGCCTGAGATTCACATTCCCAAGGTCTTCAGACAACCCAAATTTCATACATTCATAATTCATTATATCACAAGACTGATATTTTAGGAAAATTCTAAATTAAAGAAGAAGACTACAATATATAAAACGCACTCTTTTGCCCATTACAAAATTTAATAAATAATTAAATAGAAGAACACATTATAAAATTTTGGGCAGAGTCTCCTATGTAATTAAGACTTTTCCCAAAAATTCAATGATCACAATAATAATATCATTCACAATTTTATCCATCAACAAGCCAATTCATCGCATTCCATTAGTTAAAAACAATTTTTCTTGAAAACGAGTACACACAAGAACAAACACACATCAGTCATAAATACATCGCATCCCATTAGTTAAAAACGTAGTTTTTCTTGAAAACCAGCACACAGCAAGGACGGGTAGTTATCATAATAGTTGGACTCCCTGGCCCCCAACTGTGGTACCAAAACTATAACTAAATAATAAAATCCCTTTACCTAACTATATCCCCTTGAAACGTCATTTTGAGATCTCTCAAGTTCACGTGCTTTGGTCCAAACACGGAGCTCTATATACCAAATTGAAGATAATTTAGTATAGATTTCATAAACAAGGCTAACGTTAGCATTCGGGGTCAAATACCCAGTCAAATTTTAAAAAGGCTAAAATGGTGTTTTGGGAGTCCACATAAAAAGACATCATTTTGAAATTTCGATCACACCAATGTGACCAGGGTTCAACAAGGATCACATAAATGACACCAGTTTCATAAAAAGGGAGACTTTTACAACATCTCATTTTCAAAGGGTTTTCAAAGAAAGTATAGAAACACCAATAACAGTACCCGAATCACAAGAGATATCAATAGAGGCTTAAACTAGCTAGAAGAAGATAAAGGAAACCAAAATTACCTCAAGGAAACCAAGAAAGGAGGATTGGAGGCTCTGTTCTCTACCGAATCCTTGGGTTGAGTTTTGAAGATTCCACTTTGATTAAAGTGTTCCTCTCCATGCGGTGGTCCAATGGCAAACGACGATGCCTCGTGTAACGACCCGCCTCATCGCTACGATATCGCTAACTCTTAATCGTGCATATTTCAATTTTTAGAACAAGACAAAAGAAACTAAGATTACCTCAAGGAAACTAAGGAAGAAGGATTCGGAGTTCCGTTCTCTACCGAAACTTTGAGAAAATTTTCAAAGATTCCACTCCAATTAAAGGGTTTCTCTCCCTGCGGTGGTCTCATGGCAAGCAACGACGGCCCGTGGTGGTCACCGGTGGTCTTGGGTGGTGGAGGGTGATGGTGGGAGGTTGGGGAAGCTTTGGGAGAATGAAAGTCCTCCATTTTCATGACTTGGAAGCTTAAATACGTATGCAACATCGTCTCCACTCGCCCAGGCGAGCCAAAATGCCTGCAACATTCGCCTGGGCGAGCTGACCCAATTCTAAAATTTTTCTGCTTCAGTGAAAAATTCATTTAGCTCATTCCATACATTATTTTGACAATCCCAACAGTTAAAAGTTACATATATGGATTAGAAACCCACCGTTAAAATTTGAATGCAATCCAACGGTTAACCTGTCCATAATGGTGATTTTACTGAAACAGGTTTTTGGGTCAAACTAGAAATCACTCAATTACAACGCACCTCGGACAAACTTCACATACTTGACATTTACCAAGCAATGGCACATGGATAGTTCACATAATATTTCAATTAATCCTAATTAATAAATAATTAAAATAATAAAAGGAATACATCACACATATATTTTAAGTTATCGAAATTTCAGGGTATTACACCTCGTGGTGGTCTCCGGTGGCTGTGGGTGGTGGAGGAGGAGGGGAAGGACGTTTGGTGGCTGCTTTGGGGTATAAGAAGCATTTTTTTTCGAGATTGGATGCTTCTGGATATATTTAACACCGCCTTTACTCGCCCAGGCGAGCAAAAGTGCCTGTAAAATTCGCCTGGGCAAACTGACCAAATTCTAGAATTTCTGCTTCTGTGAAAAAATTAATTTTTCACATTCCAGACAATTTATCTTTACTATTTGAAGGCAATCCAATGGTTAACCAATCCATAATGATGATTTTACTAAAATAGATTTTCGGGTCAAACTCAGAATCACACGATTCAACGCAGCTCAAACAAACTCCACATAACTTGACCTCTACACCAAGCAATTGCACATGGATAATTCATATAACATTTCAACTAATCCTAATTAATAAAGTAATCAAATTATACAAGTAATACATCACACATATATTTTAAGTTATCGAAATTTCAGGGTGTTACATCTTCTAGCCTTTGTGCCAAAATTTTGGGAGCTACAAGTTGCCAAGACTAGATTTTTCTTAAAAAATATTTCACAGCACATGGTTCGTTCATTGTTTATGTTGTACCAATCTACTAGCCCATAAATTCTCATCTTTTAACTAGACTTCATAATATTTCTAAAAAGGTATCACATGCATTATTTGGAGTTATAAAACTCTAGTTATAACATTTTTAATCTAGACTTAAAAACTGTCAGCAAGATGAGAAATTTCACACTGACATCTCTTAATGTTTTAATACTACAATCAGTACACAAATTATATTTATCTGAAATTTTTATATGTTTTATTATACATCTAGATATTTAATTCCATATATCATACACCTAATTTGGATAAGAATTGAGAGACAAATAAATTTCTCAATTCAGGTGGCCGAAATAGACAGTTTTGGGCAGCTTATGAGCAAATAATTTCTATCCTAGTCTTCTTATATCCAACTATTATCATACTTCCACAATTCAATCATAAATATAAATTGATGATATAATTTTGAGGTTGTTACACTTAGTGAATGATTTGAATGAATGAATGTTACCAATCAATTCTAGGTTGCATGAATTTTGATGAACAAAAAATCAACTCTCGAAGTTCTTTTCAAGGATCTAGTCTTAACACATGATCATCAATGAAGCATGTAATCTTTTGATCTCAAACAAGAAATGTATCACTCAAAAAATCTGTTTATTGGACCTTTGAAAGCTTAGAGAATGTTGAGTAATTTGTAAACTCAGATTGTAAGTTGTATTTCAAAGCACAGATTCAAAAGCTTTAAATAGAAAATAGATATAACAAAATGTAATCAATTAATACGTTATGTAATAGATTATTTTATGATATGTAATTGATTAATATAACAAGTAATCAATTAAAATGTTCTTGAGACAATCTGGAAAATTTTCATGAACAATGTAATCCATTAATACATGATGTAATCGATTAAAGCAGATAGTCTCAGTTATGAAATAAGCCTTGGTAATCGATTACAGTAAGTGGTAATCGATTAAGGCAGTCATGCATATTCTTAAATGAACTTGTGTAATCGATAACAAAAAAGTGATAATCGATTAAGACATACAAGCATGTTTTGTATAAAGCCTTGGTAATCGATTACGGATGAGTAGTAATCGATTAAGGCAGTCATGCATATTCTTAAATGAACTTGTGTAATCGATTGCAGTAGAGTGGTAATCGATTAATACAGATATACATGTTTTGCATTTTGTGCTATGTAATGGATTACGATTTGCTGGTAATCGATTAAAGTGTTCTTCATGGCTTTTTCAGAAATAAACAGCAGCTAGTAATCGATTATCTCATTGTGTAATCGATTAAAGCAGTGCAAAATGGATTTTTCAAAATCTAAGCCATGGAATCTTTCTTTTCAAATGCCAACATGAAAACCTTATTTTCTTTTCTAAAAACATGTATGCATGAATATTTTTATGCTTTATGCTATGCAAGGATCACAAGATAGGCCTCTTAAACTACTTTACAAATTACAAATGCCATCAATTGAATGGCATGTAAAAAGATAAAATCTTTATGTGAAAAGGGTTTTATCCTCGATCTTCTCTTCAACTCCCCTATATCCAACAGCATCTTCAAAAAGATTGGAAATTTAGATTTAATGTGTCCAGGTTTACCACATTCGAAGCAAGTGAAGTGGTGGAGTTGTTGTTGTTGCTGTCATTTTTTTATTATTGTTTTTTCTCATGAACTTGCTAAATTTCTTCACTATTAGGTTCATATGTTCATCACGTTCATCTTCACTTGAGTCTTCTTCCTTTTCCACATGAGTTGATGCAGTTTTCGAGGCTATACTCTTGTGTTTCTTCTCTACATCCTCTGCACGTGTTAGCTGTGACATTTCAAGTTCATACTCAAGAAGCCTACCAAAAAGTGCAGCCATGGACATCTTGGATAGATCTTTTGATTGCTTGATTGTTGTAACCTTTGGTTGCCAAGGTCTTGTGAGGCAGTTCAGGATTTTGATGTTTAATTCTTCAACATCAAAAATCTTCCCAAGACAAATAAGATGGTTGACAATGTGAGTGAACCTTGTCTGCAGCTGAGATATGTTTTCTATGGTGTTCATCTTCAACATCTCATACTCATGAATCAAGGCATGCTTCCTTGATCTTCTAACTTCGTCAGTCCCCTCATCAGTTACTTCCAACATCTCCCACATTTCTTTTGTGCTTTTGCACCTAACAGTTCTAAAAAATTAGTCTGAAGAAAGAGCAGATGTAATCATGTTTTTAGCTTTAAAATCATATTGCACAACTTTTTTTTCTACTTTCGTCATCTCATCCCACTCCTTTGGAATTCTTTCGTTATCAAAAACTTTTGTAGGGATCATAAAACCCTTCTCAATAGCATTCCAAACACCTGGGTTGTTTGATTAATAAAGATTTGCATACGATTTTTCCAAAAACTAAAATGCTCACCTTTAATTATTGGAAGACGATTGAGGGAGGCACCTTATTTGAAAGTTATCTGTGTGGTATTCATTTTCTTGAAAAGATAGTGATATTGATTAATTTTGAAGGAGAGGCACACACATAACCATTTGCTTTGTAGCTTGAAACAAGTTTTTCATTTTCTTCTTTCAAGTTGCAAAGTTCAGCTTGCATTGAAGCTAGCTTAGTGGTATTCCATTTAAGGTTAACTTTGAGCTTGTTATTGGAGATAACAAGTTTTTGAGCCTCCTCATGCATTTCATTAAAAGCATAAACTAGTTGATCAATTTCAAGATTTACTTTTGATTCAGCACTTGAGTATTCTTCATCAATTGTTGATGTTAGACAAACATTGGCTTCTTCATTCTCACTTAAAGATTTAGAAGTTGTTGATGCATTATCTTCCCAAGTAATGTAGGCTCTTTTGGATTTCCTTTCTTTTCACCTAACTGCTTCTTCAAGAATATTGGACATTCAGATTTGATGTGACCTTATTTTCCACACCCAAAGCAGTTGAAGTTGGTGTTGTTGTTGTCATTCCTTTTGTTGAACTTTGTGTTCTTTTTTTTTTGCATGAACTTGCCAAATCTTTTGACAATTAGATTTATATTTTCTTCACCTTCATCTTCACTTAAATCATCTTCTTTCTCAACTTTTGAAGATGCGGCTTTCAGGCAATGTGTTTTGTTTATTGTCTGCATCTTCTGCATTTGTTAGTTTAGATATTTCTAATTCATATTCAAGTAACTTACCAAAAAGTGAAGCCATAGACATTTTTGACAGACTTTGGATTCTTTGCTTGTTGTCACTTTTGGTTGCCAAGGTCTTGTCAAGCATTTCAGAATTTTGATGTTGAGTTTCACTACATCAAATGTTTTGCCAAGACCAGGTAGATGATTGATGATGTATGTGAATATAGTTTGGAGCTGAGAGACTTTTTCTGCTTTGTTAATCTTGAACATTTCATACTCATGGATCAAGACATATTTTCTTGATCTTCTAACTTCTTCAGTTCCTTTACGAGTTATGATGTAATGGTTGAATTCATCGACCATTAATTTTTCCAAATCTACCTTGCAATGAAACCCAATCTTCAAGCACCTCAAGAACTCTAAATTCTGCACTTTCCCAAGAATTTGGGGTTGTTTAAGCTTTTTAATTCAGCAATGGAAGATGGAAGAGAGATTAAGAATGACAATGGATGGCACCACAAAAAAGCTTTCCAATAAGCATAGGAAGAATCACCACAATAGTATTGAGAAACCATTGATAAGACTCAAGAAGTTCTTACACAAGAACAAGAGAGAAACTCTCAAACAATTTTCTGAGTTGTATTAATAAACCAAAGTTAGTTACATTCAGTTTTGGAACTTATATATGTTGATTCAAGAGGAGTCATGAGAAGTTGGACAAGGAATCAAGCTTTGAAGTTTTGTGCTTTCAACATGCCTCATTTCAAAAGTGCCATGGAAGCTTGAAGATCAATTTGATTCTTGTAAAAGGAAAGAAGTGGTATTTGATAATCCAATGTGTATATCATGCATATCATTCATTTAGGATTGTTAGATTGAAGGCTAATACAAAAGCATTTAATAAATAAGGCTAATTAAAATCAAGTTTTTGGAAAAATGAATTTTTCCTGTTTTAATCGATTACAGATATGTTGGCATCAATTATTTTGTTCTTCGTGCCTTCTGGAAAACAAATCAGGAACATTGTAAAATTAATCGATTACCTAGGCTAAAATTGAAATAATAATCTTTCTGTCATAATCGATTACAGAAGCTTGTAATCGATTACATATCATGCCTATGGGTCACATGTTTTGCTAATTTAATCGATTACCAAAAACAGTAATCGATTACTCAGTGTATTTTGAAAAATCATGGATTCCTGTCTTAATCGATTATGTGACGGGATAATCGATTATTATGTTCATAGCTCAAACCCAGAACATATCAGAAACACTTTAATCTATTACTTTCTTGAAATAATCGATTACATATGCTAAATAATCGATTACAGGAGCGTGTTTAATCAATTATTTTCAAGTAGAAAGCTGTTATAAATAGAACCCATTGCTCTGTGTTTTAAAGAGTTGAACAATTCGTATTTTGAGCAATCACAAACATTCATAAGCTTTCATTAGTGAGTTTTCTGAGTTCAAAAACATCTAGACGTCACCAAACTTCATATGGGTTTTTTGATTTGATGAGTGAAGCATCATTAAGTCTCAAGGAGTAAGGAAAGGGATACTTTGAATTTTTCATTCTTTCTTTCAACCTAGTGAATCATTCATATGCATCTTGTTCATTGGATTATTAGGTGAATTTGTTCCTTATTCTTTGTGGTTGTAAATCTTTTCTTTGATTTCTGTAAAGATTGGCTTATTGTAAATGGGTTTCTTGCATGATAACTAGAGATAGTGTTTCTCTAGGGGTTGCTGACTAGTGTTCTCAGTGGGGTTGGTCTCTAAGGATCTAATAGTGTTTTATGTAACACTCTAATATTTTAATAATTATATTTATGAATCATTCTTGTGAAATTATTGATGTGAATGTTAAATTAGGTAAATGTTATATTCAAATAATCTATATTTTATATGAAATATTAATTAGGGGCATTACAAAAATAGTTTAGGCGTGATGACCATACTGCCCTTCCCTTAAATAGGAAATGACAGATATGTCCTTAAGGTGAAAAAGACGATAACGCCCCTGGATATTTTTAAAAATTACAAAAAATGCCCCTAGATATTTTAGTAAGATATTTTATGATGGAAATTATATAAATGCCCTTGGATATTTTTGAGAAGACAAGAATACCCTTAGATATTTTGGCTAGATATTTTAGGAGGAGAAATGGCAAAAATGCCCCTAGGATGAACGATGAAATTACTATAATACCCTTCAGGCCAAAAATGACCAGATATCTTTAGAGATTTTGTGAGAACTTGATGAAATTACAGAATACTCTTAGATAGCAGATTATTAAGATATTTTTGTGACAAAAAGCCTTAGAATAGAATTTCTATAAATTTTATAAGATGACAACTCTGAAATTATATTCAGGAAGATTGAGGTGGCATAAAAATATGAAAAAAATGAGAAATAGAATCTGTGAAATTTTTTCTCAATTATAGGATGTCCAGATTTACCCACTAAAATGGTTTAGTAATTTAAATGGTCAGAAGAAGAATAGACCAAATTAGAATTAGGATAATGACAATCTTGTGCTTAAGGTCTGTATAGCACTCTGTAGAGATTGGTCATGAGTTCTTTGTAATGTAACTAAAGATAATTTTTTGAGATCTCTAGAATTCTATTATTTCATATTATTTAAGTGAAAGAATTCAAATTAAAATTAACTTTCTTACAAAGAATTACCATGTGAAAAACCTTAGTTGGAATTAGGTTTTTCTTAAGCATCCAATGGCATAAAAAGAAGAAAAACTTATGTTCCCACCCCTAGGTGTGAAGAGCACGTGTAGAACCATGAAGAAAGGAGGGGAACCTTTAAGATAAGCCACTTGTAAAGATAAGCCATGTGATGAATACAAGTGTTAGTACACTTGTATGGCATGGATGCAAAGAAAGCAAAAATCTTATCTTGTCTCCTTTGACAGAACACGTAGACAGTTATAGACATTATTTCAACAATCCCAACGGTCAAAAGTTACATATGTAGGATAGTAGTGTACCTTTAAAATTTTAAAGAAATCCAATGGTTAACGAATCCAGAATTGGAATTTTATTAAAATGGGTTTTGGGATAAACTCAAGAATGGAAGGAAAAAATAAAAATCTTCCTTGGCAAGCTATTCCATGAAAATACAAGAAGGAAGGAGAATTATTGAGAACCTTCAAGAGCTTGGACACTTGGATGGTAGAGAATAAAGAGCCTTCATGATTTAGCCACTTGGAAAGTAAGGTAATGATGGCTTAGGAGATTTTTTTAGTTTCAACCACTATATAAAGGGAGGGGGACCTAAAACTCAAGTCATTCTCCAAGCTACTCTTCCACCTAGTTCACGTGAAACCTCTCTTCCATATCCCTCCCATCCTTTCATTTCCAAGCCTAAATCAAGTTAGAAAATAAACCCTACCATAGTGAAGCAATAGGTGAAAGCTAGGAGAAGCTAGGGAAAAGTTTGGCAAGCTTTTAGGAAGAAACAAGGTATGTATAGGGGGAGTTTATGCTAAATATAGTTTAAGTGCTACTTTGTTTAAGTGTTTTTTTTGTGTGAATAAGTGTTTGAATATTCATGTGTTGTTGAGTGTTTCCATAAAGTTCATATGTTGCTGAGAGTTTCTATGAATTTCTTTAAGTTCCATGTGTTGTTGAGTGTTTCTATAAATCTCCATGAAGTTCATGTGTTGTTGAATAATATGTTGAGTTTCTGAGCAAAATAAATATGAGTTGATGAAAAGAGATATGAAATAAGTGAATCAATTTCATATGTTATAAGAGTTACCTCAAAGAGGAGGTATAAGAGTTGCCTCAAGAGGATGTGTGTCAGATAGCTGCAGGAACTGAGTTCGAGCGTTCAGATAAGAGAGGCCTGAGCTGGGGGGTACTTGGCAGTGGGGAAATCACACCACCCATGATGATCACATGAGTGTGGGTGAGAATCCTGTTGTAACACTGTGGGACCCTGACTGATCGTTTCAGCTCTGTGCCACAGAGATGGGACTATCTTGACTGTTGGTACCAATTAATAAGAGTCTAAAAAGAAGCATGCATTTTTTTAGGATGTTGTCATATGTTTTATTTGCTTAAATTATATTTATCATAAACTTACCCTGTATTTTTGTGTCTGTGGTTGACACCTACGATGACCTCAATTTATTTGGGCGAGCAGAGGAATAGTAAAAGCATAGCAAGCAAATGGATTTTGTGGAAGATGATGGAAAGCTATTTTGATGCAGATATTTTGTAATAATTATGATATTTATTTTGGTGATATGTATTATGTAATAGAACTAAGAAATGGTCTGTATTTTATTAGTTTGGACTGTATTATGGACTGTATTATGGATTAAATTTAATTATTATGGACTTCGAACGAACACGACTACAATATTGATGATTAGTACCTTTCGTATGAATTATTCTAAGCAAGAAGAAAAGAATTTTCCGTGAAATTGTAACTAAGATAATTCTAAAACAAGTGGAAAAGAAATTCCATTCAAAATCAATAAAATACAAGATGGTAAAACGAGATGTTACATTTTAGATCTTTGAACTTTATCTAGGGTTGATAAAGAGAGGATTGTAATATCTTGTAAGAATATTAATTTGCAATAGTGGAACTCCATTCTAGTGTTGAGTGGAAGAACTGGATGTATCTTCATAGTGTTTAAAGTGAACCAGTATAAAATTGTGGCTGATCTTATTCTATTCTCTTCATCTCCTTATTGCTTTGGTTTGTGAATCAAATTATTTGCACAAAAAGATTTCAATTGTCTATTGATTTTCTTGACAGAGGAATTTGATTGAATATAAGATTCTTGGTTTTAAAACAATTTTCAAAGTGATAAAGATCCTGTGGAAACTCTGATTATAAAATTATTAAATACCAAGGTTCAACCAATTCACCCCCCTCTTGGTTGTATTGAAGTGTTCCTATTATTTTCAATTGGCATCAAGAGCTGGTTCTTGAAAGTTACTCAAGATCACTTTTTCTTTTCAAAATATGAATACTTCACAAATAACCTTTAAGGAGGGTGCCTCTTTAAACAAACATCCTATGTTTGAAGGGGAACATTTCAGTTTTTGGAAAAATAGAATGAAGATCTTTATTCAATCAAATGACCCAGGAGCATGGAATGCAATAGTGAAGGGTCCTTTAATTCCAAAGAAAACTGTGGCAGATGAATTGATTCCCAAAGAATGGGATGAGATGACTGAGGCTGAACAAAGGGCTGCACAATATGATTTTAAAGCAAAAATATGATCACCTCTGCATTTTCCTCTGATGAATTTTTCAGGACTGTAAGATGCAACAGTGCTAAAGAAATGTGGTGTAAAATATGGGAACACTTCACACTTAACCAAGAGGGGGGTGAATTGGTTAGCCTTGGTAAATTTAAAAATTTCTTGATGTATTAAAAAACTGAGTTTCTTTGCCCTTTGGATCTTTATCACAAAATCAATTAAGAATCTTTATCCAAAATCAATCCAAGACTTGTAATGCCTTAAGAAACAATATGTAACACAGAATTCACAAGAAGAACTAACAATTATGTAGTAGATAAGAGAACACACAAATTTATACTGGTTCACCTCAAATACTATGAGGCTACATCCAGTTTCTTCTACTCAACACTAGAGTAGAGTTCCACTATAACAAATAATATCCTTACAAGAAATTACAAGCTTCTCTTTATCAACCCTAGATAAAGTTCAGAAGTCTAAAAACCTATTAGACCCCTAGAAGCAATACCCACACTGAGAACACTACTCAGCTGTCTTTAGAGAAACACTAGCTCTAATCTTGCAAGAAAAACCCAATTACAATGGAACTTACAAACAAAAATACAATCAGAATTTTTACACCATCAAAGAGTAAGGAGAGAATTCACCTGATGATCCAAGAATGATATGCATAATGATGAATATACCAGGTTGAATGTAGAAACAATATGCAGAACAAGCCTTTCCTTAAACTTTGAAATGAATTGCCTTGCTTCACTAAATCCTAGTGACCCACATGAGTATCAATGGAAGCAAGACCTTTAGAACCAAAAAGAATGCCTTTGTGACTGATTAGAAAGCTCTTAGAATGCTCAGTGCTCAAAAATTCAATTTCTATTTCGTTCACTTAATCAGACAAGGCAAGGGTTCTATTTATATAAAGAACTGTAACAGAAATAATCGATTAAACCAGCTCCTGTAATCGATTGTTTATGAATTGTAATCGATTACATACGCTTCCGTAATCGATTAAAGTGTTCAAAATAAGTTCTGGGTTACAGTAACGGGTCATTTAATCGATTATCCCGATGTGTAATCGATTAAGTCAGACTTTGTAAAAATCATGTTTGTGAAATGTAATCGATTACAATATATGGTAATCGATTAAGACAGACAATATGCAAAACATGAAATGAACTAAATAATCGATTACAATAAGTGGTAATC
>PYAF01004917.1:32680-44468 GCA_007407185.1 Glycine tomentella
ATTAAGTGGTAATTAAATGAATTTATCTTATTTTTGTGTATATGTAGTATGTATATTACTATCATTTTTTCATATTTTAAGTTTTAAATTAATTTAATGTATTATATTATTTTATATGTACTTTTTTACGTTATCTGTTATTTTTAGAAAAAATAGTTAAGAATTATTAATTATAAGAACACAAAAAATATATTTTAATATTATATCCATAATAACAAAAACAAGCACTCAATTAGATATACACAATCATATATATATATATATATATATATATATATTTACATTTTTGATTTATAAATTTTATAAAGATATTGTATCGTTATTGTTAGTAAAAAAAATTATAATAATTTTAAATATCGCTAATGTCTTTTGGAAACAACAGTCACAATTTTGATGTAATTATATATATTATTAAAAAATAAAAATAATTTTTTATTTACATTCACAGAAAAAATATAAATATTAAAAATGTATAATATAAATAAATCCATGCATGACACGTGTCTAAAATCTAGTTTTTAGAAAACATCACTTGATGACTCAAGCATAAGGATGTTCAAAAAACCATTTAAAGTTTTTGGGTTAGAACAAACAAGACTCATTTTTATTATGGCTTGTAGGATTAAGGAATGACAGTTTTTTTGTTTAAAAATCAGAGGTCTCTACAATTTATTAAACCAATATTGCAAATGAATTCTTCGATTTTGTAACCAAGAAATGAAATTATCAGTTTACAACATTCTTGGAGGTTTTCATGAAGTCTTTTTTTGTCCTTTAATATTACACAAATGTATAAATATATTGTTTTAGCATTTATGTATTCAACTTTTAATTAAATACAGAGCGTATATTATTCAGTTATCTCTAAAGTGTAAAATGGTTATAATTGTCATAAATATTCGTATGAAGAACTTTATTATTAATAGTGATCCTAATCGATATAAATAGGATTGTTCTTTTAAAGGATACATGTAATTTCTAGGACAACAAAGAAAAATAAAAGTGATTGTAGCAATTCCAACATAATGCCGTATGGTCGACAAATAATTACTTTTAAGCATGTGTTTAGTGGTTTAATCCAACGGAATAGTCATTGAGATGTGTCAACCTGTTAATGAATCTTAATATATATTTTTTAAATTAATCCATAAATTTTAGTTATGAGATATTTGGAGTTCCAAAAGGAAAATAATTGTACCAGTTTCTTTTTCTTTTTGAGAAGAGGATTTATCAACCTATATGACAATATCTCAATTTATTATTCAATTGATGTTATTGATAAATTAAAAGAATTATAAAGTACCAACAAAATTTAACATGATTGATATTTAGTTTGTTACTTAAGCATATTATTGGGATATTGATTTCTAATATGTGTATAGTGTAGAAAAGATTAGAGATGACAAAGTATATCTGAATCCTATATATACGTCCAAAAATATCTATAAGTGGAGCATGTAATTACCTCAATATTAGGATTGGTGTGGGGTGAATATATACACCTACAAATTTAAGCATGTATGAGTGCGGACCCCATGTGTGTGTGTTACAAAATAGTAATATATATACATTATATAATTTTTCGTGAAAAATAATTATATTTTTTTATGATTAATACTTTAAATCTATAATATTTAATAGTATTACTATTAGAGAGTGAAAAATACTAAATTTTTAATTAAAATTTTTGTTAAGCAATTAAAATATTAACTTTACCGATCACTATGTTGAATGATTATCTTTATAATTTTATTTATTTATGACTTGAGTTTGGATAAACCAATGTTATGTTTATTTGTTTTTAATATTATGTGTATATGCTTTTAATGTTATATTTTAAGAATGAATTTTTTACTATAATTGTAGTAATTGTTTCAAAACATTTTTTATTGATTTATTTTTACTAACCTTATACATAAGTAAAGTGTAGGTCACTGATATGGGGATGAGAATTAAAATTGTTATCTGTGTGGATGTGGGCCAGATATGAGTATTATTTTAAACGCAAATAAGAGAACAAATACTATAAAATCCTACCTAGACTATCCATTATCATCCTTAGAAAAGGCTTTGTCATAAGAAAAACAATACCTACTTTAGTGTCCAATTGAGGGATATTCCTAGTGTAAAAAAAATATATAATTTTTTTATGCAAAGTTTAAATGAGTTTGGATATTAGAGATTTACTAAAGTCAAGATAGATTATCTTAAAACTCAAAAGTTATTTATAAAAATATGTACATATTATTCATTAATAAAATTTTCATCAACTATCAAAATGAAAATTACATTTCCAAAAGAATGTAAACACATGTGGAATTGCAATTGCTTTGCATTCTCTCATAGTATATTTGAAGACACGGGGGGAATAGAGTTGTTATCATATACTCCGGGCCGTAACATTCTTAGGGAATCCCAATGCTCGGACCCAACTTTCTCTCAAAGATAGTATGCATAGTTATATCGAGAATACTAGCAACTCTTCACATTTATATATAAAAAAAATCTTATATGTTGTATTTATATATAAATAAATCTAATTAATTTAATTTTATTTAATATTATCATTAAAAATTCATTTTATTTTTAATTATTATTTTTATTTATAATAATAAAAAATATTTTAAAAATTTTATTTTTATTTAAGATTAAAAAAATTAAATAATATTAACTAATTTTTTAATTAATGTGAAATTAGTTATTGACAATAACAATATCCTAAGAACATTAATTAAAAAATTTAAAGTAAAAATATTTTTAATTAGAGATAGAAAATTGTGTTGTTTAAGATCTTTTTTTACATTCTCTTATAATTTACATAATATATATTATCTTATTTTAATTCTTTTTAAAACTCTTAATTATATAATACATGTGAATTAGAAAGTGTTCTTTTTTATAAAAAAATGAATTAATTTCGTGTTAGTTTGGCCCAAATTTTGCCTAGATAGTCTTAAAAAGACATGTTATAGTTCTGCCACTTACACCATCTTTATTTGTAATGAATTTCTTTAAACTGATTTAAAGTTCAGAACAATATAAATAATGTAAAAAAATATATTTTTCATGCATTATTAGAATAAAATAATTATATTATCAGTTAATTAGAAATTATTTTAAATAATTAATATAGATTTTAAAATAATTATTATAAAAATCAATCATCTCATCATATATAATAATTTATAATTAGATAACAATGTTACATAATCAATATATTTAAATTAAATTACTAGATAAAAGAAACTCATTTACAATACTAATATTGGATTGAACACGTAAATTTTATAAAATCAAACTATTGGATAATATGGATGGATGAAGGGAAGGGATAAAAGTTGACGGGACGAAAATTTATTTTCATGAGTTAAAAGGAAAGTAGAGCTAAGTCCTCTTGCTTACTTGCTTTAACATTTCATACAGCCACACATATAATAACCTAAATCATTTTTAAAAAAACATAACAAACTAAATAAAATAAAATAGTTGGAGTTTTTTATTAAAAAAATAAAGGATAAAAGAGTTGGAGTTAATTTTGCTTAATAATGGATTGATTGATTTAAAATTTAAAAAATTAAGTAAGCCACCATGATTAATGTAGTGGTAGGTTAGATGCACAATGACTAAAGTTCAATTTCATTGCCTTGACTGTCTACAAAATAAAAATAAAATAATTAAGTAATTTTACAAAATATTAATTGTGTATAAAAATGATTTTTATTTTGTTAATACAAAATTTGTGAACTAAACCAATATATTAATACAATTTATTTGTACTATTTTTTGTTAAAAAAATTGAGCATAAAAAATATTTTAGAAATAAAATTAAGTTACTCCAGTATAATCACATGATATGACAATTATTGGCAATTTGTTAGAATTTAATTTAATAAGCAAACAATCTGGTCGGTACCTTAATTTTTATTCACGTGCATCTATCTTATTTTGCAATTTAATTATGATATTTATCTTATACCATGCATATGTACTAATGGTGTTATTAAAAAAATAGTTATTTTACTATTATTTTTGTGTTTTATTTAATATATATTCCATTCTAAAATAATTATCATTTTAGAAGTTTTAGTTTAGTTTAAAAAATTTATTAGTTTAAAACAATACAAAAATATGTATTATTTTTAATGTTAATTTTTTTAGTTTATTTTATCAAGAAACAAAAAAAGTAAAATAAACTAAGAAATAATAATAATAATAATAATAATAATAATAATAATAATAATAATAGTAACAAATTGATGTTTGTTCTGATTAGTTAATTTAGGAGTGTAAGAGGAGTATTATTAACGGTTCTTTTGTTTTGTTTGCAGATAAAGATGATGAAAAAAAATATGAAACTTATACTTTTATATTTTATTATAATTTAAAATTTTAATCTTAATTCACTTTTTTCCCACTTAAATCAACCAATATTTGCTTTGTTTAATAAAAATAAAAGAAAATGAAAAAGTAATGAATAAAATAAATAATAAAATTTTGTAAGACCCATAATTTTATTTTTAATTTCAATTTTTTTTCACTCTACCAAAAAGGTAGACACGTTGAAAGAGATAGGTTTAGTTGGATACAAAAGTGGCATCGCTTGCAGTTTGATAGGGTACGTGACACAGTGTAGGTAATTTGACAAGTATAAAAGGGACAACATTAAACATAACGTTATCAAAACAAAATACTCATATCCTTCTTTGCTTGGAATGGAACAAGCTGGGAAGCAAGGAATTATGGTGGCATCTCAGAGTCAAAACCCCATTGAGCAAATCCAAGAGCGCTTTAGGGTGTTGGAAAGTGGCTTCCGCCTCTGGCTCTCCAAGTAGTCCCTCCCAGTCGAGGCCGCCGTCGTCACCACCAGCAGCGCTACCCAGGGCGCCGCCATCGGCGCCTTCATGGGCACCCTCATCGCCGACGCCTCCTCCACCTTCCCCACCCCTCCGCCCAACGCCTCTCTCAACCCCCAAGCCATGGCTTCTCTTAAACAAGCGCCTGTAGTCTTTCTACTCTCTGTCTCTTTTATTGTTCCAATTCCAATTAGGCTAATAATTTTAATTACTATTCGATAGTGGAAATGTAAACAAATGAAAAGAAAGTGAAATGAAATAAAAATCTTAAATTGAAGTAGAATGTAAAAAATATAAATTTCATCTTATATCTTTCTTTGTAAACGAACAAAATTTTAAGGATTAATTGTTATTAAATTGTTCGTAGAATTAATTTATTATACTTTTTACATATTTGAATATTAAAATTTATATTTTCATAAATATTTCAAGAAACAATTTGTCAACTGCCTCATATTTTGATATATCAAAATGAATATTTATTCCATATATAAAAGAAGAAAAATATGATGGAGAAGAGGAGCAGACATTAGCCAAGCATAAGAGGGAGTGGGTGGGGTGGTGAGATAGGTATCAACCGTTAGAAAGGCCTAACTTTCTCCATAGACCGACATCACGCAGTGTGGCGTGCCAGTGCTTGTTAAGGTCAGTACCTTTGCCAATGGAATCTGGAATGCCACTAAATTCCATGTCATGAACGTGAAGTGACCTTTACGCCCTTCAAATTTTATCACTTGTGTCACCATGTACTAATAATAATGAAGATAAAGATAAGACTTCTGCTTTTAACCACACTAATACCATGTTTGTTAACCAAAACTGGATTTGAGTATGGTGAAAGTGAAATGGAATAATTTCCCATGATAAACTAATTAAATAAAGTTTAAATCTCCCTTAAAAATATATTTACATTTAAAATTAATCATATTTCAAATTTAAATAAGATTATTTTTAGAAGAAAAATATTTGTAGGAAAAAGTATTCCATTTGTTTTGGATATAAATAGGACAAAGAAAATAAAATGTCAAATTTTTATTGTTTATTTAATATAAGAAGAATTTTGTAAGGACCCTCCCTGTGGCGCGGTTGGCGCCAGGTCCCGCGCTGATAGCGCCGGAACGTAGCAGCAGAAAACCCTGTGAAGGGTGTGGCGTGGTCAGCGCCAGCCTCTCTGGAAGGTGGCGCCAGGGGCGCCAGGCTCGCGCTGTTAGCGCTAGGTTTTCTGGAGGTCCACGCCTGGAGCGCCAGAGTTGGCGTTGGGAGCGCCAACTGGGTTGAGAGTGTGGCGCGGATGGCGCGGGCTGTGGCGCGGGTCGCGCCACAGGCTCGGCTGGTTCACGCGGATAGCATGGAGGTGGCGCTGATGGCGCCAGAGCTTCTGCAGCTGGCGCGGATAGCGTGGTGTCCCGCGCGGATCGTGCGGGAAGGTCGGTACAGACCATATATAAAAGGGGATCGCGTTTTAGAAGAGAAAAACCTTCTCTTCTTCTTCCCCAGCGTCCCAACCTCCATGGGAGAGCTTCCCAAGCTTCCTAGGACCTCCTATCTTGGCCTAAACACCTTCCAGTAGTTATTAAACTGTGTGAGAGCGAGAATCCTTCCTCCATTTCACCCAAACCTCCATATTCTGAGGAACCTTCAGAGAAGTGGAGAGAACTCGAGCTTGGGCGAGGATTGGCGGTGTTTCAGCTGCACCAAGGCTAGGGAGAGTAGCCCAGAGGCCTTCCTCATCCGTTTTGAGGTAAGAAACTCGAGTTTCTCCGATTGATTTACGTTTTGGCGGTTCTTGATGAATAGTGACCCATCTGTGATAGAGCTAGAATTAGCTCTGGGTCCAGTTGAGAGAAGTGCTTAGAATGATGAGAGGAGGAAGGATTAGCTTTCAGTTTGTGATTTGGTGACTGTTGGTTTTGGCTCTAAGTTGTGCATGTGTGACTTGGACGGAGTCACTTGATTTGAGACATGCAAGAGCCATGTTGATGGGCTTGAGGTGCCGGTTAGGCCATGAAGACGGCATCTGGTGAGATAGACCGTCGAAGCCCTGTGGGAACCCTGAGGATTTGGGTTGTAGAGCCCTGAGCTCATGGTGAATGGCTGGAGTATGAGTCTGTAATGACTCTGAAGCCATGGTTGAGCTGAGCTAGACCACTGAGGGTCTATGGTCAGGCTTGTGATGAGTGAGCCTGATGAACCTTAGGTAGATAATCTGGGTTGACAGAAAGGACTGAGGTTCCTTTCTTAGAGGCAGTTGAGGCCTATTTGATGAGCTAATGTTTGTTATATGCGTGAATGGTCTGTAATATATGTGTTTGGATGTCTTGATAGGGCTTGACACTGTGGGTGTCAGCGAACCAGACCATCATTCGAGGATTGAAGCTGCAGGCACAGCTTAATAGGTAAGCTCATCGCTCTGGGAATTAGTCCCTTTCTCTTGTTTACCGCCCAAGGGGGTGATTGATGCATGCCATGCTTGTGTTGCATTTGTTATGGGCATGCTGTGGATCGTAAAGCCTGAATGGCCTATTTGGCTAATTCTGTATGATTAAAGCCTGAGAGGCTAGAAGAACGGGTCTTGGAGTGATACTCAGACCGTTCGAGACATATGAATGCATGAATGAACCCTAGGTTAGCCACCGAGATAGTGTGAGCATGGGAATCTACCTGATGTTGCAGGTGATGGAACCTATAGGATACTGCGATAGTATCGGGCTAGCTGAGGTTCCCTAGCCAGAGGAAGAGTTTGAGGACTCCCTGGAATAGCTGAGATTCCTTGGGAGGTGCCACTGCTCTCCACTGAAGTCCTAAGGGTGGATTGCCCAGTTTGGATGTTCCTCCTTAGGCAATGATGATGATGAAGTCCTGGATGGATTTTCCCAGGCCAGTATATGTGATTAAGTCCTGGACGGTGATTCCCAGGTAAGTGGTTATGGAAGCCCTAAGAGATTGAGTGCCTCCGGTGTGAGAGGATCTCTCTTAGGTATGTGGTTGGAAGTCCTGGGAGAGTGATTGCCTCCGTTGTGAGATGATCTCTCTCAGGCAACGGATTGACGTCTTGAGGGATTGAGTGCCTCCTGTGTGAGATGATCTCTCTCAAGGCGTGTGATTGGAAATCCTGAGGGATGAGTGCCTCCGTCGTGGGATGATCTCTCTCAGGATAGTGGTTGAGTCTGAGGGATGGAGTGCCTCCTGTGTGAGATGATCTCTCTCAGACTGTGATTAGAAGTCCTGAGGGATTGAGTGCCTCCGGTGTGAGATGATCTCTCTCAGGCAGTGGTTTTTGGAAGTCCTGAAAGATGAGTGCCTCCAGCGTGAGATGATCTCTTTCAGGCATATGGGTGTGAAAGTCCTGGAGGTGATTGCCCATTTATGGATGTTCTTGCCTAGGCATATGGTATGAAAGTCCTGGAGAGGCCAGGCAGTGGAGAGATATGTTGTCTCTCTAAGAGAGGGCTTCCCGAGGGGATAAGAGCCTAAGGCCTCTTAGATGAGCCATATCTGCAGTCTCGAAGTCCTGAGTCGAGGAGCTCCTCAGGCAAGATATGTGAAGTCCTGAGCAGGTGATTCAGGCAAGGCTGGTTTAGTAATGAGGCGGTGCCTCTCTGGTATGAGCAGTGTCCTAGGGTGGACACTATGTTATGGTACCTCTGTGAGATGAGTCTGAGAGGGCTTGAGAGCCTGGATGAGGTGGAATACCTCCGATGCTGAGAGCATCCAGTGAGTACCCAGAGAGCTGGGGAAGGTGTGATAGCCAGGACGGTGTCCTGGGCTTTTGTCTGTCTCTTTTTATATGTTTGTGTTTGGAAGTGAACCAGGGTAAGGGAGGATCTCCCAGAACCCTGAGTTTACTGAGACGTTTGTCTCACCCTGTGTGGGGTTTGTGGTTTTCAGGTGCTTCCAAATGGGAGAAGTGACCTCAGGGCAGGAGGCCCAATCAGAGTAGACTGGAGTGTCATGGGCTGCAGATGAAGATTAGAAGAATCTTTATTTGATCTCTGTCTTGTATTCTGTATTGTATAGGGTGTGAGTGTACACCCATAGTTCTGTACATATTTTGATGTATGACCAGATGTGGTCTTGTTTTGAGCATATATATGTACAGATCCTGATGTGGTATTAAAGTAGCTTCCTCCTGATTATCTCTGTTTTAGTTTTTATGTTTTCTACCTATGTGGTTATATGTTATGTTATCTGGATCAGTAAGAGGCTAATGTATGATGTTTTTGTATGTGGTCTATATTCCATGCATAATGAAATCAAGAAATTCGATTCTATCGTTTCCGCAATGCGTACGTTTAACGCTAATAGCGCGCTTATGATATTATTAATGATAACACGTCCGGGGTGTTACAAATTTGTTTTTACAATTTTCACTAAGAAACATTATTCTTTCTCCAAATTAACATGAAATGGGAGAAAACTAATTTTCTTTTCATTTCTTGTTTTATTTTTTAAAAAAATATTTTTAGAATTTTTAAAAATCATATTAAAAGAAAAAGAAATAATTAATATAAATATATTTAAAAACTTTTATATCATCAACTAATAAAAAATTATCATTAACATAATTTTTAAGATAATTATTATAAAAATCAACAAATTTATTATTTTATACTGTTAATGTATAGCTTTAATTTCTTGCATATTTTTTTATATAATCTATTTATTTCTTTTCACTAGTGAGCACAAATCCGCTATGGGTTCGAAGAATTCCTCTCGTTTGGTTTTATGTTACTCAAATTACTCTGATTGAAAGTGAAAGTTTTATCTTTAACAACCTAATCATAATTTAATACTCCAACTTTGAAACCCGGAATACCCATATAGGCCATAGCTTACTAATGCAATGATGATAAGGTAGTTGGTGTTTCTAAACTTATACCACAATTGCACCAATCAAAGGATAGAGCCACAAAACTTATAATACGTTCTCGATCGAAAGTTAATTTTCTATTTCAATCTCATTCATACAGTAAAATATACTAAATAAAATTAAACACTTCGTAGGCCAATGTAGAAGGAGACCTAAAATGTTTCAGAAAGGATAATGGGGGTTGGATTGGGGTCATTATATCATGAAGAAAACAAAATATTAACTGTGAGGTTTATCTTTAATGTATTTATTTGCCATCAAACTGAGTTGAGCGAAAAATTATTAAAAGGCAAATTGCCAGTATTTTCATATAGTTATGGATCAAGATGTGCAGGACTCAAATTGGTGGATATTTTTTATTAGAGGATTTATCATGTGCCATAAATGTAAACACCACATGTGCATGGTACAAAAGAGATGCGTATATTGTATTTTTGGACAGAATTCAACAACTTTTTTTGTAAAAAAATATTATTTTATTTATTTGTCATTTTAAAACTTTAAGATAATATTAGTTATTATTTTTTAATTAGACCCTTATAAAAAAGGTGGATTTCACTACGCCCAATCGAAGTCGATTTTCGAAACTGTAGTGGATAAGGGAGCGGTACAATTCAAACACAGTTTAACCACGTAACCGTATTTGATTAAAACACAACAACCAATCCAAGTCGATTTTTGTTTGCCCGTCGTCGTTTAGCTATTTTCAAATATAGTTTTAAAAGCTAACCGTAGTTGATTAATGTCCAGCGCTGCGTTTCAATAACCCAACAAAAACCCCATTTTTCCCCTTTCCCCTCCAGTTACGCTGCAATCGAGTTTTTCACTTCCTTTGACGATCTTCAACCTCAACTACATAATTGTGTCTGGTTCGATCCATATTAGGGCTACTAAACGCCTTGCAAGGCGGCCGCCGTGTACCCGAGAGTCACCCACCGTCGTATTCAGATGTGTAGGCGTTGCGGCCGCCGTGGTTGCCTCCATTGTTATATTAGGAGATATCTCGCTGTAAGTTTCTCTCAATCTCGCGGTGGGTTGCTTTCTTAGTTGTCTTTGCTTGCTGTTGTTGCCTCTCTCACCACGTTGCTTCCTTTGTGACCTTTACTTGTGAATTAATCTCTCACTTTGTTTTCTTTCTTGCTGTTCATTGTTTGTTGCCAGCTGCACTTTGGTTTTCAAACTATTGGAAATATTGTTACTGGAGATGATTTGCAGACGCAGGTATTAAGTTCATGAGTTTCTCATGACTCTTTTTTAACTTCTTAATATACATGTTACTATATATCACTAGCTATTATGTGTTAAGGGAAATCGTAATAGTGACAGGAACCAAAGTAGAAATAAGAAAGGAACGAAATATTTTATTGAATTAAATGGAAATAATAGAAAATAGGAGAGATATCTTCTCCAAGGGTTCCCCCTAAGCAGATATATCAATCCCTTGATTAAAGCCTCAATTCACCCATCCTGTTCTGCTGTTTACTCGTTAGTCCTGGCAGCTTTCCCTATCCAACCTTCTAATAAAGGCATAATTTCTCTAGTTAATTCTTTTACTTATTAATCTTTGCAGAAAATGGATTTTTTTTAGTACAATAAAGTCAATTATTTTACTTATTTTTCTTCTGAGACTATCATTGTGTGGAATCTCTGTATGTTTCTGCTTGGAGTAGTTGAATGTATGTAGACATGCATGTGCACACTAACATGAAATTTGTGTGTTGTTATTGTAATTTTCTTGCTTAGGTCATAATTAACCATCAAGCTCTCCCATGTCTTCTGAATCTCTTGACTAATAATTATAAAAAAAGCATAAAGAAGGAAGCATTCTGGACCATATCAAACATCATAGCGGGGAACAAAAAGCAGATTCAGGTAAAGATTACTTTAGTGGTCTTCATTATGTTGTATTTGTCCATCAGAAGTAGTTAAAATTTGATGTGTTATCTTTGCGTTTGAACTTAAAATCTTAAATTATATTTCCTTCAATTTCTAACAATCTACAGGATGTAATTTGAACCATATTTGTTGAAGGTGAATTTGGTTTTCCAATCTATGCTTCTCCTTT
>PYAF01004917.1:50611-77775 GCA_007407185.1 Glycine tomentella
GCAATGTATGAATTATATGATTTATGAATGGAATGCAACCAATGCTTGGATCACCATGGTGTGTTCAATCCTTTACATTGAATCACAAAGATCTTCATTCTTGTTGAAAGCCATTGAAACCATGTTGAAAGCCAAAACATCAAGCCTTGTTGTCCATTGATTCTTCACTTGATTTATTAAGCTCCCCCTCAATCCAACATTTTTGGCTTTATCAGGAAGCCTTTTATTAGCTTTTTCTCTTATATCTCTAGAATAAATTATTTCTAGGGTGTTAAATTTAGAAACACTGGTTCTGAGGGTCTATTTAGTTGAGGATTCTTGGGTTTTTCACTTTTTCTCCCATGCACTGGCTTTGTATAGATTTTAATTTGGAATTAGAGGCCAGGTCTGTTTACTAAATTCAATTAGTATTATCATCTAATCAAAAAGTTCCTGTTAAGAAAATTTTACTGCATCCACTTTTATAAAGTACAACATCTTGTATGCAGATTAGTATGTGATATCATCAACATCAATGCATATTGCACTCCTAACCAAATGCATCTATAATTATTAATTAATCAAACTTCTAAGTCTACTTTAACCTCTTAATTCGTTAGCTCTATTTGAGTCAGTTTTCTGTTTTTCTCAAGTGATGATGACTGATGATGTGATCAACTTGTGGGATATCTTATTAAAAACTGCATGTTGGATATCATTTTATATAATTGGACGGATTTTATTCAAAACAGTACATAATTCTGAAAGTATTAGTAGTACTTCATAATCATACTCAAAATAAGTGCCTGGTATCGTTTGATAGAGCCAGCTGCATATAAAAAAAGAAAGAAAGATGACAAGTGTTCAATTTGACAAAGATCAAGCCTTATTTTTTTATTATATATATCTGTCATGATTCTGTCTAATCCATCTTATTAAATATACAGAAAAATATATAATTCAACTTAGTAATCACATACTAGTACTAAATAAGGTACACTAAATAACTTTTTGTGTATTGCATATGTAAGGGTATTTATTATGCATAAAAAATGGTTGCAGCCTTCGTGGCTGGTTTTTTTTTTTTTTTTCATTTCTCCAGCTGTCACCCTCAGAGATTCATTGTGAATCACCTCTTTGGTTCTATTAGCAATATCCTTACCTTTTACTACCTCTTGTGCTCCTCACCCCTACTCATGAACTGAGGTATGGTTGTTGTTCATGGTCCCCATGTTGCTGATATATTCTAAAAAATCTGTAATTAACTATTAATCAAATGGGTAACTAACTAACATATGAGCACTATTGGATAATTGGATATCTATTGTACTCTTAAATAAACAATGATTTCTTAGCTTTTTTTTTGCAAGAGCAAGTTGTTTTTATTAGGTTGTTCCCCTCCAACTTATTGACTAATTAATTTTTTGGTTAATCATAGGGCATCTAACATAGTTCTGATTGACACCCTGAAAACGTAAAAGTTGTATACTGTCTACCCGTGCTGTTCATCAAGGGGTCTCATTTGTTGTACTAATCACAAGTATGTGTGTTGTTTTCCTTGTTGTTGTCTTTTTGATATTTGTCTTCATATATAAATATTGGTTTGTCATACATTTCATTACATTGTGAGTTAACCTTAGTTTCCCGTTCTTGCTTCAATCCAGTGATTAATATGGATAGTTTGGATTAATCATTGAATTGAAACTTGAATTGTCCGTTTGGACAGTTTAGGAAGTTTTATATTGTATACATGAATCCGGCATGTCAAAGTTAAGTATGGTTTGTTTAATTTAATGAAATTTCAGTTTAATGTATTTTGCGTTGTTCTCCGAGTGCATACTTGATCGGGGTGAGTTAAACTCACCGCTTTCATTTCGTGTACTTGGAGACCAATGCGGAATGCTGCCGAAATTTCATTAAATGTAACATACCATACTTAACTTTGACATATAGGATTCATGTATACAATATAACTTCCTGCATGGGATAGGGCCACACCTGTTAAGTAGTTAGTACACATATTTATTCAAATCTATTTGCCAATGTATGAGAAATTACAAACTGATTCAACCAATGAATTGTATGCTGATTGCAAAAGCTTCACACGGCTGTTAGCGGTGTTAGCTTCGGTCAACTTGAAGGTAAGATATGGGTGGAGTGACAAGAGCTTTAATGACTTGCTTGTCTTATTGAAGAAGATGCTTCCTAAAGGCAACAAGTTACCAAAAAATCACTATGAGGCCAAGAAAATCTTATGTCTTGTGGGAATAGAGTACCAAAAGATTCATGCTTGCCCTAATGATTGTATCCTGTACAGAAATGAATTTGTTGAATTGAGGAATTGCCTCTCATGTGGCGTTTTGCGGTACAAACAATGACGATTGTAGTGAAGACCCTAGCATATCTCCCATTCGGCCAGCAAAAGTCTGCTGGCATCTTCCAATCATCCCAAGGTTTAACCGATTGTTTGCTAATCCAAATGATGCAAAAAACCTGACATGGCATTCAGTTGGCAGAAACAAAGATGGAATGCTTCGACATCCAACTGATTCTCCGCAATGGAAGTCCATTGATCGTTTGTATCCAAATTTTGGGGATGAGCCTAGAAACCTAAGGATTGGTCTTGCTTCTGACGGAATGAATCCTTTTGGTAATTTGAGCACTAACCATAGTTCATCGCCGGTTTTGCTAATGATTTACAACCTCCCACCTTGGTTGTGCATGAGACGAAAATACATAATGTTGTCTATGATGATCGCAGGTCCAAGACAACCAGGAAATGATATTGATGTGTATCTAAGTCCCTTGATAGAAGATTTAAAGACATTGTGGCTTGACGGTGTTGATGTGTTTGATGGGCATCTGCAACAAATCTTCAAGTTACGAGCACTGATCTTTTGTACCATTAACGACTTCCCTGCCTATGGGAACTTGAGTGGATATAGCGTCAAAGGACACCATGCATGTCCTATTTGTGAGAAACATACAAGCTTCCTGCAGCTAAAACATGGAAAGAAGACAATATATCAGAGGCATCGTCGATTTCTAAAACCTTATCACCCGTATCGACGATTAAAGAAAGCTTTCAACGGAACTCAAGAGAATGAAATTGCACCTGAACCTTTAGCTGGCTGTGAAGTTTATGACCGGGTGAAGGACATCGTCCCCATGTTTGGTAAGAAAATTAATAAAGATTCTGCTGACAAGAACATATGGAAGAAAATATCAATATTCTTTGATCTTCCATACTGGTCTGATCTACATGTACGTCACTGTTTAGATGTAATGCATGTGGAGAAAAATGTTTGTGATAGTTTGATTGGCACCCTGCTGAACATTAAAGGAAAAACAAAAGATGGGTTGAAGTCCCGTCAAGATTTGGTTGAAATGGGTATAAGAGAGCAGTTGCATCCCATATCCCACGGTCAACAAACATATTTGGCCCAGCATGTCACACAATGTCAACATAAGAAAAAAGGATTTTTTGCCAGTGTTTGCGCAATTTGAAAGCCCCACAAGGATACTCTTCCAATATCAAGAGCCTTGTTTCTGTAAAAGATCTTAAATTGGTAGGGTTGAAGTCTCATGATTGTCATGTGTTAATGCAACAGTTATTGCCAGTTGCGATTCGTGGGATCTTGCCAGACAAAGTAAGGGTTGCCATCACTTGATTGTGTTTTTTCTTTAATGCAATATGTCGCAAAGTCATCGATCCGAAATCCTTGGATGACTTGGAGAATGAAGCTTCCATTGTCCTCTGTCAGTTAGAGATGTATTTTCCTCCTTCATTTTTTGACATAATGATACACTTAATTGTTCATTTAGTCAGGGAAATCAGGTTGTGTGGTCCACTTTTCTTAAGGTGAATGTATCTTTTTGAGCGCTACATGAAGGTGTTAAAGGGTTATACAAAGAATCAATACCGACTTGAAGCGTCCATTGTGGAAAGGTATGTTGCAGAAGAATGTATTGAATTCTGTTAAGAGTACATTGACACACTCAAACCAGTTGGGTTGCCGGCATATTGTCATGATGAACCAAGATGGGGTAAGGGGACACAAGGATACAATGTTGTTAGTATGAGTCGAAATGAAGTTTTAATCCCTCATTTGTATATTTTAAACAACACACAATGATGAAGGTGTTGCAAGAGCATAATAGAAGTTTCATTAAGTGGTTTAAAGATGAAATATTTGCAGATGACAGTGCTTCAAGAACATTACGACAGTATGCTGTTGGCCCAAATCTCAATGTTCCCACATGGAAGGGGCATGACATTAATAACTATTCCTTCTACACAAAGAACCAAGATGATGTTAACAGTGTCCAGAATAGTGGTATTAGTGTTGAGGCTGATTCGGATCACTTTTGTAGTGCATCAGATAACAACCCGATTCGAGTATCGATGCCATACTTTGGTGTTGTTGAAGAAATTTGGGAGCTAGATTATAGAGAATTCAGGGTCCCTGTATTTAAGTGTAAATGGGTTAATGGAAACACAGGTATACATCAAGATCGTTTGGGATTTACTCTAGTAGACCTAAATAAGGTGGGTTACAAGGACGAACCTTTCATCATGGCTGAACAAGCAACCCAAGTGTTTTATGTTCAAGATCCATCGGATACAAGATTTTCAGTGGTTCTACAAGGAAGAAAAATTGGTGTCAAGGAGCAATTTGATACCACTGCACTTGATATTAGTGAGCTAATTACAGCCATACCACACATGCCTTCCATAAATGATGATAATGAAGTGGATGATGATCATGCCCATCGTGA
The DNA here is from genome assembly GCA_007407185.1 of Glycine tomentella. Classification (NCBI taxonomy): domain Eukaryota; kingdom Viridiplantae; phylum Streptophyta; class Magnoliopsida; order Fabales; family Fabaceae; genus Glycine; species Glycine tomentella. The sequence continues at coordinate 55,370 of PYAF01004917.1, forward strand.
TGACCATGATGAAGGTTTATGGGAGAACATTGATACGTAAGGTAGGTTATATCAAAGTAGTGTACATAACTATCTAATAACAAAATGTAATAAATAATGTGTAAAATGTAATATGTATTTTTAAATGTAGTTTGACATCCCTGTATTTAACAGTTGATATTATTTTTGTTCATATTTTCTAATTAATGTTTTCAAATTTCACAGGCCTATATCTAATAACAAAATGTAATAAATAATGTGTAAAATGTAATATGTATTTTTAAATATAGTTTGACATCCCTGTATTTAACAGTTGATATTATTTTTGTTCATATTTTCTAATTAATGTTTTCACATTTCACAGGCCTATGTCGACCACCCCAGGATCCTCTTCCCAGGGAACTACTAATTATGTATCTTGCATGATAACTAGAGATAGGGTTTCTCTTATTATTGTAAATGGGTTTCTTGCATGATAACTAGAGATAAGGTTTCTCTAGGGGTTGCTGAGTAGTGTTCTCAGTGGGTTGGTCTCTAAGGATCTAATAGGATTTTAGATCTCTGAACTTTATCTAGGGTTGATAAAGAGAGGCTTGTAATATCTTGAAAGAATATTATTTGCAATAGTGGAACTCCATTCTAGTGTTGAGTGGAAGAACTGGATGTAGCTTCATAGTGTTTGAAGTGAACCAGTATAAAATTGTGGGTGATCTTTATTCTATTCACTTCATCTCCTAATTGCTTTTGGTTTGTGAATCAAGTTATTTGCACAGAAAAGATTTCAATTGTCTATTAATTTTCTTGACAGAGGAATTTGATTGAATATAAGATTCTTGGTTTCAAAACAATTTTCAAAGTGATAAAGATCCTGGGGAAACTCTGATTACAAAATTTTAAAATACCAAGGTTCAACCAATTCACCCTCTTCTTGGTTGTATTGAAGTATTCCTATTATTTTCAATTGGCATCAAGGGCTGGTTCTTGTAAGTTACTCAAGATCACTTTTTCTTTTCACAAAGAAATATGAATACTTCACAAATAACCTTTAAGGAGAGTGCCTCTTTAAACAGACCTCCTATGTTTGAAGGGGAACATTTCAGCTTTTAGAAAAATAGAATGAAAATCTTTATTCAATCAAATGACCCAGGAGCATGGAATGCAATAGTAAAGGGTCCTTTTATTCCAAAGAAAACTGTGGCAGATGAATTGATTCCCAAAGAATGGGATGAGATGACTGAGGCTGAACAAAGGGCTGCCCAATATGATTTCAAAGCAAAAAATATGATCACCTCTGCACTTTCCTCTGATGAATTTTTCAGGACTGTAAGATGCAACAGTGCTAAAGAAATGTGGGAGATGCTTGAAATTACTCATGAAGGAACTGAGGAAGTTAGAAGATCAAGGAAGCATGCTTTGATCCATGAGTATAAAATGTTCAAGATGAACTCAAATGAAAGCATTTCTTAGCTGCAGACCAGATTTACTCACATTGTAAATCATCTTTTGGGTCTTGGAAAGGTCTTTGACACTGAAGAACTAAACATAAAAATATTGAAGTGTTTGACAAGACCTTGGCAACCAAAGGTTACAGCAATCAAGGAATCCAAGGATCTATCAAAGATCTCTATGGCTGCATTGTTTGGTAAGCTTCTTGAATATGAACTTGAAATGTCTCAACTATCATCTTGTGAAAATGCAGAGAAGAAAACAAGAAGCATTGCCTTGAAGGCTGTAACTTTTAAAGCTGAAAAAGAAGAGGAAACAAGTGAAGAGGATGATAAAGAAAATGTGAACTTGGTGGTCAGAAAGTTTAGCAAATTTATGAAGAAGAATAAGAACAAAAAGTTCAACAAAGCCAGCAAAAACAACAACAACAACATCAACAAGAAGATTGACAACAATTTCACATGTTTTGAATGTGGCAAGCCAGGCTATATCAAATCTGAGTGCTCAATCTACTTGAGGAAACAACAAGGAGATGGCAAGTTGAAAAAGGAAGGGAAAGCTAAAAGAACATACATAGCTTGGGAAGATAATGAGTCAACAATTTCAGATTCTTCCACAGAAAATGAAGAAGCTAACATGTGTCTCACTTCCACCATCAATGAAGATGATGATGATTTGCTAAGTGATGAAGATGAGGTAAATTCTGAACTTGATCAAACTATTCATGCTTTTCAAGAAATGCATGAGGAAGCCCAAAAACTTGCAAAATCCAATAATAGGCTTAGAGGAAATCTTAGATGGCATATTGAAAAAATTACTGAATTACAAAATGAGATTTGCAACTTGAAAGAAGAAAATGAAAACTTGTTTCAAGTTACAAATTGAATGGATGTGTGTGTGCTTCTTCCTCTAGCAATGTTGATAAGTATAAATTGCTTCAAAAGGATTTTGATGAGTATAAACAAAGTCAAGGTGAAAAACATATGTTGCTTTTGGCTGAAAACAGTGATTTGATTGATCTCTTGAGAAAGTTTTACAAGGGAAAATGCAACTTGGTTGAAATGCTAAGTGTGCAAAGATATGCTGGAGGTACTTCTGGTTTGGGGTATAAATATGGTTCAAAATCAATTGGTAAAACAGTTTTTGTACCTCCAAAATAGAAGAATCAAAAGTGGCAAAGAAACTCAAGAGTTAATCAAAATTCTGGACTTGGAAAAACCTCAAAATCTGTCACTTGCAACTATTGTATGGAAAAGGGGAACACATCATTTAAATGCTATGCTAGGAGATTCTATGTGCCTAATGGTGATTGCATTTGGATTCCTAAAAGAAAGAAAAATGCTAACCCCTATAGACCTAACTTCAATTGGGTACCTTCCCTTGAAATCTGATTTGAATTTTGCATGTGTGTTTAAGAGCTAGATCTTCAACTTGGTATCTTGACAGTGGATGCTCTAGACACATTACTGGAGACATGTCTTTGCTTTCAAATTTAACTCTCAAAGAAGGAGGATATGTCACCTATGGAGATAATAACAAAGGGAAGATAATTGGAGAAGGTAATATTGGAGACAGCTTCAAAGCTAAGATAAAAAATGTGTTGTATGTAGATGGATTGAAGCACAATTTGTTGAGCATAAGTCAGCTGTGTGACAAAGGCTTTAAAGTGAATTTCAACAAAGAATGCTGCATAATTTCTTATGATAAAAATGGTGAGGTACTGCACATAGGTAAAAGAAAAGGTAATATATATGTGCTATCAATTGATCATGCATTATTCCATAAATCTTCTTGCCTAATAAGCAAAGTTGATGAAATTTGGCTGTGACATAGAAGAGGAAGTCACATAAACATGCATCACATGAACAAGCTCATAAGAAAAGATTTAGTAATTGGATTACCCAAACTCAAGTTTGAGAAGGACAAACTTTGTGATGCTTGTCGAAAGGGGAAACAAACAAAGAACTCTTTTCAAAGTAAAAACATTGTTTCCACCTCTAGACCACTTGAACTTCTTCACATTGATTTGTTTGGTCCTTCTAGAACAATGAGTTTAGGTGGAAATTATTATGGACTTGTGATTGTGGATGATTACTCTAGATACACTTTGACTCTGTTTTTAAAATCCAAGAGTGATGCTTTCTTTGCTTTTAGAAAAATAGCTAAGCTTACTCAAAATGAGAAAGGTTGTAAAATTGTCTCAATAAGAAGTGATCATGGTGGTGAATTCCAAAATGAATATTTTGAAAAATTCTGTGAGGAAAATGGAATTAATCACAATTTTTCAGCTCCAAGATGTGTTTTGTGTGATGAATCAAAGCCAAAATGTCACAAGTGTGTATGTTTGTTTAAAAACTTGCATTAAAAGCTGCTAAGTGCTCTGTATCTGATAAACGTACTGGAATAATCGATTACAACACGGGTTAATCGATTAAAAGCATTAAAAATCACATTCAGTATGAAAATTGTGCACATGTAATCGATTACACATGTATGGTAATCGATTATTCTTCACATTGCCAGATTTCAAATGTTTCTGGAATAATCAATTACACATCGGGATAATCGATTACATTGATTAAAATTTTCTAAATGATTGCATGTCTCACTGGAGTAATGGATTACTAAAGCCTTGTAATCGATTACCTTCACTGTTAGAAGTAATTGTCCTTCTGGAATAATCAATTACCTTACAGGATAATCGATTACATCAAGCTTTGATTCCTGCAAAAATCTCCTCATCTATAATATAATCGATTACATTGACAAATAATCGATTACATGTCTTCTTCTACATCTGATTAATAGGAAAATAATCGATTACCTGACGGGATAATCGATTACCATGTGTGTATTTTTGTTCTTGCTGTGTATGAAATAATCGATTACACTACTTTTTAATCGATTATTCACGCCGTTGTTTGAATTCTGACAGTTTCTTCTAATTTGGTAACTGCCCAATCCAGTCAATCTCGTATCTACTAATCATTGATTTGTATTAACTGCCTATAACAGCTATATTTTTGAATAAATTGAACGTTGGTGCTTAATTTCTTCTATAAATACATGCATTACAGCATTATTTGCCCTTGCACCAATTTCTTTATCTTTTCTTGAACTTTCTTCTTTGTGTCTTTGAACCTTAGTAGTATTCCTAAAAAATGTCTACCCCAAAATGTAGTAGAACTGGTAAAAGGAAGGTAGGAGAGTCCTCATCAATTCCTCAGCCTCAATCACCCCCAAATAGGTTGGACATTTGGTTCAACAAAGAGGCTGATAGGGTAAACTATCTGCAGTTCTTTGCTACCAAGCCCATAAGTTCACCAAAATACCTTAGTCTAGATTGGTTCACTAAGGAAGGTTTTATGTTTCCTGCCTATCTAGAAAACCAAGGTCTTAGGCAATTTGTAGAGATGAAGGGGACCTACTACCCTGATTTGGTAAAGGTCTTTTATACCTGTATCAAAGGGTCTATGAGTGGGGAAATAAAATCTGTGGTCAAAGGGGTTGAGATGATCATAACTCCTAAAATTTGGGAAGCAGTTGCTGGGGTAATTTGTGAGGGGGAGAGGAAGTTTGAAGAAAATCCAGAGGGCTACAACAAAATAGATACCTATAGAGGTATGCTTACCAATCCTGATATGCAACTCAGGAATAGGTTAGGGACTGGTCCTATGACCCTTGAGGATAGGTTGCTTCATTATATCATCACCTATGTCCTCACCCCTAGGGGAACCAACCATGCCCAAGCGACTGATGAAGACCTTCAGCTTGCGTATGGTCTGAAGGACTCAATACCCATGAATTGGGTCATCATTTTTCAAGAAATCATGTTAAAGTCCAAGAGACTTGTAAACTACCCTTTCCCTTACCCAATTCTTTTGTCAAGGTTCATTGATTATTTTAATATTGATCTGACAAATGAAGTGATTGACAATACAAATTCCTCAAACAGTCTTATCCAACAAAAGCATTTAACTAAGCTTGGATTGGTTAAAACACCGGATGGTTGGGTGATGGCTGGGCAACAACAGCAAGTGCCCTTACAAATGCCACAACCTAATCCTGCTGAAGCTGGTGTTCAACAGGAAACTTCTGAAGACTCTATGGATCCTGCTCAGCCTCTCTACACACCTTTTGAATCCCTCATACTGAGCAAGATGGATGGGCTACTCAACATGCATCATGAGTTCAAGGCTGAAACTCAAGGAGCCTTTAGAGAGATTAATGATAGACTAGATGCCATTGAAGCCCAACTTAGGATAGATGATTCAGAAGAATTTTAAGCCTTAGTTTTTATGTTAAGTTTTTTGTTGTTTTTCTTGGTTCAGTTGTAATTTTTTTCTTCCATATTAATGCAATATTATTATTCAATTTACTTTAATCCGCTGTGCCTTGCATTTTTTGACTTTAAAAAGCCAAATAGGGGGAGAAAAATTGAATTTAGATGTGCTCTACATACTCCTCTGTTTGCCCCTGTTTTTGTGACAGTTTTTATGCAAAAATTTGGTCTACATAATTTGAGAAATTTAGGGGGAGATAACTGTTAAAAATGATTGCTTTATATTAAGAAATCATGTGAATGAATGATAAGTTAATCATAGAGGCTTTTAACACTTGTTCTTGGAAAGATATTGATGATTTTCAGGTGTGAAAAGCTTAGATAAAAACTTTGATGCTTCTTCAAATTAATCACAAGACCCAATGCTATTCAATTCATAATTTGGCATGTTTAAAGCCAAAAAGGGGGAGATTGTTAAATTGAGGGGGCAGCTGCTTGAAACACAAAGGATAAATTGATTCAAGAAGGAAGGTTTTGAACTTTCAACATGCCATGAAGCCTTGAAGATTAATTTGTGATTGAATGTAAAAGGAAGAAAGCATTTCTGGTGATCCAAGTGCATTGCATTCATATCATTCATTGAATCTATGTGGTTAGGAAAAAGAGTTCACAAGATTTTGATAAAACTGCTTAAGTTTTTAAAATAAATCAAAAGGTTTTTGGAAAATAAGTTCTTACTGGTTTAATCGATTATTTTGTTCTTTGAATTTTCTGGAAAACCTTTCAAGAACAATATAATCGATTACGTATCGGGTTAATCGATTATTTTAACTTGGTTCATTTTTTAAACTGCCTTGATGAACATTGTAATCGATTACCACAGAGCAGTAATCGATTACCTTAGCCAAAACTAAAAAGTCTCTTTCTGTCTTAATCGATTACCCAAGGTAGTAATCGATTACATCATATGATATGCTTACATGCTTTTCTGTTATAATCGATTACCAAAATCCGTAAGCGATTACCCAATACATCTTTTGGCTTAGAAGCTTTTTGGCTTAATTGATTACTAGAAATTATAATCAATTATATAGTTCAAACTCGTTTTATACACCTTCCTGGTTTAATCGATTACCAAAGGATGTAATCGATTACATAGTGTTTTCATTATTGAATGTCCTTCTGGTGTAATCGACTACTCATCGTAATAATCGATTATTTTGATTGTAAACTATACCCAGAAATCTGATGAACATATTAATCGATTACAGTCTTGATTTAATCGATTATATAAGTAAAATAATCGATTACAGGAGCGTATTTAATCGATTACCAACGGTTATAAAAATTTGTTATAAATAGAACCTTTGCTCAGCTGTTTTTCTAACTTGACCAACTCGTATTTCTGAGCATTCAAAGGCTTTCCAAATATTCTTTAGTGCTTCTCTGGGTTCTTATAGTTCTTGCTTTCACAATACATTCATGAGTTGATAATTGATGTAAAAAGCAAGAAGTGTCTTTTCAAAGTTTTAAGGAAGCATTGTTCTAAATCTGTTTTCAACATTCAACCTGATTTAATCATTCATATGTACATCATTCATTGGATCATCAAGTGACTTCTTTCCTTAAACTTTGAAGTTGTATCTCTGTTATTCAAATTCTGTAAAGATTGGCTTATTGTAAATGGGTTTCTTGCATGATAACTAGAGATAGGGTTTCTCTAGGGGTTGTTGAGTAGTGTTCTCAGTGGGGTTGGTCTATAAGGATCTAATAGGATTTTAGATCTCTGAACTTTATCTAGGGTTGATAAAGAAAGGCTTGTAATATCTTGTAAGAATATTATTTACAATAGTGGAACTCCATTCTAGTGTTGAGTGGAAGAACTAGATGTAGCTTCATAGTGTTTGAAGTGAACCAGTATAAAATTGTGAGTGATCTTTATTCTATTCACTTCATCTCCTAATTGCTTTGGTTTGTGAATCAAGTTATTTGCACAGAAAAGATTTCAATTGTCTATTGATTTTCTTGACAGAGGAAATTGATTGAATATAAGATTCTTGGTTTCAAAACAATTTTCAAAGTGATAAAGATCCTGTGGAAACTCTGATTACAAAATTTTAAAATACCAAGGTTCAACCAATTCACCCCCCCTCTTGGTTGTATTGACGTATTCCTATTATTTTCAACATCCACAACGAGAAGGTTTTTTCCTCGCATGATGCACTCGTTCATACTCATCAGCAATTAGGTTTAACGCATACCTGGATACCATGCCAATAAGTCTCTTGTATAACGTAACTTTAAAAATATGTCCGACCACATGTGTACTTCTTTCCAAAGATGCCTTGATTTCAGTATGTTGCAAGGTGATCATATTGTTTATAGCATCCCAAACACTGCACAAATCACCAAGACTGTTCTGAAGTAACCGCTTCAAGGTCCAATAGGCAGACTCAACCCTGCAGTTTATGATATGATAAATAAACATCAAAGACATTAAACGTATGCAACTAATAATTTTACCAATGTCAAACACAAAAGTTACTTATTTGTAGTTGTATTTCCAAAATGCATGACTTTGTTTGTCCATGCTACTACAAATTTTTCTTTATGGGGATTTAGCCAAGTGTCCTTCACGTAATCAACAAACGTTGGCCACGGTGCACATGCAACATCAAACTTCATAACACAGTCATCAAATTGCTTCTCATTATCACAGTCAACAACAGTTCCTTATGCTTCCATGACATTATCCCATGCGTTTTTTTGCCGAATATAAGTTTTACATTTGACCTTCACATTCTTGTCAATGTGAAACCTACATAATAAATTGGTTGCATTTGGAAAAACGGTTTCGACTACACTCATTAAAGCTAAATCTCTATCAGTGACAATCACTTTAGGGAAAAATTCACTTTTATGAAAGATCCCTCTAAACTGTTCAAGGGCCCACACAACATTGTTAATACGTTCGACCTCTAAATAGGCAAATGCAGCTGAGAATGTCATCCCAGTAGGTGTCACACCAACAATGTCAAGTAAAGGAAGTCTATACCTGTTTGTTTTGTATGTGTTGTCTATCAAGAACACTATATGATATGCATTGCTCAATTGTACTGCATCTGGATGTGCCCAAAACAAGTCACGTACAACATTTTTCACCGTCACTCTATGCCAATGAATATACATGTCGCGTTCAAGAAGTTTCATTAACTGTTGCATTTTAGTATTATTGCCCCTTGTACACGTCCGATATGCATATCTTGCATTGTAAACTGGCTTCAAACTTGTGACATTATCCGCATTGTGCTCCTTCAAAGTTAGCAGAATATTCTTTGGTTTCACCATCGACCTTATCATGTCAGCAACAATTATCTTCTCCTCCTCAGTTAGTCATGTAACACCCCCATATTTCAATACATATGTGTGAATTTTCTCATAAAGATTATTAATATACAATTATAGTAAAAATGATGAAAATGCCCCTAGACATTTTAAAAATTACAAAAATACCCTTCAGCCCTGAAAAGGTCAGATAGCCTCAAGAATTCTATAAGAACCTGATAAAAGTACAGTATGCTCCTGGATAATGAATTATTAACATAGTTGGTGAAAGAAACCATAAATTTGAATTTTTAGGAATTTTGGAAGATATTTTGAAAAGAATTCAATCCAGACTAACTCAAGCATTAGAAAAACACAGGAAAAGGATAGATACAATCCATAGAAATTTCTCTTAATCATAGGAGGAATAAACTTCTTTAATAAGTTAGTTGAGTAATTTTACTAATTAAGGGCAAAATGTACCAATAAGAATTAAGATAAAGCCACTTGACAAGAAAAGCTTAAATAATATCCTAAAAATGCTACTAAGACTTAAGTTAGTCTTTAAATAATTTTAGAATTTTTATTCCTAAGAAGGCAATTGGAATTAGGCTTTCTTAAATGATAGAAACAATTTTATTCAATTTAAAGATACATAATAAGTAGAACAAAGCACAAAATTTCACTAAAACCTAGCCATTCCACGTGAAAAGAGAAAATTGGTGAAGATTGATCTACAAGTTAAGCTACTCCACGTGCACATCAAGAAAATGGAGAAGGCTTGAGAAAATTCAAGATAAAGGACACTTGGTTAGAAGAAAAGCTTGAATTCTTGCTATTGGACCATTTGGAAAGATAAGTAATCATAACTTTGGAGATAATATCATGACTAAGCATAAAAATCTACTAACACCTAGCTACTCCACGTGAAAAGAAAACAAATAAAGAAGCCATGCTAGCCTTGCCAAATTCACGTGTAAATGAGAGAAAAGGAGGAAGATGTAGAATATTCATGAACATGGACACTTGTAGGGTGAGAAATTGCTAGCTAATGAAATTAAACCAATTGGAAAGCTAAGTCATAATAAGCCTTAGAGATATTTGTAGCAAAAGCAAATTCAACAACCATATAAAAAGGATGGTGGGGACGAAAATGAAGCCTAGCTTTAAGGCAAGTTCACGTGCAAAATCCCACTTCAATCTCACATCCTTTTCACTTTGATTTAAAAACAAAACAAAGGCCCACCATCCTAAGGAATCTCACGTGAAAAGCTAGGAGTATTTGGAGGAAGGTTGCCAAAATTTCAAGAAGAAAGCATGTATGGGGAAGCTTTATGATAAATATGGTTTAGATATTAATTATGCTAAGATTCTCATTTATTTCCATAAAGAATTAAGTCTTGCCTATCATATGTTTGATAAAATGCTTCAAAGAGATAAAGTTTGTGTGATGAATGATTATTTGAATAAGTGACTTGAAATTAGCTTAAGGAATGATTGTTGGAATAAATAACTTGAAATCTAGCTTAATGGGTGAATGATTAAGTAACTTAAATTTTATGTATTATGACTATATTAAAGGAAATGATTTATTTGGTTTACAGTAACATAATGGAATGTTTCAATGAAGTTTATGAGTTAAAAGTGTGCTATAAATTCTTGAGTATGTTTATCAAATTTCATGCTAAAATTGTGATGAAAGAATGTCTATTATGTTGAACTTTATGAAGATTGATGTTGAAGATTTCAAGTATAAGAATATGAGAATCATTCATGCATGTTTCATATGCATATGCCCTGTGGGGGTTAAGTCGCGTTGCCCTGCGGGGGTTAAGCCGCGTAACCTCAAGAAGGGATATGTCAGATAGCTAGAATTGAGACGAACGTTTAGACAAAAGGTGTCTAAACTGGGGGGTAGTAACAGTAGGGAGATTACCTACCCATGATGATCACATGTAGTGTGGGTGTGAGTCCTTTTGCAACACTGACCTACCCTGACTGTTCGATCCAATTCAAAGAGAAAAAGAGTTGAGCTATCTTGACTATGGTACCATGTGATGAGAATTTGAGAGGAACATGCATCATCTAACCAAAGAATCATGCATCTATCATGCATCTTGTCTTATGAATGATATTATGGTTAGTCATGGATGTATTCTTTTATTTAACTATGTTTATCATAAACTTACCTTATTTTTGTGTCTGTGGTTGACACCTGCGATGATCTCAATCTATTTGAGCGAGCAGAGGAACAGTAAAGCATAAGTAGTGGATAGTTATGAAGAAGATGTGATGAGGAAGCTTGGATTGCTTATATTTTGTTTCTTGTGTTTACTCTGGTAATGTGTAATTTGTACTAGACTTTAGACCCGTCTGTATATTTTGCTGGCATGTATTTGGGATTGTATAAGAACTATATTTTGGACTGTAATATATATTAAACTGCATTTTGGACTGTATGCTTTGATGAACTCAAGAACGCTTTATGTTAAATAACTCATTTATAATATTACTTTTCGAGAATATATATATATATATATATATATTTCGTAAAAATTATAAATAATAAGCTAAGTAAAAATGAGTCATTCCAAGTCGACCAGCATATGGGTGTCCATAAAATGACTTAGCCAAAGAATGATTATGCAAGCCACATATTAGCTTCACCATCCACCCATTACCATCCACATATAAATTTAATGTTTCAATTCTACAATGACATTGACAACACTATGACGAATGCTATAAAAACACTTTGTGGTCCTCCATATGGTGTCCAATAAAGTTGACAGAACGCATGCCTGCTTGTCAATATGGAACGGTAAAATGACATTGACAAGACTATGACGAATGCTATTAAAATATTACAGAACGCATGCCTGCTACACCATGTGAAGCGTAAAATCTCAATGGAAATTGACAACACTATGCAGTATATCGATAAAATAAAAATTCTAACAATGACATGTCTCAATCAACATTGGATTCCAAACAAGCCTCTAACAGAAATACAAACACACACTTCCACACAACTATATATAACACCAAACACCCTTAACACAACCACACACTCCCACACAACACACCTCCGCAAACAAATTGAATCTCATAACTATGGCATTCTTAGGAGAAACAAGCAGTCAGACCATTGCTAACTTTAAATTAGCATTCATTTTTCCAAATGGATCAATCACACACAACCAAACTGGTGTTTCCTTTCAAAATGTCCTACTCCAATACCAATGCAAGTTCCTAATGAGTGTTCTTTTCAGTCACTCAAGAGTAGAATGTACAACACCATTCTGCTAACCAATGCTCAATTTGTGCATGAAATCTACTACCGCCAGCCATCCCTAGATGTAGGTCAACAATACTTTTTTCATTCTTTGAAACTGAGAAATGATGATGATGTTTGCACAATGTTAATGTGCAGTAACCAATACCCTAGTGTTGGCCCAATAGAATTATTATGTACCATCAACAAAACACCCGATGGTATACTCAACCTACTTCGATCCACCATCATCCCTACACATGATGCAATGCTATATTACAACGACAGGTGGAACATAGCACGACAAAGGGATTTTGTGGGTTATTCCTTCACTGGAACAAATCCAATAAAATTTGAAATTCCTTCAGGATGCAACTTTGAAACACTCAAGGATGTGATCAAGCAAGTTACGCCTGTAGGGGTTTCCCCTTATGGAATTCACAACTCACTGGTGGTAAGAAAATTATTTTTTCGACAACCAGCCCATGCAAAATATTCCGAAAATTTAATCGAATATCACATTATACAATTGACAACCGATGAAGACGTGTTAAAGGTGGTAGCAGAATCCAACTACTGGAAATGTTTTTGTGCAATAGAAATTTTAGCTATTTTTAACAAACCAGTTACCCAACAAGCCCTAATGATCGATCAACATGTGCCAATAATCGATGCAGATGTTCGACATGATGCTCATTACAATGATTCAAATAGATGAAGACATGTCCACTGCACATCATCTTTCAAACTATTATTATTCAGTGATGTTTATTATGTTCAACTACATGTGTCTCTCATCTCAATTACCGTTATTCACGTTGATTTTTATTGTTATGTTCGACAACATGTGTCTCCCATGTTTTGGCTTTTAATCTTATATTAATTTGGTCACTTTTAAAATCATTTGTCCTTAAATAATATACTAGAAACTCTCCTACCCATAACCACCGGCCGATGTGCAACCTTCACGTATACATATGTTTTTATGCTCCCTTTAATGTGTCTTTGAACAGTCTTTTGGTGATGCACAACCACTAGACCTAAACTTACGCCTAATGGCTTTCTAATAACAGTATCATGAAATTTACGCCTAAAGTTACGCCTAACAAATAATAGTAGGCCACATCAACAAAAACAATTAATCCAATTTTGAATGCTCCAGAAACCTAAGCCATTACATTGCAACATCAAAAGAAAGACATCAGATATTATCTTTTTTTTTTTTTGTATACGTCACACGAATACATTGACTTATGATGTTTGGTATAACCGTGTAAATGAAAACCTGTATGTTTTGGTATTTTTTATGTATATTTAGGTGAAAAAATTGAAATAAAACCCTATTTTAAAAAAACGAACACATACGGATATAACAAATGATGAAAGTGTCAACAATCCAAATATTAACTTCCAACTATCTACTCAATCACATAATCTATACACTTAAATGCAAGTTTTATTAAATATAATTTTTTAACAATTTGTTATTTATTTTAAAAAAGGCAAAATTGTGTTGTACGGATTAGGTAATCTGTAAATATCAGACAGATTACGTAATCCGTATGAACCTTACGGATTAGGTAATCCGTAAGGACCATACGGATTAGATAATCCGTAAGGTTCATACAGATTACGTAATCCATAAATAACATACGGATTACGTAATTCGTCTGATATTTATAGATTACCTAATCCGTAAGGTTCATACGGATTAGGTAATCCGTATGAACCTTACGAATTATCGAATCCGTATATTAGGTAATCCCTAACATCTATATGGATTACCAAATCCGTACATAGCAAAAAAAAAAACTGCCTCACCTCTACATCTACCACCACCACGACACCGACACTCCTACACTATGACAGCCACCACGACGCCACCACTGCGACAGCCACCACGACGCCACCACTGCGACAGTCACCAATGCACAACCCAAGCCACCAACTAAACTCAACCAAAAATGAAGTAAAAAGTAGAAAGTTTTCATGAAACCAACTGAAATAAGAAAGGAAAGCTGACAGGGGCATTTTCGGGTTTTTAAAAAAAATAATGGTGTATGAAGTTTATCCCTTTATTAAATTTGGAGCTGCATAAAACATTATGTTTTTTTTTCAAAATGGGCAGGCCCAACAGATAAGATGGTGTACTTTTTAAATTTGGAGGGGTAAAAAGCATTATGGTTTTGGTTTCAAAATGGGCCAGGCCCAGCAGATAAGATGGTGATTTTATTAAATTTAGGGGTTTAAAAAGTAATTTTTTTTAGGGTTGGAACGGGGTCAGGACGACCAAGCCCAACCCGCATTTTTGCTGTTGGGCACAGCAGCCACAACAGCTGCACGATGGTGGTGCGTGGTTGTGGCCGGAAAACTCCAAAACGAAAAAGAAAAGGTAGAAAGGAAGAAAAAATGAAAGCCCAGTTAAGGAAATCATGGAAATAGAAGCAAGAGCACAACGAAGAAGATGAAATATGACATGAATAACAACCAACAAAGCAAAATAACATCAATAACCACCGATGAACCACACGAGCAAATCTCATAAAAAGAAACAAAAGAACAGAAACAGAGGAGACAAAGAGGAAGAGAAGAAGAGGAAAAAGAAGGAATAAGGGATACCTCAGTGACCCCTCTGCCTTTTCTGATTGCGCTACCAAGTGGCATAAGCTCTTTGGTCCATTTTTCTCTCTGAGATCCGTGCCTATTCACTGTAGCCAATCCACTTCTGTTCCTCCTTTGTGCTTTTATCTGTTGCTTCTTTTGACCTAATGGGCCTTGTGGCCCTTTTTATGTCTTTCTATTCTCTTTTTTCCTTTTTTTTAAACTGTTATTATTTTTTTCGTTTTTCTTTCTGTTTTTTTTTTTCCTGTTTTCGTTTTTCCTTTTTTATTCTTTCTTTATTATTTTTTCAAAAAGTATTCTCTTCTTGTTTTTCTTTTCTTATTATTCTCTTTTTTTTCTTCTTCTTTTTTAACTGTTATATTTTTTATATTTTTTTTATTTGTTATTATTTTTTTCATTATACCCGGACATAAGTAGGGTATGACAGATGCCTTGAATAGTACCTTAAGAGTACGTGAATTTGACACTTAATAGTATGAGACTGTACAACTGAGAATGTCTTAAAGGAATTAATTAGGGATACTTTTCGGTAGTCCACCACTTAAAAACTCCACAATGATACATGCTTAACTTAGATTAATTTTGGGATGGATAATCTTCTGGGAAATTTCTCGAGAAGCATGTGAGTGAGGTCAAAGTCGCTAAAAAATCTCATGTTGATTTGTGGTAACATTCAATGACCCTAGAAGTAGTCAGATGTTACAAGTGGTATCAAAGCATACTTCTCTTTTCAATATAGTGTGGTTCTAGGATGAACTGAGCAAAAGTTGGTGGGCAAGTAATATCTTGGACACTAACGAGGGCAAGTAATTAAGTGTTACAAGTGGTATCAAAGTAGGCTTCTCCCAGTATAGTATGGTTCAAGGACAAACCAAGTAAAAGTTGGTAAACATGTAACATCTCAAGCACTAATGAGGGCGAGGGTGAGAGCGATCGCCACTCTAAAAGAGATAGGCATCGACAAGGAACGACTCCTAAGAGATAGGGTGGGTATAGACCATTTCATTCCATGTAAGGTTTGACTGTGAAACTCGCATTTTATAGGGTCACAAGCCTGGTCCTCAAAATACATTGTTTTATCTTTTCGGTTTGTATCAATCGGAAAAGCCTGTGGATAAATAGGTGGGTCTAAAGACTCAAATGAAAATCTAAAAAATTCGTTTAACAGATGAAAAATTATTAAAATAAAAGATTTTTTTTCTTTTCATATTTTAAGCTATGGAAACATGAAAAAAAAACAAATAATTAAAAATATAAATATAAACATTGAATTAAATATAAATATTTAACTATAATTATTGACTTATTATCAACATATTTAAATATTGAACTTGTCTTACCAACATTTGTATTTTGTAAATAGAATATATCAACATATTAAAAGATCAAAGTCTTAACATATATAACTAAAGTATATCAAGTATATCAACATTTGTAACAACATCAAACATTCTAAATCAAATATGAAATTTCTCACACACACATAAATCAAAGTATCCCAACTAGCCTGCCAGCCCACGAATTAAGCCTGCAAAGTCCATGGGTTTCATAGGCCGAGCTCAGAATTCACTATAACTATGCGGATTTAACAAAAACATAAGTATGTTATCAGTTCGTAGACTGTCTGCGAACTTGTCTAATAACCCACCCCTACTGTCTGCGAACTTTCCAATAACCCACCCCTACTTGCATGCTTTCAGCGGGAGAAATACATAAATTAATAAATAAATCTACCAAACAATAAAAGAGAATATCAATAAAATAATACACATCAATGACGTGGTGACTTATCATTGGCACAAGCATCAAAGACAAAAAGGGCACAACATTACGACTTCTGATCCTAAGAAAACGAACCCGGTTGCATAACTCCTTAGTTAGCAACAAAACAACGAACCCGTTTGGATTCAGCCCAAAGTTCATTCACTGGATTTGGGGTTCCCTAAAGCACACCATTATTTTATTACGAATGAGTGG
Organism: Glycine tomentella; assembly: GCA_007407185.1. NCBI lineage: Eukaryota > Viridiplantae > Streptophyta > Magnoliopsida > Fabales > Fabaceae > Glycine > Glycine tomentella. The sequence goes on from PYAF01004917.1 coordinate 72,274, forward strand.
CAATAGCAACCACAACAGCAATATAAGCAAAAGAATCTTTGTGTTGTCGTCACACTTCACTAGTTCCAGCCCCATCATGGCTTCAGAAACCCAAGCTGCTCTTGCTTCCACTCCCTCTGATGCTGATGCTCCTACCATGTATGCTTCAAAGCTTCCTCCTTTACCATCAAACTCTTCTCTCCTTAGTTGGTCTTTTGTTCTGAACACCATTTCATTTTCCCCTCTTTAATGGGTATCTCTTTGTTTCACAAAATTCCTTGCCATCCATCTGTTTGATGTTCTGATTATCGTTGTTAGTTTGCAAAAACCCTAAAAAGGTTGCATTTTTATGTTGCCTGGGCCATTGGGTATTCAAAATTTCAACCTTTTTTTTTTGTTACACATTATTGGAAAATAAGTGTTTAATATGTGTATGTACGCTTACTGGTGCTTTTTTATGCTCTGAAGATGCATGCTTGATTGATGGGATGATCCATTTTCCATTTTGGAGTGGTTGTTTGCTTAGTTTTACTGGTTTTTGCATTTGATCGAATTTGCTCAGTATTATTACATTTGATGTTTGATACAATTTAAAGTAATATTTTGTGCGATTCTGTTATTTCAATCAAATGTTTCATGTTAAGAAATAAAACATCCAATACACTGCAACCATAAATTGTAGGAGTATGACCATTACCTAATATCTCAAGCATAATTTGTGCTTTTGACTCAATAATAATTGCTTTTTTATGTTGTTTGGGTTAATGAGTATTCAAATTTTCACATTTTTTCTTTATATAGCAGTCAGTTTTTTTTGTGTTTTTCTTTTGGAAAGAATTGCTTTTTTAATGATGCTGTTTCACATTTAAATGCAAGAACCAGAGGTTCTTCTACCTCTTTGTTCTGAGAAGGCGTCTCAGTTTGTGTGATACTTGTATGAGTACCTATCATCAATGTTGTATTCTTTGATGTGCAGATTTGACAAGATCATCAATAAGGAGATTCCTTCTACTGTGGTTTATGAGGATGACAAGGTAATGTAATGATGCCTGATGTGTTTAGTTCTATGCTTGTATTTATGACTGGCGAGTGCTGTGTTGGTGTTTCCTTGGTGAACATATGATGGAGAAATTCAGAAATTTGCTATTCATTGTGAAAACAGTACAACCTACATTTATGTTGAAAATTGATTTTTTATTTTTTATTTTTTTTTAGTTTCAATTGAAGTCCTGGCTCTCATAGTTTATGAAACTTTGCTGTCTAGTGCCTAAACAAATTGATATGTGAACATATAATAAAATGGTTCAGCAGTTTTCTATTTTTAAAGAAATCAGATATTTTAATAGTCAATGTGAACTGACAGCTTTCACAGAAAAATAGCATTTGTACTGATTGCACGTTCTTAGTCAGAGCTCTATTTCTTTAGCTCAATGTAAAAAAGTTTATTATACTGTTGAATTTATTGGAGTACTTGAGTTCTTGCTAACTAATAATGTCTTTACATGGATATTTCAATTTCTATATGGTAATTTTTACCAAATTGAGTTTTGTAATACAATTATTGCTTTCTTGGTTGCCCCTCAGCCATTTTATTCTAGACTTCTGCATGAATAACTACTGACCATTGAATTTATGGCTAAAATGTCAAGTTTTGTAATACATTTCTATTGTTTCCTTGGTTGCCCCTCAGCCATTTTATTCTAGACTTCTGCATGAATAACTATTAACCATTGAATTTATGGCTAAAATGTTGGTAAATTATAGGAACATTGCAGATTTTCCCCGCATCAGATTAATTTTTTTTAAAACATTTTTTATTTGTAGGCATGGGTTCTGTTTGATTTTTTTTCCTCTCCACTTTTCCCTTCCTAATTTCTTCTCCTTTAAAAACAATTCAATTGCATGATCAGAATATTGTATTCTGACAGTCATTGTGGATATCAATGAAATGTTTATTTGTGAACACGCTCTCAGTCTCTCTTCTTTCGGCCATTTCTGTGCTTATTGTAAAGAAAGCATGGCCAGATTTTGCCCAGAACCTCTGTGTTGTATGCTATTATGGTTGATTAAATGAAAAACAAGTATTCCTAACTTGCCAAAATAGAATTGGGGATATTTTTTGAATTTTATCTTTTATTACATGTCACATATATATTTCCTTTTCCTACTCTGCATTTTAGCTTTAGCAAGTTTCCACTGTTGCCCTGCATTCTGGTCATGCTATGTCATTTGATGTAATGGTTTATAATAACTGTTCATGATCCTATTTTTTTCCCCCTTTTGACAGGTGCTTGCCTTCAGGGACATAACTCCTCAAGCTCCTACACATATTCTTATCATTCCTAAAGTCAAAGACGGGTTAAGTGGTTTATCCAAGGTATTTATTAGTGGCTCTTTCTGTGTACATAAGCATATTATGCTGTCCCAAATGTATGGAAAATCAATTACATGTTTGCAGCCATAGCTCTTCATTATACTGCAAATCTAATTAGAAGTGAGCTTTAGAATGCATTGCTCAGCACCCTGGATGGATGTATTTGTTTAGACATAAAATTTTGGTTAATGACATTGACAGCATATTCTCTTGCTGTTCCTTCCATCCTTGAGCTCCCTCTTCTCTAGTCTGTCTCCTAGTTTCTTCTTCTTATAGATAACCCTAGTTACTACACTTCATATTAACAATCCTTTTATTTTGTTACCAGGATATATTTCACCCTTAATACACTATTAGGAACTTTTTAATCATCTTTTTTCTTTTCCATGTCTGTTTAGGCATTTAGTGTCAATTACTTTTCTTGTGTAATGTCATCTTACTAATGTCCATGTTATAACTTGCTATGGTCTCCTTTTCTAAGTGATGGCCTATGCTGGCAAATACTGGGCAATGAAGTGTCCCTAAATTGGTTTGGTCACCTGAAATGATGAGTGGAGCCACCAATGAGGAAATTAGATCAGATGGAAGAGAGCCTGGCTAAAAATGGTTGGAGGAAAAACCTAAAAACATGGATGAAAAGTAATAAATTGAAGTCATGGACAGAAATTATTCTTTTCTAAATTTTTTTCGTGAAGGAAAAAATAATGCTAACTGTCTTGTTTATTTATTATTTATATTTGTGGAAATGTAAGCTCATGAAACCTATTCAATTAATGTAATCCCCAATCGCGTTCACAGACAACCCGTCAATTATCACACTAAATTTCTTCATTAATTCCCATGTATTTCAAATCAATATACCATTTTTTGTAGTGCCTAAAGTTGAAATATTAGTTTGAAATTATATTCATTCCTTTTTATGGATATTTACTCAATTGCAAATATATTTCTAAACAACAGCAAAAGAAAAGAAATCTCTACTGCACATTTGTGATGATGACATTCGTTATTCTCATAAACACTACTTTTTTCTTTTTGACAAATTAAATTGGGTGACAGAAATTTCTGTATCAATTGTGCTTGTACTTATATTGTTATTGATTGTTCTGCAGGCTGAGGAGAGGCACTTCGAGATTCTTGGCCACCTTCTGTACACTGCCAAGCTGGTTGCAAAGCAAGAAGGTCTCAATGATGGCTTCAGGATTGTAATCAATGACGGGCCGAAAGGATGTAAGTGCTCTTCTCCATGCCAACACTTGAACTTTGATAAATCGTCTTCCATTTGAGTTATTGGTTCATGTGTGATTCTTCTATAATATACTGACTTATGATTTCATTTTTGACAGGCCAATCAGTTTACCACATTCATGTGCACCTCCTCGGGGGAAGACAGATGAACTGGCCTCCAGGCTAAAGTGTATGAGAATAATAATCTGGTTGTGCTATCTTTTAATAATGGTTTAAGACAACTAATAAGTTGCTACATGTGGTGTACTTGAAGTGACATCATGTAGTTAAAGATAGATAACCAGTGTTGAATGTGTTTAAACTCTTTATGTTGAATGTAGGCTACTACTACTAAGTTACAAAGTCGTTTTCTAGATTCTAATTGTGGATGGTGTCACTCTCTTATGCTATAGTTTAAATTGCCACTTTAACATTAGTGGCATCAACCAATGCTTGTAGTGGGTGTTTAATTTAGTTCACAGGCATGGCAAATTCCACCTAACTCAGCCCCACACCACATGGGGTGGGTTAAATTAAAGGACACATCAAGACAAGATGGAATACAGGAGTAGTGATTGTGGAGTATGGTAAATGTACCATACCCCTTATATAAATAAGAATAATGCTTAGAGAAATTATTAATAAAAAAAATGTTTTTTCATAAGTAAATGCTAACTAGTTATGTAAAGTTTGGGTTTTTTTTATTTTTATTTTTTATTATTATAGCTACTGTGATTAGGAACTTTGGTTATCAGTGGGACCTTAAAGCATCTTTTCAAGTTTGGGTGGTCAATTTTGAGACTCTTTTTAGGTTTGTGGCTCAGTTAAATTAAAATTCTTTACCTCTCTGTTATCAAAAAATAAAAAATAAAAACACTTCTTCACTTAAGTTAAACTTATTGAAAAGACCAAAAACCCTCATGTCTACATGTATGACTACAAAGGCTTTTTAGATGTTTATATTTTTTTTTTCTTAAATATATTTTTGGTCTCAACAATATAGTATTTTTTTTTCATTTTCGTCTTTGTAATTTGTTTTTTTTTTTAATCATTGCAAAATGTGTTTGTTTTGTTTATTGTTCTTAAAGTGTTTTAGATAATGTTTTTTTACTATTCAAAACGCATTTTTTACTATCTAAGGGTTATTTAAAATGATTTAAGAATGAAAAACAAAATAAACAATGTGCAAGGATTAAAATGATTGTTTTTGCAGAGACAAAAATGAAAAAAAAAATACTAAGTTACAAGGATAAAAAATATATTTAAACTTTTTTTTTTTTTATATAAAACATATGTTGTTAAACTTAAAGTGTTGAATTGGAGAAAAAAAACCTTAAGTGTGGGAGAAAATCATTTACTTTATAGTCGACTATGCTAATAAATTTTTATTAATTCAAATTATATTATTAAAGACACATTGCAAATTCTGGCAAGTGGGAAAATATATTGTACCTCTCATAAGTAACACTTGTCAAGTGAAAAAATAAGTTAATTATATACTAGTAAACGAAAATAGAATAGGTTTAAATTCACAATTGAAGCATATGTAGCCTTGGCAAAACGGGCCAGGCCCGGCGGGCCAGCCCACATAACCCACAAAAAAATGTGGGTTGGGTTGGAAGTTGAAGCCCACATTGAATAAACGGGGCGGGCCAGCCCGGCCCACAAAAAGTGGGCTAAAAATGGATCCGGGCCGGGCCAGCCCACCGGGCTCCCAACCCACAAAAAAAAATATACCAGGCAGTCCAAGCACGGTCCAAAAATACTCCAATCACCAATGGCCCACAGTCCAGGCAGTCCAATCTAAGGCTGTAATAAAAAAAAAATAGAAAGATAAGAGATAAGACTGAGACTTGAGTGGTTCACAATAGTTCCCTTCACTTTCACAATTTCACACTTTCACTCAAACTGAAACCTTATGC
>PYAF01004917.1:79316-104569 GCA_007407185.1 Glycine tomentella
ATAAGATGATACATTAGGAGCGATCTTCAGAAATTGGTAATAGTAGAAGTTTACTAGAGTCAATAATGAAATATATAAATTGAATAAACTTGCACAAGAATCAAAACAATTTTTACATTGTATAATTTGTTTTGCTTTTCAATCACTATAAGGGTTTGGTGTAGTAAGCATCTAAATTGGTTTCATTATAAATTTATAATAATTAAAAGTCACGAGCAGTGATGAGATTTACATTGAACACCATTTTCATAGCCAATAAATTAATTCACTTTATTGGTTGTATTATATTTCAGTTAAAGTTGCACTAGCAACTATTCCTATATAGCATTTATTTGGATACCTTATTGGTGTAATGCTGCATGATCTCTGATTGACTGATTCTTTGGGCTGCAGTTCTCATTGATATTGATTGTAGTTCTTTTTTGTTTAAATAAAGTAATCCCTTTCATCAAAACCATGAATCTCATTTTTTTTTTTAAATTCTCACATATTTTATAGGCTAGAATTCTTTTTTTTTATTATTTTTTTTAATTTTTAAGTGGGCTGGTGGGCTGGTCCGCTAGCCCACTAACCCACTATAAAGTGGGGTGGGCCAGGATTCTCAGCCCACTTTGTAAAAGTGGGCTAGCCCGGCCCGGTCCATTTTTTATGTGGGGTGGGCCAGCCCGGCCCATTTGGGGTGGATTGGCCCACTTTGCCATCCCTAAGCATATGCTAATACGACATGTGAAAATTGCCAAAATATCTTGGTAAATAACATCATTTAATTATTAAGCTAATGGTTTATACATATTAAACATGGATTAAAAATTGCACATATATTCATATTATTAATCTGCTAATAATATTATTAGTATTAATTTGCCAAAAATATTATTAATACTAATATATATATATATATATATATATATATATATATATATAGAAAGAGAGAGAGAGAGAGAGAGAGAGAGAGAGAGAGTATAATATAAAAAAATATTTTTTATTTAATAGTAACCAATATGTGTCATTTTTATTCTTCTTATTCTTATTTAATAGTAACAAATATATTTACCTTCTTATAGATTCTGTTGAGTGTTATTTTGTTGATATAATTGGTTTGACCCTTCCCTATTTTCTCTTGTGGTTTTGCTTTTTTATGAATGATATCAGGGTATGTAGCTTAGGATTAATAGTAACTTCGGTGTCAACATAATTGAGATTATGAGTGTTGTTATGATTCTCTTCATACCTTACTTTATTAAAAGAAAACTAAATGATAGTTGGTTTATAACTAAGTTATATTGTTTTTATTTTAACTGGGACTAATTCAAAATGAAAAGGGTGCAAGTGCAATGGTGGGGTTTTAAGCATTTTTTTTGTGTGGATATTACGCTTGCTAATTGCTATTAAGATAAAGTCTAGCCTTCAATTATATTTTTTTTTTTTAGAGGAACAATTAGAAATAAACTGAGCAAAACAATATTGAACAATGAATAAAAATTATGTAAAATTTACCCATAATTTGAAATAAAAAATATTTAAGATAGTAAATCTTTTTAGACATACTTAAATGTGCACTTTGTTGTGTCATGCAGTGCGGAATTAGAGGATGTGTAACCGTAGTCCATGCAATAGACATTTGGTTTTGGGTGGATCCTCGGTGTGATACTTGGTTTTCTTTATTTTCTTCTCTCTTCTTTTCATCCCAATTTACGAATATCATTTCTCCTTTATATTTTCTCTGGGAAGTGTGAACATGCACAGATGCACTATCTCTCATATTTAGCAATTGTCAACTGGAAAAACAAAAAAGGTTGATTACACAATAGTAAAAGAAGAAAAGAAATAGAATATAAGAAACTTATAGTTGAAATATTGAAATACATTAGATTAAAGATTTCCATGGGTTAGCTTGCTTAGAGCTTGAGATAAAATAAATCTAAACTACTTAAATTTAATTGAATTGTTTTTTTTTTAAAATTTTCAACAAATCCGAAATTCTGAATCAATCGAAATCGATTGATTTTGTTTATAAAATTGGGTTGATTTAGTCAAAGTTTTTCCATCGATTTAAGCTAAAAAAATAAACTATTATGGGATGTTTATTTCACATATTTGATTATATTTTCGAGAATTTTATTTTTATTAAAAAATTTTGGTAAATATTTTTAATTTTTAGGAATAATTTTAATTTTAATTTAATTTAAAAATAAAAACATTAAATAAATAGATAAATGAGATTGAATAGAGAAAAATGAAAAATTATTTTAATTTTAAATCTTCTCATGAGAATATAAGATTCTCACTCTTTTTAAAATGAGAATAAGATGAAAAAATATTCCTAATATGAATTCCTGAAAATGCATTATGTCTAAAAGTATTTTTTTTATTACCTTTTAACAAATATGATAATATATATTTTTATCTCCACATTCTCGACAATTCGATAAAATTTTGTAAAACAAACACTTCCAATGTTATAAATTTTTATTCTCACAAGTTATTTTTTTTTATATGAAATTTTATATTTAATAATACTATAAACTAATTATTTCTCTTCACTAGTTTTATATAATTATTGAATAAATTTGAAGCACACATTTTGTTAATTAATATATAACTTTTTCTACAATTATATTTTACATCTTATTAATATCTTTACCTTGAATGTCATAACAAGTTAGATAAATAACAAAAATATAACACATGATAATATCAAATAAGTGTAAGTATTAATCTATAATTCCATGTTCAATAACAATCACATCAAGAACATGAATTTTTTTTGAGAATTCATGTGTTTCACATAAACATACATTTGTCCATAATTGCGAAAGATCTTTAATGGTAGAATGCTTTCTCATAATATTGACCATTTCAATTCTTGTATCTTCTTTGATAGGGACGAGATACAACTCTCATGGGTAGACAATGATAACTTTTTTATATTTTTATATCTCTCTTTTCAGAAAACAAATGCATTTTTAAACTTTCTGATAACTGCACCTATCAACAGCTATATATTTTATAACTTCTAATAACTTTCATACCAATATTACCTTTTTACCCTTTTCTCATTAAATCAAAACAACATTACTTTTATACATGAGACATATACATGTTTTACATTCTTCCACTTGGCTCATGTCATAAAGTGTCCCTTCATGATTTAATGAAAATTCATCATAATGCGTATACATAAGGCTAAAGGTTCCATACATTGGCCTCATTATACATCATGATCAGAAATAAAAATCAATGAGTCATGGTGATTCTATGCTATCAAATCGACATATAGTTCCTTCCATGTACCACTTTATTAGTTCTTCTTCCTAATATGATACTTTAATGAAAGTTTACATCATAATGTCCCACAATAATACTATTATATCTTCATTAGCGACAAATCCTATTTTTCAAAATAATCATTCATACATGCATGCATACATAAATTTGAAAATAGGATAATTTTCAGAAACTTAAACATCATTGAATTCAGAGTGTCAATAATCAATAATTACAATAATGATCAACATTCATTAGCTGACATAATGCCTATACTACATACATGACCAATAAATGTCTTGGGCTGTAATCCCGTCGTCAAGGGATCAACTAACATAAAATTAGTGCTAACATGCTATACAGACACTCTACGTTTCTAAACCTCTTCTTTAACGGCAAACTATTTCAATTCCATATGCTTAGCACCTTTTGAATACTTGTCATTTTTTTTTATAGAAAAGAAGACTGCTGCAGAATTTTCACAATAAATTTTCAGTGGCCTATCAATACTGTCAACCAATTCAAGCCCGGAAATAAAGTTTCGCAACCATTTAGCCTGAACCATGGCTTCAAAGCATACCACAAATTCAGCTTCCATAGTGAATGCAACAATTACAGACTGCTTTGCACTTTTCCACAAATTCAAGGTTACTAGACCTCCTATAAGTAAACATGTGACCTTTAGTGCCTTGCAAATATCTCATAACTTTCTTTGCAGCTTTCCAATGATCCATACCATGATTACTCTGGTATCTTCCCAACATTCCAACTGTAAAGCTAATATCTAGTCTCGTACAATTCTGAACATACATTAGGCTCCCAACAAGTGATACATATGGAATTGCTTCCATTTCCTTTCGTTCCAATTCATTCTTAGAACATTGCATGAGACTAAACTTGTCTCCTTTTTGAATTGTGAAAACGTCACTGGATCATCTTTTATATCCAAGTCAAATTCAAATTCTTGTAGATATACCACATCATTAGAAATAGCAAATCTCATTTCCCTTTGAGATATTCTTAATGCTATTTGTTGGGGTTCTTCTATAATGGGTTCATTCGGTTCATTAGAAATAGTTTCATCATGAGCAATGAGATCATTCATTTGTAGTTCTTTATTGTTATTAATTGGTTCAATAACATAAGGAACAACAACTTTACTAGAGATACAAGTCAAAGGAACTTGTACTCTCACTTTTTGAATTGCCACTTTACGTGATGTTTCACTCTCATTAGCTTCACCATCTTCAATTAACCTAACATTTCTAGTTTCTATAATTCTTGTAGTATAATTAGGACAATAAAATCTATACCCTTTTGTCTTTTCTGGATAACCAATGAAATAATCACTGATTGTTCTTGTATCCAATTTCTTTTCTTGTGGATTGTAATATCTAATTTCTTCCTGATAACCCCAAACATGTAGGTGTCTTAAACTATGTTTCCTTCCAATCCATAGTTCAACTGCTTTACTAGGAACCCTATTTAATATATACATGGCAGTCTTTAGAGCATAAGTCCACAATGAAATGGGTAAAGAAGAATTAATTAACATACTTCTAACCATGTCCAACAAGGTTTTATTACGTCTTTCTGATACACCATTCTGTTGTGGTGTACCTGACATCGTGTATTAAGCACAAATACCACGCTTTTCTAGGAATTTAGCAAATGTGCCCGAATGTTGTCCACTTTCATCATACCTTTCATAATATTTACCACCCCTATCAAACCTGACAATTTTCACCTTTCTGTTTAATTGCCTTTCAACTTTATCAATGTAAATCCTAAAGCATTTATAGCTTGAGATTTATCATGTAGCAAATAGACATAACCATAACGTGAATAATCATCAATGAAGGTGATAAAATATTTCTCTTCATTGAAAGAGTTAACATCAAAAGGACCGCAAACATCAATGTGTATAATTTCAAGAAGCTGAGTACTTCTTGTGACTCCTTTTTTTATGTGTTTTGTTTGTTTTCCTTTAATACAATCCACACAAACATTCAGATCAGTAAAATCTAAATCCGGAAGGATTTCATTCTTCACCAATTTTTTCATTCTTTCTTTCAAAATGTGTCCCAAACGTTTATGCCACAAGTAAACAGAACGTTCATTCATTAAAGCACGTTTAGTACCAACATTATGATGTAGAATCATAAGCGTTTCAGCATAAAGATTATCAAGACATAATTTATATAATCCATCACATAAGGTACCATTATCAATCAAATGATTGTGCTTGTACAAATTGAAACTACCACTACCAAATTTAAAATAGCAATCAGATTTATCAAGTTTGGAAATAGAAACTAAATTCCTAGATATACTAGGTACATAAAGAGTTTTACATAAGTCCAAATGATGTCCACTGTCAAGAATCAAACAGTAAGTTCCAATAGCTTCCATTGGAACTTTCACTCTATTACCCATAAATACAAACTTTTCATTTGGTCTTGTGGTTTGGGTCGTAAAGCTCCCTTTCTTTTCAGCTCCTTGATGTTTTACATAATTGATGAAATGAATTCCCTAGTTCTTAATTCTGGTTTCCTCTTGAATACTGTGCAATTCATGCACATTCCATTTATCTTTCATGGTATTATAGTTCATTTGGAAATGATCATACTCATACGATAATGAGTTCAATATGAACTGCACGAGAAAATTTTCATCCACATCCATTCCCAATGACTTTAGTCTTGCTGCAATATTTGTCATTTCAACAACATGCTCATGCATAGTACGCGAATCATCAAATTTCATGGTAGTCAGTGTACTCATTAGTGTCTCAGCAAGAGACTTGTCAGCTATTTGAGAGCGTTCTTCCACAAGTTTCAACATTTCTTTGGCAGTTTCAGTCTGTGGAAGAGCTGACTTAATGTTGCTTGCAATGCTCATTCTCATGTACATCAAACTCAATTTATTGGATCTTTCCCAGTTCTTAAAATGGTCCCTTTCATTCTCAGTGCTTTCATGAGTAATAGCACTAGGTTCCTCTTCTCTAAGAGCCAAATCTAGATCCATTACACCAAGGTAAAATTGGATTTGTTCTTTCCATTTAGAGAAGTTCAACCCATTAAAAACTGCAACAGTTGAGAACAAGGAATGTGTAGCAACAGGTACTTCAAGGAATAACATTTAAAACATTAATGCTTTGAGTCATACATATCACATACAAACATACTTCACAGATTCAAACTTACTAAATTCAATGCATATTAATGTTCACCTTTGGGAATCCGTTAATATACAACATTGAACCATAATATTCATTCTTTGGGTTCATCCCTAATTGTCCTATAGTAATGAACTTCAATATACAACATAAACAGTAATTTGATACCATTCATAGCATCACAGTCATGGTAATTGAAACACAATCATAATGTTTGGAACTAATCAATTCATCAAGAATTTGGCCACTTTGGTGACTAAAAATTCAACATACTTAATTCCAAATTATAAACATTTCATAAATGATAATTGATTTTTACACTTTATCATATTCTCGACAACTTCAATAAAAGTCTACAACTTTTATATAGATTTATGCCATATAATGCGAATTCATGAAACCATAAATAATGGGTCTTGCAATAATTGAATTCAATAGAGGTATTCACAATAATTGCATAACATAAATATATCAGTAGACTTGCATCAGATTTGATGAAAATTTCATCACAAAAACCAAAACATTGAATTGAATTTTCAATATATATATAAAGTCACCACTCCAAAAGAAAAACTATACGTCTTTATTCTTTCTTCAAAAGAATCCATACATCGTTAATGAAAAATATTTTTCTCTTCATCATGACTTTCAAAAACTTAATTTCTCAAGAATCAAGAATTCATTCATAACCATACATGAAAAAACATGAATTCCCAAACACATGCTCTGATACCACATGAAAACATATAATCTATAATTTCATGTTCAATAACAATCACATCAAGAACATGAAAAGAATCTTGAGAACTCGTGAGTTTCACATAAATATACATTTGTCCATAATTGCTTAAGATCTTTAATGGTAGAATGCATTCTCAAAGTCTTGACCCTTTCAATTCTTGTATCTTCTTTTGATAGGGATGAGATACAACTCTCATGTGCAACAATGATGACTTTTTATGTTTTTATATCTCTCTTTTCAGAAAACAAATATCTTTTTAAACTTTCTGATACTGCACCTATCAACAGTTATCTATTTTATAACTTCTAATAACTCTCATACTAATATTACCTTTTTACCCTTTTCTCATTATATCAAAATAACACTAGTTTTATACATGAGACACATACATGTTTTACAATAAGAACATCAAAATGAATGAAAAAAGGATAAAAAATAAAAGAAAGATGTAAAAATGAAAGTCTAAAAGGTTGATTAGGTTAGTTCAATTTAGAAAAAGATAAATTCGGCAAAATCATCCATTGTAATTAGGATTATGTTTAACAAGATAATTAAGTTAATTTTAATATTTTTTTATACTAACAAAAAAATTCAACAATAAATGAAAAGATAAATTTAACTCAAAATCACAAAAAAAGCTATAAAAAAAGAAAAAGAAAAAAAAAGATAACTGACCAGGTCCAGTTCACCGGATCACCTGTTCGATCACAAACCCGGCCCGGTCAATCCGGGTCACTCCGGATCAATAACGTGGCCGATCCTACTTATAACTTGACCTGATCCAATCATCGAGTCGTGGTTCGATTGGTCCGACTGGCTGGGTCGACCCGGGTTTTAAAACTCTGATAACGTCCTTTGTTATATAGTATATAAGCTTTATAGTCTAATGATAAATTAATTCTAAAAAAATATAACTTAATATTAAATTATTTTTTGAACATTATAATTTAATAACTAAATAATTCACAAAAAAAATTTATAAATTAAAATAAACATTTCACACTTAATGACAAAACGTTTTTTTACACACTTTTTATCTTTTCAAAAACTATTTCAGAATTTTTTTTTCATTGGAGAACTAAATTATCACACTTTTACATAGATAAAAAGTGACCATATACCCAATTAATAACCAAACGTCGTTCAAATTTGATGCACTTCTATAAAAGTTCCAAGCAAAATCTAACTTGATATTCTTGTGTCATTAATTATCAAAGGATGAGGTTCCCAACAACCCCAACTACTTTGGTAGCACCATGGCCAAATTTTCTCTAGTAATAATGAAAAGTACAAACAAAAGCATGTGGACAGAGTTGTCCCTCCTACATGTTCATTAATTCCTGGCTGCAATACCACTTCTTCACTTATATAACCATAATCTGACACGGTGATCTCTAATCTGTTGGGTTAGATTGGAGTTTGGTTTTCATTGTCCATGCCATGGCTTCTATTGTACTTATTTTGTCTTTTCTAGTACGACCAAAAGTTAAAAACCAAGCTTCCATTGTCACTTCTACCTCATTTGACACTATTGAAGATGATTCAAGTTTGCTTGCAAGAGGGGCACAACAAAGAGAGTGTGAGAAGTTGGAGATGGTTGATCAGAAGATTCTAGAGGAACCAAGAGTTTGTATCTATTTAGTTTAGCTAGCTAGAGAGATGCATGTACTCCAGAACTGTGATGGTTCGTGAATAATATCATCGTAGCAATTTGAACAATTTCAGATCCAGTGTTCAATTAATAATGTCACCATATTTTACCTTTTTATTTGCTTCTGCTCTATCCCTCTTCTCTCCCCTGCTTTCATTTGCTAATTAACTGTGTACCTTTTAATACAATTATTTTGCTAGCATTCTTGTGGTAATAGTTTTTTTAATTATATTATTAAAATAAAGTATCTATTGATTATTGATTTTATCGATGACTAATCTTTGTCGGAAAACTCGATTGACCACTCCTCCAATAAGGTTCTCTCCTTCCAGCCACATTTTTTTCATTTACAATATTCAAAATTGATCTTACTTAAGAGGACCGAGTCTAACAATACTCAGACTCAATGTTATCAAAACCAGTTCGGTCATTGACTCGGTCGAGGTAGTGGGTTAGTGGGTCAGTGGTCCAATCGGTGATTTGTAATTGACCCGGTTTGACCCGGTCTATATTAAAAAAATTAAAATTATATTATATATAATATATGTAACTAACATTATTTGATTAAAAAAAGTTCATGCATAATTTTATACTAAAAAATCCAAAATAACAATTAGCCAATTCGAAATGCAAAATAAATAAAATGAATCTAAGTCCATTTCGAAATGCAAAATAAAAGCTGCAGAAAGTAAAAAAGGGGTACAAAAAGCAATATCTAGTCAGGCCCAACCCACCTAAAAAAAACCTAATCTCCCAATATATATATAATCTTCTCTTGTGCTGTAACGTCGTCCACCATTTTTTTCTTCCAGCTTCTCACCTGCACCAAATTCTTCTCTTTGATCAGTCCTTACACCTTTCCTTTCAATAATACATGCAAACAAAAACTGATGCTCCTCCATCTCCCTCCCCTTCTCCCACTCACAAATCCACCAAACACGTCTTTCCTTCTCACTCTGGCTCCCACCGCCACTTCTACTTCGACTCCGACGACCTTCCCTCCCTTCATCATTCCCCTGAAACATCATCTCCTATTTGTTTAAGTGCATACTACGTAGGACTGGATCATCACCATCACCATGTTGCAAGATTAAACCATTATTTCTTAGAGAAAATCATCATTTTCACTTCCACTCCCACCTTTTTTTTTTTTTTTGCGTCTGAAGCTTTTTTTTCCTTCCTCGGGGCACCAAAATGACACTGTTTTGCGCCTCTGTAGTTTTTTTTTCTTCATCAACCCGGTCCGTGTCCTAAAACCCAGTCGGGTTCTCGATTTTCCCCAAAACCACCCGGTTTTATCCGGGCCAGGCCGGGCAAACTGCATGACCGATTTGTTAGGCAACTCGGCTCGATTCCGCCTCTGATTCTCGGTTTGACCGGTCCAACCGGCCGGTCCGAACCGGTTTCAATAACATTGCTTAGACTAACCGATTATTAGTTATTGTGATATTAGTTTTATACATGGTATATTATAAATAGAATCTAAAATATCATACCACATATAAACCCATAGTTTTGAAGCTCCAAAGATCTTTGCATTAGCTAATCGAGATTAATCTTTGCATCCTCCATCCATCATTATTGCCTCTTTCAACTTGGTTATTTGTTTTAACAGCATAAACATATTTGATGTTTGTCAATATTACTGCAAGTTATGAACCATTTACTCACGATATATATATATATACACACACACACATTTTGCCAGGGAAAAGACCAAAATAAATATGGGGGTAAAACATAGTTGAATAACTGTGTTCTTTTTTCTTCTCTATAACTAAACTCCACGAGTATAATTGTGGCAGTTAAGATTTGAAGTTTGAACTTCTAACATTACAAGAATAATTTACTTGGGATTGCAATCTACTCCACTGTAACCAACTTGTGTTTGGTTGTCAAAACTCTAAAGTCACACTTGATGATAACGTACTCACGATTTTAGTAGTAAAAATTTACATTTCATAGGCAATTACAATTTAATACATAAAAATATCCAAAACTTCACATAAACATTAAAACAAGAACTACTAAACCAGGACAAAAACTAAAAGAAAAAGGTAACCAAAATGCAAAAACTACACAGGTGTCTAGCAGTAGATTGGGTAGAGTGCGAGAGTTATTATAGATTCTCTATTTTTGGTTTCTGTCTTTGATTTCTAAAGATAAAAAAAAAAAACCTAAAATGCAAAAGCTTTACAAGGATAATAATAATACTAATTAATCTGGTAGCACCTATAACATAACATTTACTTACTCAATTGCAAGAAGGCAAGGTCAGCAACTTCAAAGTAGAACCAAGTGAGCAAAAAGAGCCCCCACTACTAGAAAAACAGCTTTCTACATCGGTTATTTTGGACATTTAACATCGGTTCTGAACCGATGTTGAATCCGGTGACGTTGAAAGTGTTGAAGTTAACATCGGTTATCAAAACCGATGTTAACAAAAGTAAACAACATCAGTTTCCCATCAATAACCGATGTGGATTTCTGATAAATGTAAACGTTGAAAAACGTAAAAGATAGTGAAACAACATCGGTTTCCTTCAAAAACCGGTGTTAACAAAGCAAAACAACATCGGTTTTCTACGGACAACTGATGTTAACAAAGAAACACAACATCGGTTCTCTACGCACAACCGATGTTAACAAATAAAAACAACATCGGTTTTCTCAAACAAAACCGATGTTAACTTATAAATCAACATCGGTTTTCCTTACAGAACCGATGTTGTTACATCATAACAACATCGGTTTTGGAAGGAAAACCGATGTTGATTTATAAGTTAACATCGGTTTCTGTTGCAACCGATGTTTTTTTTTTAATTTTTTTATATATTTTATTTGTTTTTTTAATTTTAGCAGTTCTTCAACCTGAAAATTTAAAAATCCAGATCCAGGCAATTCGCAATTTAATAATATTCCAATAACAACTAAAAGTAAATAGTGTCAAATGTACATAAAATATTTTGCTAAGCGTTAATATACAATTGTTTTGAAAATCCAATATTTAACCACCTAATCTACTAATACATCTTCTCTAATTTTAAGAAAATATTTCGCCCATTGCACTCTTATCGCCTTTAACGTGTCGGCCTCCAATGGTCTGTGATCAGTGAAAAACTGCATGACATAAGAAAACATGTAATAAGTACAAAACAAAAACAAGTAAACAAAAACAATTTGTTTTGAATTAGGCAACTAATTACCATGTCCCAAGTATCTGTGAAGCCTCCTTGGACTATTGTCTGCATCCAATGCATGACATAATAGCCACACTCAGTGCTTCCTGTTTGCTTATTACACTAAATTGAAAAACACGGTTGACTCAGGAGGAGGATGTGGTGACTCAGCACGAGGAGGGGAGCTGGGTGGTGTAGTCATGATCCTGTAAAAAACAAGAACACAAATAAGGAAAGTTTATTTACAAGTTAAGTTACAAGAACACATATGAAATTGTACGTACAATGCGAAAATAGTTAACAAACAAAAATTACATTAGCTGATGTTAATTAATTCTCCTTCATCATGATCATTATGATTTGCATGAACATCGTCAACCTCGTCTTCTCTGTTGACGTTAGGTATTTGTGTAGAGAAATCAGTCACACTTGTATCGGCGGTTGAGTCATCGTCATCAATATTAAGGCCAATGGTTTTTCCGTGTAGTACCACTGACCACCTTTCGTCACATGGATCTTGTACATAAAAGACTTGTTTAGCTTGTTCTGCCATGATGAAAGGTTCATCTTGATAAGCTAGCTTGTTAAGATCTACCAAAGTAAATCCTAAATCCTCGGTTTGCACACCACTGTTGACATCAACCCATATGCATTTGAAAACACAGACAGAGAAACTAACATAATTAAGCTCCCATATGTCATTAATGACTCCAAAGTAAGGCAAGCACGCCAAACGTGGATTGTCATCATTGACAGTAGCAAAGTGCTGTGACTCAGCTTTTAGGCTAACCCCACTATTCTGCATGGTGCTCTTCTCATCTTGTTGTTTGGTATAGAATGAGTACTTGTTGATATCGTACCCTTGCCAACTTCTCACATTTCTTTTTGGGCCATCTGCTAACTTCCTCAGTGTTTCAGATGCAGATTCATCACTAAATATTGTATGTTTAAACCATTCCGAGAAAGTCTTGTTATGCTCTTTCAACAGCCTATTTTTTGTCATTCTTGGATTACTTTCCTTAAGTAGTGCTTCATGACGAACACTATATGGCAGCACTTCATTACTGTTATTCAGGACATACAAATGAGCTTGATACAATTCCTGCAACGAAGGCGTTATAACATGTAGCCCTCGTGTACCCTTTCCTTCCCACTCTGTCCTCATGTCGCAACTCAGGAAGACCAATAGGTTTTGCTTTTTGAAGATACTCTGAACAAAATTCAACCGCTTCTTCTGCAATGTACCTTTCAACTATGGATGCTTCAGGACGGTGCAGGTTCTTTGTATACCCTTTCAAGATATTCATGTATCGCTCGATTGGGTACATCCACCGTAAATAAACTGGTCCACATAATTTAATTTCCCTCACCAGATGGACAAGTAAGTGAACCATTATGTCGAAAAATGAAGGAGGGAAGTACATCTCCAACTGACACAAGATAATTGCCACCTCTTCTTCCAAGTTATCTAACTTTACAGGGTCCACGACTTTCGTACAGATGGCATTGAAGAAAAAGCACAGGCGACTTATAGCATGCCTCATTTTATTAGGCAAAATGTCTCGAATCGCCATGGCTAACAGTTGTTGCATCAACACGTGGCAATCGTGAGACTTTAATCCAACTAGTTTTAAATCTTTCATCTGTACAAGGCTCTTAATATTTGAAGAGTATCCTTGTGGCACTTTAACTCTGCGCAGACACTGACAGAAACTTATCTTCTCCTTTCTTGACAAAGTGTGGCATGCTAGAGGCAAGTAAATTTTCTTACCATCGGACCTAGGATGTAACTGCTCACGTATACCCATCTCAGCAAGATCTTGACGAGTGTTCAAACCATCATTTGTCTTCCCTTGAATGTTAAGCAACATGCCGATGACATTGTCACACACATTTTTCTCCACATGCATAACATCGATACAATGTCTAACATCTAGATCAGACCAGTATGGAAGCTCACACAATATGTACCTCTTCTTCCATAAGCATGTATTACCTTTCTGCTTCTTTTGAGTCTTTCCAAATACAGTATGGATGCCCTCAACCCGCTCAAGAACCTGCTCACCGGTTAACGGAGTCAGTGCAACTTCATGCTCTTGACTTCCGTTAAATGCTTTTTTCAATCGCCGATAAGGGTGATAAGGTCTCAAAAAACGTCGATGACGAGTGTAAACTATTTTTCTTCCATGTTTAAGTTGCAAGTAACTCGTGTCTTGCTCACAGATAGGGCATGCACGATGGCCCTTAACATTGTATCCACTCAAATTCCCGTATGCAGGAAAATCATTAATGGTATAAAATAGCATTACACGCAACTTGAATGTCTCCTTACGATACCCATCAAACACGACAACCCCCTCATCCCACAAGTTTTCCAAGTCTTCAATCAAGGGACTAAGATAAACATCAATGTCATTTCCTGGCTATTTTGGGCCCGATATCATCATAGACAACATCATGTATTTTTGCTTCATGCACAACCAAGGAGGCAGGTTGTATATGACTAGCAAAACAGGCCACGAGCTGTGCTGAGTACTTAAACTGCCATACGGATTCATTCCATCACTGGCAAGTGCAAGCCTTAGATTTCTTGGCTCTTTGCCGAACTCCGGATACAAATGATCAATCTTCTTCCACTAAACTGAATCTGCGGGATGTCGGAGCATCCCATCAGAGTTTCTTCCCTCTGCATGCCATGTAAGGTCTTTTGCATCATCTTCATTAGCAAATAGACGCTTAAACCTTGGAATGATGGGAAGATACCACAAAACCTTCGCGGGAGGGCCTTTCGTTGAACTCTCATCATTGCCACATTCGTCATCGTCCTTCACTTTGTACCGTGATACCCCACACATGGGGCATTTATGCATTTGTTCAAATTCATTTTTGTACAATATGCAGTCATTAGGACAGGCATGAATTTTCTTATACTCCATACCCATCGGACAAAGTATCTTCTTCGCCTTATAGTAACTGCTTGGCAACGTGTTTTCCTCTGGAAGCATGTCCTTCAGTACCTCAAGCAGTGAACTGAAGCTTTTGTAACTCCACCCATATCTGGCCTTGACATTAATAAGATTTAACACCGTAGACAACAGTGTTAATGAGTCTTTGCACCCCGGATACAACGGCTTCTTTGAATCACTCTCCAACATATCATACATAGGGGCATGGGCTTGTTGAAAAGACTCATGTCCCAGATCACGAATCATATCCTCTAGTCGATCTCCGATGTCAACATCAACCCATTCAGTCTGCGAGACCCTCTGCGTGTCTGTCAATTCACCATGCCATATCCATGTCGTATAAGTCTTCTTAATCCCATCGCACAGAAGGTGCTCCCGCATGTCTTCTAGTGATTGTCGTCTACCATTCAAACAATTGATACAGGGGCAGAAATATTTTCCATCCCCATTCGGTTGACTTCATTCGGAGGCAAATTGCAAGAAATTTTCAACTCCTTCTTCGTACTCAACCGTCATACGACTTGCATTCATCCAACTTCGATCCATGTTATTAACAACTATGTGATACTCATAATGTTATTCCATGCATGCAAACCTCACTTTTTTAATTCAAGGTGGTGTTCCTATCCCATTCAGGAAGACATATTTTTAAAGTATATTCATATGTATAGGTTGAGTGTCTTATCTTAAATTTGACGAAATTTCGGCAGCATTTCGCTTTGGTCTCCAAGTACACGAAATGAAAGCGGTGACATCAGTTCCACCACAGTCAAGTATGCACCCGGAGAACAAAGTGAGATGCATTGTATCGAATTTTCATCATATTTAAGACAAGAATCACAACCTACACATATGAATATACTAAAAAAATATAAGCCTTCCCAAACTGTCCAAACGGACAATTCAAGAATCAATACAATGATTAATCCAAACTGTCCGGAAGAATCACTATAATGAATCTCAAAAGGGAAACTAAGGTTCACTCATAATGAACATTAATTGTATATACAAATAGTCATTAATGGCATAAAACAATGTACAAAAGTATGCATTACATATACAAGCTAACAAAATATGAAAGGCATTCGTCAGTACCTGAGATGATGGTCAGTGACAATCTCGAACAATGAATCTAGTGATGATGATACAAAGAGGCAAAGGACAACTACATACAAATTATGTTGAACAGTCAAGATGTTATATTTAAAGTTGAGACACATACGATTATATATGTAGGATACAATTGGAATTCAAGTGAGTCTTAACACAAGCCTTACCTTTGGTGAAGGAGCAAAGGCTGGCTGTGGATTGGGTGCTACTTATGGGGGTGTAACTGGGGTTGCAGCCTCACTTGGTTGTTCTTGCTGCAAATAATTAAAAAACAAGAATAGTCGTTGCCTATGTATGTCAGAAAAATGGACTAGATCAGAAAACATATATACAATAAATGTTTTTTTTGACGTTCTACCCCAAGACTATTTGTTGCCTATACATGGAATGTGTGTGTGTGTGCGCGCGCGCTATGTGCCTGCCTATATATCAAACAGGCCCTGCCCATAATTCATATAAATGACTAAATGCACTACTAATGGTACTTCCCCAAAAGTATTTATGATTGACTTGTCATGCATGACATTCTAGGTTGAGTGATTAAACAAGCTTAAGCAATTAAACCTCTCAAAGATGCGACCATGAAGTTGATTATAATTAGTTACAAAGCCTTCACCAAAGGAAGGTAATGTGTTTTAAATTTTTTAATCTCTTTTATTGATTAGGTGAAGTCACATTGTCCTTGTGCTAAAAAGACTCGTTTCTTTTAATATCCTCCATATTTGAAAGAGGTCGGTGTGTATAGTGGAATGTGGTATATGGGTGGTCATTGAAGAATATGATTGACTAAGATCAATAAACAACCAATACATTATTTGTTCTTCATAAGCCCAAGGGCGAAGATCACATATCATGGGGACATTCGGTGTTACGAAGGTCCTTCATTAAGCTCTATTGAGCCAACGAAGGTGGGTTTCTCGTGAGGCATTTGGGTGGGTAGTGGGAGAAAAAGAATCAAGGTTCTTGCAATCCCTTGAAGCATCTGGAGCAATGAATGGTTGTGTGGCAAAGAGAATTTAAAACGCCTTCTCTCTGTCTGTGTACTTGATACCTAATGTTGTTAAGACTAAAGTTAATAGCCAAGAGTGTGCAGTATGCAAAACTAAATTAACTAATTGTCTGCAACTACATCAACTATTTGAGGCCTGATTTAAAGAGAGGCATGTTCTCACAGCAGGAACAGGATCTTATCATCAGTCTTGATGAAGTTCTTCGAAACAGCTAACATCATTATTCAAGCCATTCGCATTATTTGTGAACAATTGCTTGACAACACCATTATTTGAGAGCCTGACCAATCCAATGGCTAAAACAGACTCTACCAGTGTTACTACTTATGTTATAGCCAACATCATAAGCCTAACATAGCTCCAAATTGTTCCCAACAAATAAACTAAACAAGTTTTCTTAACAAGGAAAAAAAATAGCATCACAAGTTTACTTAATCAACCACTAAGTGTCCTAAATTTCTTTAACCAGCCATAGAAACTTCATTTACTATAATAACAGTGACAATAAATTCAACATCAATAAGGCTATAACTATCCCCAGTACTGCTGTATCCCACAAGCTAAAACAGAAACCAAAACAAACCAGCCAACATGTATAGTGTTTTTGTTTTTCTTTCTTGTTTGTCATAGTGTAAATCTCCAGCTCTTATGCTCATATGCTTGGGTCACCATTATTAGTTATCATCAATCCAACAAAGGCATATACATCCATCAATGGTACAAATGTAAATCTAACATATCCAACATTTCATCTTAAAACCACATACTACCTTACCACATATAATTAACACCATACAAAACCAATTCCAACAAATGACCATACAATTATCCAACCTTTTTTTAATAAAAATACATCAACAGATACCCATTGTCTCTTTGACATAAATAACCAACACCAACAACCATGGAATAAAGTCAAGTACCTGTGAAGCTAACACCAACAATGCGAACCACGGTCTCGGGCAAATGAGGCCTCCTACTTTGGAAATCCATGCCGGTAACATAAACAACGAATACCAACCAGTTAGTTCGAAATGTGGGTTAGTTTTCCTCAAACAGAACAGAGCAAAAGAGACACTACCTGAGCCCGTGCGAGTCACAGTAAAAGTGAAATGTCTTTGTTGCAAGCAGACCAAAACACTGAGAAACAACACAAAAGTAATTCAACATACCAGAAAACAAAACTCTAATTCTAATTAAGAAACAACACAAAACATACATTAAGCATGCATGGGATCATTAATCAGTAGCAACAATGTACATTAAAGCAAGCAAAACCTCATAGAGGCCACACCACTACAAAGTTCATACAGGCCACATTTGTAAATACCCATTTAAAGAGAAACAAAACCTACACCAACAGTGGAAAATAAGCTACCCCAATAGAAAAAGAAGCTCAAAAGAAGAGAAACACAAATGCAGAAGCGTCGTCACATTTGTTTACCTTGTCAGAGTCGCGAAAGCCGCGAGCTAGACGAACGGAAATGGAAGCGCCGTCACAGTGACCGTGCCGACAATGACACTTGGGATGAGGTCGCGAGGTTAAGGATAGCTTGGGATGAGGTCGCGAGTGTAAAAGCTGAGGTTAGGGATGAGGGAAAAGAGAAGCGTGCGACAGTGGTGATATTTGATTTGGGGGCTGCTATTTTAACAACGACAACATCGGTTTTCATTAAAAACTGATGTTAACTGTTTCACGTTAACATCGATTTTATTAAAAAAACTCAAAAATCGATGTTAAATTGTTCACATTAACATCGGTTTCCTTAAAATACTTAAAACCGATGTTAACTGGATGAATATAACATCAGTTTTGTTAAAAATACTTAAAAACCGATGTTATATTGAAACAGTTAACATCGGTTTTTAAGTATTTTTAACAAAACCGATGTTATATTCATCCTTTATTTACGATTTTGCCACCGCATTTTCGTTAACATCGGTTTTCTAGAAAACCGATGTTAACATAGCGATGTTAAAAGCTATTTTTTTAGTAGTGCCTTCCTCATGTGTTAGGTTCTGAGGGTTGGTTCTGACCACAACTCTCCAAATAAAACACTTGCACATACCAATCGTTGAAGCGGCTTTTATGGTAGGCCCTTTTGTGACTAACCAAATACTTCTCCTTTGTGTCATCATCATAATTTTTTCTCTTCTTCAGAGTCAAAGTGGATGATGGCCCTTTCTCAAACTCTTGCATGATCCTGTGAAACTCACTTGGTCCTCCTGAGGGAATTCTAGTGATGCTCAAAGGGTGCTTCCCTATGATTCTCTTCTTGTCATTGATCTCTACAGTGACACGGTCTGGCACAGTGAATGAGATCCCAAACTTGTGTGGTGTAGACCTTATGGTGCAATACCATCAAGCTCATTCTGCCTTCTCTGAATACCCTTTTGGCTATCATATATGTCTTGATGCATTCTCTTATAGTTGTTTCATTTATATCGCGCAACATCTCTTTTTTATTTTCTTTTTCATCTTGAATACGGTACCATGAAATTTACATCACTCATACACCTTTCTCAATCGCTTGTTTCGTACTACACAACATCTCTAATGCATCCTTTGACGCCTCCATTGATATTAGATAAATTTAGTTAGGATAAATAGCCAAATTTATTCTAGAAGCTGTGATGTGGTGATAAATTTATTCTTTTATAATAACAATTTAAACATTTTTTCTAAAATCTTATAAAATAAAAATAAAAATAATACTACTTACTACTATTAATATTAGTTTGTGTAATGAATATAATAAAAATTTATCTTATATAACTAAAATTTGGAATAAATAAATATTTTGACTATATGCATATTATAATGAATGGCCTGTCAAAAGAATTATAATAAATAAATTTTTAACATATAAAATAATATTGTGATATAAATTTATTTTGAATTATTGATATATTTTTTTAAAATTATAATTTAATTTAAAGAATAGATGAACAATATTATAAAAGATAAGAGATTAGGAAAACAAATTAAAAATGTTTTCATTGAAGAATTTTTTTTAAAAACACTTTTATTAAAATTAATTTCTAAAAAATATTCTTGATATAGATATTGTAATAGAGAGGATAATGTAGATTATGAGGAGAATCTTTTTAATTGACTAAGATACAACTCGACGCAGAGAAACTCTGGACTCGTGAAACGGTGAATAATGCGGTGGGTTGACGCGATTTTGTGATGGCTATGGGTAAAGATGAAGTGTCGTTAAGGTTTCCAAATTCCAAAGTGATGAACCAAACCAATGAGTTTTTCTCCCAATTCCAACTACCCAACCAGGGTAGGTAGTCTCATCCTTTTCAAAATAAACGAGTACATGCGTCATTAGATTTTTTTCTTAAGAACACAAGTTTCTAATAAATCGTTATGTTCTATTTTTTTACGAACAAATATGTGTAGTAAGGATCTTGGTGATTTTGATATTGGATCAAGCTCTTTCTCAAGGTATTTATAGAAGAGAAACACCTCTGAAGATATGGTCATTATGCACAAAGCAATACTCAACCAGTAGGGTGAGGTGTGTGTATAATGTTAATGGAAAGAGAAGAGAGAACGAATGGATGTGTATCTTTTTATCTGAAAGCATCTCTAATTTTTATTGAAATTATCTCCAAGTCAGTTGAAGATTCTCTCCGATAATCATGGCCAAGATCTCTAACCGCTTGATGCCACGACCTTTGCTGTTATTATCTTCAAAGTCCACGATCTCATAGGCAGTTGTGATCAATAGTCCATTAATATGAATTCTCAATGGGCCTTACTACTAAGCCCATATATAGAATGCGTAACAGTTGCCCCCCAGCCCGGTTGTCGAGGCTTCTAGGCAACTGGGATGTACTAGCCTGTGCCATCCTTCTCGATAACTTGCACAATTGATGTTCTCTTGTGTCTATTGTTTATCATATGCCGGGGTATTCTTTGCCTCACCCCGGCCATCCCTACCCGCTTCTGCTTCGTACCAATTCATTTCCTTACCCCCACTGGTACCATGACGTACTGTTTTGTCGGGTTTATTCGGTCGATTCATCTCCACCCAACTAGAATAAGAAACGTCTCTGTGAAATACCGTCATTATGTATTGTCCTCAACTGTAGCACAGTCTGCACATTTAATGCACCATCACCTCATTACACGTCTTAATCATGACATTTGGATATATTTGTCTTTTTTGCCCCCAACTATTGAATGGAGTTGACTCATCTGCCCCTACACGACGTTTCGTGTATGCCAGTTGTGCAGCCATGCCATTTCGTGCCTTCGGCGGTTATATTTTTCTCTTTATCTTTCAAACTTTCTCTTCTCTGCTCATTATCTCTTGCTAGTATTCTCTGCTCCTTTGTGTGTTCTTTTCTTGCAAGTGTTCTCTGCATTTGTGCGTTCTTTCCTCTCTTGTTCATCACCTTTCATCACCAAACTCTTCAAGATTTCTCTCTCACCAGGTATCTTCATTACCATAAACTTCTTTTTTCCATTTATAGTTTCATTTCGTTTTTGCGTCATCCTTTTCCCATTCTCGCATTTCTGTTTCTGGTTTTGTCATCTTTATTCATTCTTGAACTTGAATTTTTGACTACCCACATTACTTTCTTTTATTAATCCTCCTTGTGAACCCCTGTCTTCCTCACTTACAATGAAACTTTCCCCTGAGGAATATGCAAAATTACGTCAAACTGTTCCCCCCATGACTAGGTATTGGCTCTTTGGTCTTCCCCTTACTGAAGAAGAAAAGGAAAAAGTTCAAAGGGAAAAAGCCCAACTTTGCTCACATACTGGTGGCACATCGAAAACCAAAACATCGAAAACCAAAACTTCTACGAGCAAACCCCCTTTACATGATAATGAGCATCAATTTAACGCTAAATCTTCTTTTAAATGTTTTCTATCTCCGCCTCTAAATCCTGAATTGCGAAACCTGCAATTTTTGTCTCTGACTTTAAATCCTGAATTGCAAAACCTGCAATCATCTGCAGAACAAATAAGTTCTATTGCAGAACCTTCCTTTGAAACCTGGTTCGACCTATGTATGGATTGCTTTATCGAGAGCACCCATTATTTAAATCCTGGCCTTGATTCCATGGCGGATTCAATACTTGGGCACTATCGTCATAACCCGGTTCTTGTACAAAAAAAAAACCCTTCTTGGCAGATTAAGGTTAGGTGATGTATGATTGAACCTATCAATCATGAGTTTTCCCAAATCTTCCTTGCATTGAAACTCAAACTTTAAGTTTTCTTCAAGGACACAAGGTTGTCTAGAATTCAGAAATGGAAAGTGGGGAAAAGGTAAGGGATGAAGGTGAATGACACCATGGAAAAGCTTTCCAATAAGCCTAGGAAGAATCGCTACAATAGCTTAAAGCTATTGATGAGAAACATGAGGTTCTTACACAAGAACAAGAGAGAAATCTCTTTTACTCGATTAAGCAAGACAAACTAAGTTTTACAATGCACACATGTAATCGATTAAGTAACCATTTAATTGATTAACACAGGAGATTCCTAATTCTGTGTAAAGCTGATTTAATCGATTAGGAGCCAGTGGTAATCGATTAAAATGCTCATAAGGCATTTTCCAGAAAACATTCACACGCTTGTAATCGATTATGTCACCAAAATAATCAATTGAAGCAGTGAAGAAATGTTTTTTACAATTCCTAATTGGAATTTATTGAATTAAATTGAAGTTGAGACATCAAAATCCAGCCCTTGTTTATCATTGAGTTGATGTGCCTCTTCATACTTGTCCAAGTTAGCTTAGATGTGATCTTGAAGTGCTTGAATCCTAGCTCTTGTCATTGGTCCTTTAAAGCTCACCAAAGGAAGTGCTTCAATCTCTCCTTCTAGACCTTTGGATTGGAATGAACCTATATCATTAGGGTACCTAGCGATCCTCCTACCCTTTGCCCAAGTTTCGGGAAGCCCGAGACATCATTCTCATCCTGGATGATCCTTCCCCACCTCGCATAATCGATATATCTCCAGGTATGTCATTGCTTTACTAAATATGGCTTTTTTAGCGTAGGTAATTAAGGACCCATCATCATCAGAATTAGTTGCTGAATCTCAATCTGCCGTGTCACATTCTAACCTTCCATCTTCAATTTAAGTTGATAAATTTTCGTGGGTCACCCATGAAGTTTTACATACCCTTTCTGATTTAGATCCAGGAAGCATTGCTGGCTCCCAATTAGAAATAAAGATGATTTTTGTGTCTGCGCCCCTGACCCGGAAGAACCCATCTGTTCTTTCCAGGAGGGGAATGAACGCAATTTCTTCTTTTTCTATAAAGATGTAACTACCCGTTTAGGTATTCACTTCCCCTTTTCAGATTTTCAAATGCAAGTCCTAAACTACCTAAATATAGCTCCCTCACAACTTCATCCCAACAGCTGGGGCTTCATCCAATCCTTTGAACTTTTTTGTCAGCATTTAAGAATTCCTTGTACAGTTCATCTCTTATTTTATTATTTTACTGTGCATACCGCTAGGACGGGTAGAGAACCCCCAAACAAAAAAGGATGGACTTCCATTCGAGGTCATTCAGATCGTAAACTTTTCATAGTCTATACAGAGTCATTTAAACATTTCAAAAGTAAATACTTCAAGGAAACGGACTTGTCAGATTCCGACGCTTCATCAGTGACCCGGATTGCGGCATTTAGAGAAGCTCACAGACTGCTAAATATTGCTTCTTCTATTTCTCCGCCGAATTAAGTATGGACATGTCTGACTTTGATTTGTGATGTATAATTTAATCTGCTCTAATTGTTTTATTTCCATTTGCCGCTGACAATATGGGACCACAACCCTCTTCCTCGGCTTCCCCCAAACAAACTACATTTGCTGCGACCCTAGCTACAGATGCTCCCGTTCTGGCGATGGTTGTTCTAGCCAAACCCCGCTGCCAAACCGAGACAGCCAACCGCCAAGCGTCCCAATCCCCTAAAGCGGTCACAACCTCTAAATTATCTTACCTTCCTAGGGGGAGGAAAGGGGAAAAAACATAAGACCACTGAGACAGCTCAGTTAGAGGCAGTCCCAACAAATCAAAGTAACCCGACACCTTCTTCGGCCCTGGGAACTACGTCTTCCGATCTTCCCCCTCCACTCCTTACTTCTGCTCTTACTCCTACCACAGCTTCCGGATCGTCACCAGGCTGCCTTTGGGAGAAAGGAGTTAATGAGGACGTGATCCGCGTTGTTAAGGCTCCCAAGCGCTTCTCAGATTCAAGTTTTCTTTCCCATGGTGACCTCAAAGAGCTCAGCGTTATCAAGGAAAATGCCTTTAAGTGTGTTGCCTTAGTACAAAGTTTGGCAACTTTGAAGACTAGGCACAACATACTATTAACTTAGCTCCATGCATCATGGGAAGAGACCCGAAAAACCCATCAAGAGCTCCTTGCATCGCAGGATATCACTGCCGTCCTCTGCCAAGAACTCCGAGCTGTGTTGGGTACCGCTGAAGGTGCCCAAATAGCTTTGGAAACAATCCAAAAAAAGAACGCACTCCTGACTGGGCACTTCAACGAACTAAAAACTATTTTGGAAAAAGCTCAACTAGAGTGCAAGGAAGCTGAATCCAGTTTATATAAGGCCAAGATGGAGGATGCTAAGATGAAGGAGGCATTGGCTATGACAGCAGAGGAGTCCTTCAACAACACACTGGACCAAATAAGTTGTCTGAATTCGGGACTTGAACTGAATACCACAGGCATGCACTTTAAAGCCTATGTAGATAGTGACAAACTGGTCCCTCCTTCTCCTTTTGAAGACTCGATAATCCCAATGGATGAGGATCTGGCTCATGGAGAAGAGGTGACTTCTATGCAACAGGGTGATATTCAAGTTCAAACCCCAGCAACATAAGTGTGTGAAGGGCCGGGATTGTTGATTTGAGGGGGAGCTGTTTGAAGAATCATTGAAGATCAAAGTAAAGAATTTTGTGCTTTCAACATGCAAAGGAAGGAAGAATCAAGGAAGCTTGAAGTTGAAAATTTCAAATTGATCATGTAAAAGAAAATGTATGATCTGATAATCCAATATTGCATAACATGCATCATTCATACATATAGGATTATTAGGTTAATGGAATTAATCAAAGAAATTCATTTAGAAAAGTTTAAAAAGCTTTAAGTTT
>PYAF01004917.1:119350-138669 GCA_007407185.1 Glycine tomentella
ACTCGCGTGGACTTCCACGCTACTCGCGTGACATGGCAGAATCATCTGCCCTATATACACATATGGCGCGCGTCGCGCCGCACCCCAAGTGTGTCGCGCCATGTGCCAGAACCACCATAAAACTGAGATTCATGGTTACCATTTAGCGCCACCAGCGCCAGTCCTGACTCCACCGGCGCCGCACCCTTAGCAGGGTTTTTCTGACTTGAATCCCCGCGCTATCGCGCGGGGTTAAGCGTCGAAAATAACAGTCCTTACATCGCTCCCTAATTTCTTCCAAAGTTCCATGGGTCTCAGCCTTGAAATCCTCTTTAAGCTTGAGCATGCTGTCCATCTTTTGAATCATCAATGATTCAAAGTCAGAATAGGCAGACTGAGGATGCTGTGGTTGCTCTTCTTCTTCAGAATCTGCAGCAATCTCTTCTCCTTCAACAGCAGCTGCCTGTTGATTTGCCATCACCCATCCATTGGGTGTTTTCCTCATTCCCATCTTAGTAAGATGTTTCTCCTTTATTTGGCTATTGGAGGAGTTTGTGTTGTCAATCACTTCATTCTCAACATCAATGTTGAAGTGATCAATTAGCCTAGAGACAAAGACAGGATATAGGAATGGGTAGTTCACTAGCCTCTTGGATTTGAGCATGATTTCCTCAAAGATAAGCACCTAATTCATGGGTATATTGTTCTTCATCTCGTAGACCAATTAGAGGTCTTCATCAGTTGCTTGGGCATGATTTGTGGCCCTAGGAGTGATAATGTAGGTAATGATATAATGGAGGAGTCTATCCTTTGAGGAAGACACCAAGATGAAGACCAATAAACAAGTGTATCCTACAAAAGATAAATTGGGTTAAGTTGTTATGAGTCCCTCTTCCATCATATGTCATTTAATATTCGCTTGATAAATTACTTACTCTATTTTTTTTATTGGAGACGTGGTAGTTTGAACCATTGTGAAAGAGTGCACCAGCATAGGTTGATTGCACATCATCCTCAGCATGATAACTAATATATGTCCTCTAGATTTGATCCATTGCGGCAAATGAATGATGTGGCAGTAAGCTAAGAAGTTTCTTGGCAATTTAATTCCTTTGAGGAAGACATCGAGATGAATGACCAATAAACAAGTGTATCCTACAAAAGATAAATTGGGTTAGGTTGCTATGAGTCCTTCTTCCATCATATGTCATTTAATATTCGCTTAATAAATTACTTACTCTGTTTTTTTTATTGGAGACGTGGTAGTTTGAACCATTGTGAAAGAGTGCACTAGCATAGGTTGATTGCACATCATCCTCAGCATGATAACTAATATATATGTCCTTTAGATGTGATCCATTTCGGCCAGCTTCAAATCCATATATACACGAAGAGGTTCTCCCACGTGCCTCTGAAATATAAAATAAATCATAACAAAATGGACCAAATGCAATATCAGAGTATATGTTATCAGACAAAAAATCCATAAAAGTCTAAACATGCATTTTGCAATACATGAGAAGCATTTGAGAAAGAAAGATAGATAAGAAAAACAACTTCAGTACAAAAATAGATATGGTACCATGGTGGGAGTTTGAAGTGCTTAAATAAGAAAGGCTTATTAAAACTCTTCTACAGAAATGCCCTTGATAATTTTATCAAGCTAATAAACTCAGTACTGATGGTTGATACTATAAGCAAGTTATTAACCACATTTTAAACAGCTAAAGGCTCAAACCAATACAAGAATTGAGCAATAGGTAGTGTACATATACAACCAAATAAATTATGTCTGGTTTCATATTTATTAGGTTTTTGTATAGTACAAAATAGTAAAATAACATGTGACTATCTCATAAAGGTCACTGTACACGTGGACACCTTCCATGTCAGCATTGCCACATTAATAGGCGCTTATTCAGCCTCCAAGTGCCAACCCAGACATACGTGTCCAGATTCCTTATCAACATTGCTACAGGAGCGCGGACAACGACCTTCTACATGAGCACAGGCACCAGCAATATTATCTCCTCATTAATAGCATATCAAATATTCCAGGATATTCAAATAGGTGCAACCACCTTATCATATAATATCTCAACAAGTTATCTACTAATCGTTACTTATCTACAAGTAACAATATATCAATAACGTACACATTATCTCCTATTTAAATTAGGTAACTGCCTGCTATTATCTATTATTATCTTATCAACAGATTATCTATAAGCAATGGCCCAAGGCCCATACTCCACGCTATAAATACAACCATCCAGGTTCTCTCCAGCTCACTTCCAATCCACTCCGGATTAACTCTACATACATTCAATCTTATATCTTATATTTAGTAGTTGAATGCATTACTCAAGTCTATCATTCTCTACATCTTAGGCTGAGTTCTCACACTTAGTCATTCTTTAACAATTGATGTACTTACTTGAGCGTCAGAGTATTTTTCCTTTGTTTTGCAGATCCATCCTCTAAGCAAAGCCTACTCACTTCCCAGCGACATAGGATTTGGAGTCCACTAAGGCCACATCTTGCCCATGTGGAATTTCCAGATTTTGGTAAGAACATTTGGCCCCCACCGTGGGGCCCAGGTAAAACTTACCCTACGGCCTCGCATCCCAGAAAATCATCAACATATGTCCATGGTCAGTACACCCTCCAACGTTAGACACGACACCCCTGTCAATGTGTCTAACCCTCCACAAACTACCATGACGAATGCCGACACCCTGCTACAACTCCAGAACTGCATGGCGATGATGGAACGCAAATACTAGGAAGAGATCCAATGGTTGAAAGCTGATCGTGATCACTAGGAATCCCGAGCAAGACATCCTCGGGAGGACGAACGCACTCCCACCACCAAAGATGAACAAACGCAAGGCGAATCGCATCCTCAACAACCCCCGCAGCTTTGACAAATTGTCGAGCCTCCAGGTATTCACAGTTTAACACAAGGCTACCAATCAGAGAGGCATAATGCACGACATAACCCTCTTACTGACCGCATCAAAGAAGTTGATGTTCCGTTCAGTTGGAAACCTCTAAATTTATAGAGGTATGATGGCACCACTGACCCCGACGAACATCTCGATGCCTTTCTATCACAGGCTAATCTCTATACAAATAATGATGCCATGTTATGTCAGGTTTTCCCTACATCTCTGAAAGGGGCAACCCTAACATGGTATGGTAGCCTCCCTGAAAGGTCCATCGACAGTTTCGACACCCTTGTTGAAAAGTTCAGAGCGTAATATGCAACCAGCTGTACTCATCGGCTGACATCCGCCATACTGGCGAATTGCACCAAGCAGACAACGAACCTCTCCACAGATTCATGGAATGGTTTGGACAATTGACTGTCCAAATTCGAAACCTTAATCCAGAGGTAGCACTATATTCCATGATGCTGGCCCTTCGACCCAACAAATTCGTAGATAGTCTATACAAGAAACCTCCCTCTAGCATGGATGAAATACGCGAAAGAGCCAAGGGCTACATTTAGATGGAAGAGATGTCGAAGTTCAGAAACGAAGTCCGACAGGTTGGACAGAAGCAAGAGAAGCATGAGATATCCAACCGATTCGACTCTCATAGGGTCGACAAAAAGCGAAAGCTGCACAAGCCTCTACTTCTCCCAAAAGGACCCAGGTTTGAAAGATATATTCCCCTGATGGTCAATCAAACCACCATCATGGATGAAGCCTTCAATAAGGAAGTAAAGGTAACTTTTCTGAGTCCAACGATGTTAGGTAAAAATCTAACAGATATTGTCACTACCATCGTGGTACAGGCCACCACACTGACGACTGTCTAACATTGAAAGATAAGATAGAAGAACTTATCCAAGCTAGACACTTATCACAGTTTGTAAAAAGACCTGATAACTCTCCACGAGAAAATAGATAGGAGAGGCGACAAGGAGACCGATCCAAAAACAGAGACAACGACAGAAGAAGAGACGACGCAGAAGACTGAGGAAGGCAGCGACAACTGCAACGCAGACGCGAGCGCCAACCCCCTCGTCAACAAGAAGAAGAGCCCACTCAACATATTCGCGGTGTAATCCATATCATCGTAGGAGGCTTCTCCTATGGAGGATCGTCTAGCCAATCTCGAAAGAGAAACGTGCATGCCATACGAGACATAGACATAAACTGTGTCAATGTTCCTCCACTACGAAGTCTACCTCCCATTACGTTCACCAATGCAGATTTTGAGGGAATCAATCCTATCAACCAAGATGACCCTATGGTTGTCTCTCTCATAATCGCCAATTTCAAGGTGACAAAAGTACTCATCGATCAAGGTATCTCTGTTGATGTTCTATATCTGAAGACCTTCCAGAAGCTAAAGATCTTGTCAAGCTCCATACAGTCTTATTCAGACCCTTTACTCGGCTTCGCAGGAGAAAGGGTAGAAACTATGGGCTATGTCGACCTAATGACCACTTTTGGTCAGGGTTCTTTATCAAGGACCTTTACTATCAGGTATCACATTGTGGATGCCGATACATCCTACGTTGTCTTGATAAGTAGGAAAACATTGAATGGGTTGGGGGTTATCGTCTCTACCCCCCACTTGAAGATGAAATTTCCTACCGTGACAGGGGACATTGTCACTATAAAGGCATATCAAAAGCAAGCCAAACAATGCTACGTCGAAAGCCTTAAAGTGGCTTCATATCCTCCCAACATACAGTCAGACAGACATCGTACCACTTTAGGGGGCAGCACCCAGGTAATGAATATCGACACAGAATCTTCCCCTTATTCACTGACAGTCTACACAGTTGGCAATGACAAAGCCTTCGATGTGGATCCACGCGATGATAATATCGACAAAAGACCAAAACCGATCGAAGAGCTAGTCAAGTTACAACTCAAGCCCAAACCCAGACAGTGCATGCAGCTTAGCAAAGAGCTCACCAATCATGAGTACAGGCACATAACGGATGTGATCCACAAAAATGCATCTCTACTCGCTTGGAAACCATCCGACATGCCAGGTATTGATCCTAATATTATCTGTCACAAGCTAGCCATATGTCCACAAGCCAAGCCGATAGCACAGAAAAAGTGGAATATGGGAGAAGAAAGACGACGGGCCGTGAAAGAAGAGGTAGACAAGCTTCTTAAAGCTAATTTTATCAGAGAAGTCAGGTACTCTACCTAGCTTGCCAACGTTGTCATGGTCAAAAAAGCAAGTGGAAAGTGGCGCATGTGCACAGATTTCACAGACCTCAACAATGCATGTCCAAAGGATGCATATCCACTACCTAACATCGACAGACTAGTCGACGGAGCGTCCGAATTCCATAATCAAATTAGACTGCATGCTCCGGATGAAGAAAAGATGACCTTCATTACTGAAGATGCCAACTATTGCTACAGAGTCATGCCTTTTGGCCTCAAGAATGCAGGAGCTACATATTAGCGACTAATGGACCGGGTATTCAGAAAGCAGATCGGATGCAGCGTCAAGGTCTACGTAGACGACATGCTTGTCAAATTTCAGAGCATAGCCCAACATGTGGCAGACCTCGAAGACATATTCGAAGAAATTCGGAAGTGTGACATGCGTCTCAACCTCGAAAAGTGCACATTCGGGGTAGGCGGTGGCAAGTTCCTTGGTTTCATGATTACACACCGAGGAATCGAAGCCAACCCAGACAAATGCTTAGCCATCCTACAGATGCATAGTCTGACCAGCGTCAACGAAGTTTAGAAGCTAAACGGAAGATTGGCGTCTTTATCAAGATTCCTTCCAAAACTTGCCGAGAAGACTAAGCCTTTCTACAAGTTGTTCAACAAGACAGAGCCATTCCTATGGGATGACACATGCGAGCAAGCATTCGAGGAATTCAAAAAGATAATAGCTGCTCCACCTGTCCTGAGCTGACCTCGACAGGGAGTACCATTGCTCTTATACCTCTAAGTTGCAGATGAAGCTGTTAGCTGAGCACTCGTCCAAGAAGAAGGGAAACATCAGTTCCCTATCTACTTCACTAGCCGCATGCTACATGACGCTGAGAAGTGCTATCAAATGATTAAAAAGATAGCCTTGGCACTGGTCACCTCCGCTAGGCGCCTTCGACCTTATTTCCAAAGTCACCAAGTGATAGTCAAGACTAACTATCCAATCAAATAGGTACTGCGGAAACCAGAACTAGCAGGCAGGATGGTACCATGGTCAGTCGAACTGTCAGAATTCGACATTCAATATGAACCACACGGCCCCATGAAAATACAATTCATGGCGGACTTCCTAGCAGACTCTGTAGGAAACGGCAGGTCTACCCCAGACTGGTGGAACCCTTACGTGGACAGAGCATCCAACGTACAGGGAAGCGGAGCAAGCATCATACTTGAAGGGCCCAATAATATCTCACCTGAGCAAGCTCTCAAGCTAAACTTCAAAGCCTCAAACAATCAAGCCGAGTACGAGGCACTCATAGCAAGACTCAAACTCGCAAAAGAAGTCAGGGCTCAATGTCTAAGATGCTACTCCGACCCACAGCTTGTCCAGGGTCAGATATTATACAGGTATCAAACTAAAGAGGCCATACTCATCCAATATTACCAAGGCCGACTTGTTATCCAAACTGGCCAGTACCAAAAAGACTGGGCTGTTGGATATACGGGGAGAATCATGAATAGTGAAAGACTTTGATTCAAGAATGTGTTTTGAGATTTCAACATGCTTGGAGTGCCTTGAAGTTTAGTATATGATTCAAGTGTAAGAGAGAGGCAATCTGATTGATCCATGCATTCATTCGTTCATCCTTTAATAAGATTAAAT
This sequence comes from Glycine tomentella, assembly GCA_007407185.1. Lineage (NCBI taxonomy): Eukaryota > Viridiplantae > Streptophyta > Magnoliopsida > Fabales > Fabaceae > Glycine > Glycine tomentella. Next base: position 126,140 of record PYAF01004917.1, read on the forward strand.
GATTTCTCCTAAAACATCAAAGCTTTTTATTTTTTGGTTAAGGTTTTAATCAGATTACAAGGTTTTTGGAAAAATGATTTTCTTACTGTTTTAATGGATTACCTAAGCCATATAATCGATTATTTTGTTCTTCGTTCAATCTGGAAAATCTTCATAAACAATTTAATTGATTACCTATCGGATTAATCGATTATTTGGCCTTTGATTGAAACTGAAAATGCTTTGTTAAAAGTTTTAATCGATTACCATCATTCGTAATCGATTACGAAGTTGAAATCAGTTTTTAAGGCTTCCTGGTTTAATCGATTACCATCATTTGTAATCGATTAATAGTTGAACACATTTTTAAAGGTTTGCTAGTTTAATCGATTACCATCATTCGTAATCGATTACATAGTTCATTTTGAAAATCCTAATATCCTGACTTAATCGATTACCATTATTCATAATCGATTACACAGTTCATTTTATGAAACTGAACTTCCTGGTTTAATCGATTATAACTCGGGATAATCAATGAATTTGCTCGTTGCTGAAACCAGAAACCTTCTTGAACAGTTAATCGATTAAGTGATAATTTAATCGATTACTAAAGCGTTTTAATCGATTACAATTAGTTACAAAATCTGTTATAAATAGTTTTGAAGGCTTGGCTTGTCTAAGAACTTGATCATTCGTATTTTTGAAAGTACACAAGCTTTCTAAACTCTCTCAAAGTGATTTTCTGTGTTCTATTACTTCTTGCTTCTTTCAAATCATTCATGGGTCATTGATTGAATCTTGAGCAAGAAACTTTTCAAAGATAAGGAAAAACATGTGCTGATTTGTTTTGCTATTCAACCTGATTTGGAAACTCATGCGCATTACATTCACTGGATCATCAGGTTGTCTCTCCTTAATCTTTGTGTGCAAATTCGTATTTGAATTTTTGTTGTAATTATTATTGTAAGTGGGTTCTTCTTGCTTGTTTCTAGAGAAGGCTTCTCTAGTTAAAGAACAGATTAGTGTTCTCTGGTTCTTGCTGCTTAGAATTCTAATAGGATTTTAGTTTTCTATTCTTTATCTAGGGTTGATAAATAGGAGGTCTTGTATTAAGCTTGTAAGAACAAGATTTATAATAGTGAAACTCTAATCTAGTGTTGATTAGAAGAAACTGGATGTAGCTTCAGTTGTGAAGTGAACCAGTATAAATTGCTTGTGTGTTGTTTCTCATTCTCTATTACTCTTATTGTTCATTGATTCTTTGTTTCATATTCATTGCTCAACAAGTTTTGTTTTGAGAAAATTGATTCCAAGGGGTTGAGCTATTTGATTGAGTAAAAAGATTTCTTGGTTTTGAAAGTGATAAAGATCCTTAAACTCTGATTTGAATTAATTTTAAAATATCAAGGTTTAACCAACTCACCCCCTCTTGGTTATTGTGAGTATTCCCTTTATTTTCAATTGTCATCAAGAGCTGGTTCTTGAGAGTTATTCAAGATCACTATCTTTTCTTCAAAAAGAAAAATGAATACCTCACAAATAAACTTCAAAGAAGGTACTTCTCTAAACCGTCCTCCGATGTTTGAAGGGGAGCACTTTAGCTTTTGGAAAAATAGAATGAAAATCTTTATTCAATTAAATGACCCAGGTTCTTGGAATGCTATAGAAAAGGGTCCTTTGATTCCCATTAAAGCTGTTGGCAATGAGATGATTCCCAAAGAATGGGATGAAATGACAGATGTTGAAAAGAGAGTTGTCCAATATGATTTCAAAAGTAAAAAATATGATAACCTCTGCACTTTCTTCTGATGAGTTTTTCAAAACAATAAGATGCACAAGTGCCAAAGAAATATGGGAGATGCTGGAAATAACTCATGAAGACACTGAAGAAGTTAGAAGATCAATAAAGCATGCCTTGATCCATGAGTATGAAATGTTCAAGATGAACACCAAGGGAAGCATTTCTCAGCTACAAACAAGATTCACTCATATAGTGAATCATCTTTTGGGTCTTGGGAAGATCTTTGATGCTGAAGAATTAAACATCAAAATCTTAAAGTGTCTTACAAGACCTTGGTAACCAAAGGTGACAACAATCAAGGAATCAAAAGATTTATCAAAAATGTCCATGGCTGCACTATTTGGTAAGTTACTTGAATATGAGCTTGAAATGTCTCAACTAACTTGTGCTGAAGATGCAAAAAAGAAAAACAAAAGTATTGCATTAAAAGCTGCACCATCAAAGTCTGAATAAGTGGAAGAATCAAGTGAAGAGAAGGAAGAGGACAACATGAACTTGATTGTTAAAAAGTTCAGCAAGTTCTTGAGGAAGAACAAGAACAAAAAGTTCAACAAGAACAACAACAACAACAACAACAACAACAACAAAAGGATTGACAACACTTTTACTTGTTTTGAATGTGGAAAACCTGGCCACATCAAATCAGAATGCTCAATCTTTTTGAAAAAGCAACAAGGTGACAACAAGATGAGAAAGGAAAGAAAATCCAAAAGAGCCTACATAGCTTGGGAAGATAATCAGTCAACAACCTCAGAATCTTCAACTGAAAATGAAGAAGCTAACATGTGTCTCACTTCCACAATAAATGAAGAAGATGATAATCTCTCATGTGTTGAAATGAGGTAGGTTCTGAATATGATCAAGTTATTGATGCCTTCCATGAAATGAACGAAGAAGCAAAAAAACTTACAATATCCAATAACAAGCTGAAAGGAAATTTTAGATGGCATTTTGCAAAACTTACTGAATTGTAAACTAAAATTTGCAACTTGAAAGAAGAAAATGAAAAACTTGTTTTAAGTTACAAATTAAATGGATGTGTATGTGCTTTTTCTTCTACTAATGTCAACAAATACTATTTATTGCAAAAGGATTTTGATGATTGCAAAAGAAGTCAAGGAGAAAAATACATGTTACTCTTATCCGAGAATAGTGATTTAGTTGATCTTTTGAGAAAGCTATACAAAGGAAAATGCAACTTGGCTGAAATGTTAAGTGTGCAAAGGTATGCTGGAGATATTTCTGGTTTGGGGTACAAAAAGGGCTCAAAAACTTATGGAAAAACTGTATTTGTGCCTCCAAAACAGAAGAATCAAAAGAAATTCATAAACTCAAAGATCAATCAAAATGCTTTCTTGAGAAAATCATCAAAATCTGTAACATGCAACTATTGTATGGAAAAAGGACATACATCTTACAAATGCTATGTTAGGAGATTCTATGTGCCTAATGGAGATTGCATTTGGGTTCAAAAGAAAAAGAAAGCAACTAACCCCTACGGACCCAATCTCAATTGGGTACCTTCCTTTGTAAATTGATTTGATTTTTGCAGGTATGTCTAAGAGCTAGATCCTCATTATGGTACCTTGATAGTGGATGCTCTAGACATATGATGGGTGACATGTCCATGCTTACAAATCTAACTCTTAAAGATGGAGGATTTGTCACTTATAGAGACAATAACAAAGGAAAGATAATTGGAGAAGGCAACATAGGAGATAACTTCAAAACCAAAATTAGAAATGTTCTCTATGTAGAAAGGTTAAAGCATAATCTCTTAAGTATAAGCCAACTCTGTGATAAAGGATTCAAAGTCTCATTCAATGAGAGTTGCTGCATGATTTGTGATGGGCAAATTAAAGTGGTGAAGTAATTCACATAGGTAAAAGAAAAGGTAACATTTACTTACTTTCAATTGATCATGCATTCTTTCACAACACTTCTTGTCTAATAAGCAAGATTGATGAATATTGGCTATAGCATAGAAGGGCAAGTCACATTAATATGCATCATATGAACAAGCTAATTAAAAAGGACTTAGTAATTGGTTTACCCAAACTCAAGTTTGAAAAGGACAAACTATGTGATGCTTGTCAAAAGGGGAAACAAACCAAAAATTCTTTTCAAAGTAAAAACATTGTTTCCACCTCTAGACCACTTGAATTACTTCACATTGGCTTGTTTGGTCCTTCTAGAACTATGAGTTTATGAGGAAATTATTATGGGCTTGTCATTGTAGATGATTACTCTAGATTTACTTGGACTTTGTTTTTGAAATCCAAAAGTGATGCTTTTCATTCTTTTATAAAAATGGCCAAGCTTACTCAAAATGAAAAAGGTAGAAAAATTATCTCAATAAGAAGCGATCATGGTGGAGAATTCCAAAATGAAGTTTTCGAAAAATTCTGTTAAGAAAATGGAATTAACCACAATTTTTCAGCCCCAAGAACACCTCAACAAAATGGTGTTCTGGAGAGGAAAAATAGATCTCTTGAAGAAGGAGCTAGAACTCTTCTTAGTGAGACAAATTTACCAAAATATTTTTGGGTTGATGTTGGTAAGTATAGTTTGCTACACTTTGAATAGATTACTTATAAGGCCTATTTTAAAGAAAACTCCTTATGAGCTATACAAAGGTAGAAAACCAAACATTTCTCATTTGAGAGCTTTTGGCTGTAAGTGTTTTGTATTAAACAATGGCAAAGAATCACTTGAAAAATTTGATGCTAAAGCTGATGAAGCAATTTTTCTTGGATATTCATTACATAGTAAAGCATATAGAGTTTTCAATAAAAGAACAATGTGCATGGAAGAATCTGTACATGTGATTTGTGATAAGTCTAACCCCTCAAAAGAGGAAAAGAAGTGTGATGTAGATGCAGATCCTATGGAAGAATTTATTCAGCTTAAAGATTCCATACATAAAGAGAAAGAAGAACCAAGTGTTGAAATGAAACCATCAACACCTATCCAAGAGCCAAAAGATTGGAGAGCAAAAAGAGATTTCTCACTTGATAACATCATAGGTGAAGTTTCAAAGGGAGTATCTACTAGATCTTCATTAAGAAATCTATGTTGTAATATGGCTTTTATTTCTCAAATTGAACCTAAGAATATTGATCAAGCTTTAAATGATGAACATTGGATGCATCCCATGCATGATGAATTAAATCAGTTCAAGAGAAATGAAGTTTGGGAACTTGTTCCTAGACCATGCTCTCTTAAACCTATTGGCACAAAATGGGTTTTTAGAAATAAATTTGATGAGAGTGAAATCATAGTCAGAAATAAAGCTAGATTGGTTGTAAAAGGTTACAACCAAGAAGAAGGCATTGACTACGAGGAAACTTATGCTCCAGCTACAAGATTAGAAGCCATTAGATTATTGCTTGCATATGCATGTCTAATGGATTTTAAACTCTTTCAAATGGATGTTAAAAGTGTCTTTTTAAATGGATACATTGAGGAGGAGATATATGTTGAACAACCTCCTGGTTTTACTGGTTTTAAACATCCAACTTATGTTTTTAAACTTAAGAAGGCCCTTTATGGTTTAAAACAAGCCCCTAGATCTTGGTATGAAAGACTAAGTAAATTTCTGCTTGAACAATCTTTCACAAGAAGTCATGTGGACAAAACTTTGTTCATCAAAAGAAATAAGCATGATATCTTATTGGTTCAAGTATATGTTGATGATATTATTTTTGGTTCAACTAACCATTTGCTGTGCAAGGAATTTTCTACAACTATGCAAAAAGAATTTGAAATATCGATGATGGGAGAATTAACATTCTTTAGTGGACTTCAAGTGAGGCAAATGAAGAATAGGACATTTCTCAATCAATCCAAGTATTGCCTTGAAGTAATCAAAAATTTTGAAATGGAGGAAAGTAAAGATGCTGCAACACCAATGGCAACATCAACCTACCTTGATTCAGATAAAAATGGAAAGAGGGTTGATGAGTCAAAATTTAGAGGGATGATTGGATCATTATTGTATTTGACTGCTAGTAGACCAGACATAATGCTAAGTGTGTGCTTGTGTGCAAGATATCAAGCAAATCCCAAGGAGTCACACCTCACAGCAGTCAACAGGATCCTCAAATATCTTAAGGCAACACCAAAAGTTGGTCTTTGGTATCCTAAAGGTGCATCAATAAATGTTATTGGTCTTTCTGATTCTGACTTTGCAGGATGTAAGTTAGATAAAAAAAGCACTAGTGGAACTTGTCATTTACTTGGAAGTTCACTAATCTCATGGAATTACAAGAAACAATCTTGTGTTGCTTTGTCAACTGTTGAAGTTGAATATATCTCAGCTGGAAGTTATTGTGCACAAAGTCTATGGTTGAAGCAACAATTACAAGATTTTGGAGTTGATCAGAAAGAAATACCTTTGCTATGTGACAACACAAGTGCTATCAACATTTCAAAGAATCCAGTGATGCATTCAAGGACCAAACATATTGAGATAGTGCATCATTTTCTCAGAGATCATGTTCAAAAAGGTAATATCAAAATTGATTTCAATGACACTCGTAACCAATTAGCTGATATATTTACCAAACCATTGGCTAGAGATAGATTCTATGCTCTTAGAAACATGTTAGGAATCTTGGATGAATCTAATCTCTGTTAGCTTGAATGTTGTGTGCCTTTTCATATGAAATAACTTGCCATTTGAATCCATCATCACAAAAGCCTGAATTCTCCAAAGTTGTGCTGCATAATTCTGCTGTTTCTGAGATTTTGTCTGGAATAATCAATTAAGTATCAAATTAATCAATTAAAATCACTTAAATCTTGATTTAGACTGAAAACAAAGCTTATGTAATCGATTACATCACTAAAATAATCGATTATTCTTCTCAGAAAACTAATTTTCAGAAAATTGAATCCTTTTGGAGTAATCGATTACGCATCGAATTAATCGATTACACTGATAAAAAAATTCTTTTTCAAAGTAAAATCTCACTGGAATAATTGATTACACTGAATGGTAATCGATTAAAATATTGAGAATCAGTTTTTAAATTTTAAAACTCACTAGAATAATCGATTATAGTGAATGGTAATTGATTAAATCCCTGACATTCAGTTTTTCACATTTTAGAAACTTACTGGAATAATCAATTACATGTCGAATTAATCGATTACACAAGTCTCTATATGTTTCTAAATATCAAATCCTTTTATGGTAATCGATTAAATCATGAAATAATCGATTACACATTGTATTCTACATGTATATTTTACATAAATAATTGATTACGTTACGAATTAATCCATTACTGTGTCTGCATAATGTGATTTTACCTACGAAATAATCGATTACACAAAGAAATAATCGATTATTCAAGGAGTTACTGCAAAATCTGACAGATTTTTTGAAAATTGTAATTGCCCAACTCCCACCTAATTCGAATTTAAATTCTCTGTAGTGACTTAATTCGTACTAACTGCTCTTTTAATTCAAAATTCAAATTCTTGGAGCCTAAACACCTCTATAAATACAGCCGTTGTTTTAAGAAGAAATCACACCTTCTCTCATTCTTATCTTTCAAACACTTGTGTGTTTTTCTTCTATCTTTGTTTAGTACAACTGTCCTAGAAAATGTCTGCCTCTAAGACATCTAAGAGAAAGGCTGGAGAGACCTCTAACCCAGTGGTTAGTAGGTTAGATCATTGGTTCCCTGTAGAAAGGGACAAAATGACTTATCTCTAATTCAATGCCACCAAATTGGTGTGCCCCCCCTCCAAAATACCTTGAGTTAGACTGGTTCATTAGTGAAGGCTTTCAGTTCCCTGCTTTTCTTGAAACTCAGGGGCTAAGAAAATTTGTGGAAATGAAGGGTACTATCTACCCAAAATTGGTGTAGGTGTTTTACACCTGTGCCAAAGGTTCCATGGATGGAACTCTGAGGTCCCAAGTAAATGGGGTTGCCATGGAAATAACCCAGAAATTTGGGAAGCTGTGGCTGGTATCTCCTTTGAGGGAGAAAGAAAGTTTAATGAAGAAGTAGGAGGGTACAATAGGATAGACACCTATAGTGGTATGCTGATTGATCACCAAATGAGGCTTAAGCTTAGGCTTAGCACTGGCCCCATGACCCATGAGGACAGACTTCTGCACTATATCATCACCTATATTCTCACTCCTAGAGCCACAAACCATGCCCAAGCCACTGATGATGACCTCAACTAGTGTATGGTCTCAAGAATTCAATTCAAATGAATTAGATTCTTATTCTTGTGGAAATAATGCTAAAGTCCAAAAGGCTTGTCAACTATCTTTTTCCCTATGTTGTGCTTGTCTCCAGATTTATAGACTACTTCAACATAGATATTTCCAATGAAGTGGTGGACCACACCAATTCAAGCAATAGTCTGATCAAGGAGAGGCATCTTACCAAACTAGGGATGGTAAAGACACCACAAGGCTGGCAAATGGCTGGTCAACAAGCTGCTGCTGCTGCTGATGATGATGATGAAGAAAGAGACCCCTCTTAACCTGTCTACAGTCCATTTGAATCCTTAATGATTCAAAAGATGGATGGCCTGCTTTCTCTTCGTCATGAACACAGGGCTGAGACCAATTCAGCCTTAGAGGATATTCAATCTAGGCTGGAAAACATAGAATATCTCAACTTTGATGTTTCTGAATCTTTTTAGATTTTCTATGTTTTCTTTCTATGTTTTCTTTGTTATTCCTCTTTAGGTCTTTAAGTTTTTATTTTTTTCAATGTAATGGTTGCCTTTTTAATGAATGGCAGTTTTTTTTGCTTATATCCGCTGTGCTATTTTAATTTTTTTGTCTTTAAAAAGCCAAATAGGGGGAGAAAAATGTTGATTGATTGTGCTCTGTATTATACTCTGTTTTACCCTATTTTTTTGCTCATTTTTTTGCACAAATAAAAAAATGAATGGATTGTCATATTAAGAGGGAGCTAAGTATAGAATCTTAACAAATTATGTCAGATATACAAGTTAATGAATGATGGATAATGCAAACAGATATCTTAACACTTGTTCTTGACAAAAAGAATGTGATTATTTTCAGGTTTGAAAAAGCTCAAGTCTTCTATTTTGATTTCCTCAACACTTCAAGTCCAACACATGATCAATCAAGTATTTGGCATGTTCAAAGCCAAAAAGGGAGAGATTTTTGGATATAGGGAGAGAATCATGAAGAGTGAAAGACTTTGATTCAAGAATGTGTTTTGAGCTTTCAATATGCTTGGAGTGCCTTAAAGTTTAGTATATGATTCAAGTGTAAGAGAGAGGCAATCTGATTGATCCATGCATTCATTCATTCATCCTTTAATAAGATTAAATGATTTCTCCTAAAACATCAAAGCTTTTTATTTTTTGGTTAAGGTTTTAATCAGATTAAAAGGTTTTTGGACAAATGATTTTCTTACTATTTTAATGGATTACCTAAGCCATATAATCGATTATTTTGTTCTTCATTCAATCTGGAAAATCTTCATAAACAATTTAATCGATTACCTATCGGATTAATCGATTATTTGGCCTTTGATTGAAACTGAAAATGCTTTGTTAAAAGTTTTAATCGATTACCATCATTCGTAATCGATTACAAAGTTGAAATCAGTTTTTAAGGCTTCCTGGTTTAATCGATTACCATCATTTGTAATCGATTAATAGTTGAATACATTTTTAAAGATTTACTGGTTTAATCGATTACCATCATCCGTAATCGATTACATAGTTCATTTTGAAAATCCTAATATCCTGACTTAATCGATTAGCATTATTCGTAATCGATTACACAGTTCATTTTGTGAAATTGAACTTCCTGGTTTAATCGATTACAACTCGGGATAATCGATTAATTTGCTCATTGCTGAAACCCAGAAACCTTCTTGAACAGATTAATCGATTAAGTGATAATTTAATCGATTACTAAAGAGTTTTAATCGATTATCTGGCACGTTTAATCGATTACAATTAGTTACAAAATCTGTTATAAATAGTTTTGATGGCTTGGCTTGTCTAAGAACTTGATCATTCGTATTTCTGAAAGTACACAAGCTTTCTAAACTCTCTCAAAGTGATTTTGTGTTCTATTACTTCTTGCTTCTTTCAAATCATTCATGGGTCACTGAATGAATCTTAAGCAAGAAACTTTTCAAAGATAAGGAAAAACATGTGCTGATTTGTTTTGCTATTCGACCTGATTTGGAAACTCATGTGCATTACATTCATTGGATCATCAGGTTGTCTCTCTCATTAATCTTTGTGTGCAAATTCGTATTTGAATTTCTATTGTAATTACTATTGTAAGTGGGTTCTTCTTGCTTGGTTCTAGAGAAGGGTTCTCTAGTTAAAGAATAGAGTAGTGTTCTCTGGTTCTTGCTCATTAGAATTCTAATAGGGTTTTAGTTTTCTATTCTTTATCTAGGGTTGATAAAGGGAGGTCTTGTATTAAGTGTTGAATTCAAGGGGAGCTACTTGAAGCATAAGCAAGATTGATACAAGTCTAAAGTTTTGAGCTTTCAAACATGCAAAGGACAACTTGGAGATTAATTAGGATAAAATGTAAGAAAAAAGCAATTCTGATGATCCTAAAGCATTGTATTCATTCTAACACATAAATAACTTGAAATGGTTTTATAAAAATCATAAGGCTTTCATAAAATGGTTAACGTTTCAAACTTGTTTTTAAGGTTTTCGGAAAAATGGTTTTCTTACTGTTTTAATCGATTACAACATTGTAATAATCTTGTAATAATCGATGATTTTATTCTTCACTTACTTTGGAAAAGCCTTCATGAACATTGTAATTGATTACATATCAGTTTAATCGATTAGTATACCTTTGGTTTCTAGAAAACTGCCTTGTTGAACATTTTAATCGATTACCTAGTGGGTAGTAATCGATTACATGCTTGTATATGAATTTAAAGAGTTGTTGGGATAATCGATTACTAATACACTGTAATCGATTACATAGGCTTATCTGAAAATAGCCTCTCCCTGCTTTAATCGATTACCATAGATAGTAATCGATTACATGTTATGTTTAAAACTCTAAGTTTTGTACTAGATAATCGATTACCTCAATTAGTAATCAATTACACAATGAAAATTAGAAAGGCTATGGCTCTGCTTTAATCGGTTACCAATTCTAGTAATCGATTACCTTGTTTCTAAGACTGATATGCTCTCCTGGTTTAATTGATTACCAAAGTTAGTAATCGATTACATAGTGTATTTTGAAAATAATGCATCTTCTGTCTTAACCGATTACATGCTTTAATAATCGATTATTTGGTCCGTTACAAAATTTCCAGAAAAGCTTATGAACATTTTAATCGATTACATTCTTGGATTAATCGATTACATAAGCAAAATAATCGATTATTTGGTGCGTATTAATCGATTAAAGCTGTTACATTTTTCTGTTATAAATAGGAAATCACTTTGGTTGAATTTGTAACGTTGAATACTGATACTCATTGAACATGAGATTGCTCTGGTTTTCTAAGTATTTTCAAAGGATTTTTACATGCTTGCTCTGGTTTTACATTGATCATGAGATTGTGAATCAATCTTGAGCAAGACTTCATTCAAGGTTAAGGGAAGCTGAGTCAATTTATTAATTCAACCTGTTTTTAATCTATCATTTGCATTGTTATTCATTGGATCATCAGGTTGTTTCTCTCATTAATCTTTTTGTAATTTTCATTTTTGATTTTGGTTGTAATTTTCTGTCTATTGTAATTGGGATTCTTGCTTGTAAACTAGAGATAGAGTTTCTCTAGGGGTTATACTAAGTAGTGTTCTCAATGGGTTTGTTTCTAAGAATCTAATAGTGATTTAGATTTCTGTACTTCATTTAGAGTTGATAAAGGGAGACTTTGTAATTACTTGTAAGAACAGAAAATTGCAATGGTGGAACTCCATTATAGTGTTGAGTGGAAGATTGATAAGTGCCATATCTTAGTGAAATTTGGATTACATTTAAGGCACTTATCTTGTGTTTTAACTAAGAATATTTATAAAAATTTGCCATAATCTAGTTAGTTTATATTTAGCATTTAGCATTTATGATTCTCGAAGATTCATCCAACTTTCCTTTTTATTTTGATAGATTCTGTAGATTTCCGAGGCTTCCGAATAAGCAAAGCAAGCAAGGAGGGCTTACATAGCAGACCTGGGTGGTGCAGAAAGCAAATCAGACCCAAAAAATGACTTATAACAGCAAAAGTGGGGTGCAGAAAGCAAAATCAGGCCCAAAAGCCCACCAGAGTACCTTTAACTAGCCCAAGCGAGTTAATATAGTGTATTTTGCTCGCTTGGGCGAGCAGAAATAGCAAATGGACCACTTGAAGTCCAAGTGGACGTGCAAGTGGGCTGCAAGTTGGTTTTAACTCACCCAAGCGACCAAACAAAGGCAAAAATGGTCGCCTGGGCGAGTGAACTCGAGTAGATCACCTCCTATAAATACCCAAGCATCCCCCAAGGCAACTTCACTTCTTCCAAACCTCCATTCTTCTCTTTGCTTTATTTCTTAAGCTTTTCCTTTAGTTTAGGTTCTTAAATATTAGTATTAGGTAGGTTAGGAAAGTGAGAGAAGTGAAATTTAGTGTGGAGACTCTGCCGGAAAGAAGCGGTGATGGGGCCCTTCATCAATTCTTCTCTTAAGGAGGTTCTCTCCATGCTTGGTTAGTTTCTCTTATGGATTGGATGTAATCTTCTACTTTTAAGTATCTCTTTTAAT
>PYAF01004917.1:142322-152534 GCA_007407185.1 Glycine tomentella
GAAGAACAATGTAATCGATTATAAATGTATGGTAATCGATTAAAACATTTAGAACTTATTTTTCCAAAAAGCTTTGCTTAATTTTCAATTTCAAATCAATTACTTAAGCTTTTATGATGTAATGCATGAATGATTATTAATGAAAAACATATAGAAACTTGGATCAACAGAAGGCTTCTTTTCCTTTTACATTGAATCAATTTGATCTTCAAGCCTTCAAACCTTCAAACATGTTGAAAGCCAAAACTATTCCAAGTTCTTTAATCTTTAAAAAGCTCCCCCTTAGTTCAGCATTCCTTCAAATCAACATCCAAGTCTTGGTCGACCTCAGAAACCCAAAAAGGATCATAATTCCAAACTATGGTTGGCCAAAAAGGCTCCTAATCCCAAGTCTTGGTTGACCTCACAGAAAAGTCTTGGGAGATTTTGAAGGTTCATAAGCTCCAAACTCTGGTAGGCCGAAAAGGCTCATACTCCAAAGTCTTGGCCAACCTCAGAAACCCAAGGAGGATCATAATCCAAACTATGGTTGGCCAAAAAGACTCATAATCCCAAGTCTTGGTTGACCTCACAGAAAAGTCTTGGGAGGATTCGAGGATGCATAAAATCCGACCCGAGAGAGATTTCAAAGGTTCATAAACTCCAAACTCTGGGAGGCCGAAAAAGCTCATAATTTCGAGTCTTGGTCGGCCTCAGAAACTCTATAGAAAGCCCAAGATCCGTCTTGGTGCGAAGACTTTTAGGTTGTAAAATCCTAGGTAATCCTAGGTGGACCTAACACAAGACCCAAGGAAATCCCTTGAAAGAAGGTACGTAATTCCCGTTGTGAGGTATACCTTACTGAAGAGCCAAAGGTTCATAAAACCAAGCTCTAGCAGATCATCAAGGTTCATAAGCCCCAGCTCTGCTCAACCTTCACAGGTTCATAAACCCAAGCTAAGGTAGACTGTCAAGGTTCATAAACCCTAAAGCTCTGGTCGACCTCTAAAAACCTAGGACGGACGCGTCACTGGTACATCTGCAACGACACAGAAAATCCAAAATCAACTCTTCAAACTACCAACAAAGACAACACTTGGGAAATCTTTAAAAAATCCAGCATGGACAATTCCAATGGTACCAACACCGACAAAACATAAGGTATAACTATGTCTACCCTCAGTATATGTTATTATATTATGTCGTTGTAGGAATAAAAGTTCTCAAGAACATAGAGACCAAGATATATACTTGGCATAAAGACCAGGGCCCACCCTAGGTCTCTCAAAATCCAAGAAAATTCTCTTGGTATCAATACAACTATGGAATCCTGACATGGAGAATCATAGTGGCCAACAGATCTCGACAATGACCTGCATAGTTATCGATAATTCTTGATAACCCATTACTCTTGAAAATTGAGATCAATCTATAGTCAACCTCATTTTCATCAACTTGTCTACTAAGGAAACACGAGGTACTAAAAGCTTTACTGTGATGATTTTAGCACTCACAAATTCTATTGATGCAGGAATATGAGCCACAAAGAAACATCTTTGACATATAAATGTCCAAGTTAATATTGGCATGATAAACCTGGAAAATATTCTGGGTACTCTAACTCCTATGGAACCTCGACATGCAGTACCATAGGATAATTCTATTTTGCAGGAATAATTGTCTAAGGACCACCCTCGACATATCATCAACGCTTGGTGCATATGGTGGGAACCTCAACAAAAAGTCCACCCTCGACAATGCAAATTTAAGAAACAATCTTGAAGTCCATGGTCAAGCCTCGACATACTGGAAGCGGGAACCTCGACAAGCAAGACTACAAGATTAGTCACTTGCGAACGCAGGAAGCCGGCAACAGCTCAAGAATCACGCTTGACACTACAGACCCAAGTTACACTCTTGGCAACTCATCGGCTCTCAAATCTCAATAAGCAAATTGGGATATTTTCAATCACAGGACCTCAAAATTGAACAACATACAAGTCAAACGGATTATGGATTACCAGCACAAGCAAAAAATCAAAAGATAGTATACAGGCAAAAGAAGACACAGAAGAGTCAAAGTAAAAGGAGAAGTTTTATTAAATTGTTAAAAGCTTTACAATGCCTTCGCAACTAAAAAGCAAAAACAAAGCAAGAAACATAAAAGATGGCAGCCTACACTTCGGTCTTGTCATCTTCCCCTTCGACAAATACTCTATCTTGAGTATGTTCGATCATCATCGTTCTTGGCACACAAACCATTCAGTCGCTAGTCTACTCCTATGCCCTAGCGGCTCTGGTGAGACAATCTCCGCACGGCTCTAGTGAGACGATCTCCACCGGCTCTGGTGAGACGATATCCACCCAGCTCTGGTGAGACGACCTCCACAGAATGATGATTAGATGATATCCATATGCTTCAACAGAGATATTGAGGACGAGCTTCTGCACCTTTATCTCCCTTATTGGAGCATAGACTTCCCGTAGAACACCTTCCTTGGCATGTCCATAACCACAAGTGTCTGAAACAACTGGTGACGACCTAACACAGGGACCCTCACGTGCGTGAAAGGAAGCTCTAGCACCCCTAGTACCGTAGTGCCTCAGCCTCCTCGAAGAATAAGCACGAAAGATAAAAAGTGATAGAGTTTTATCCGTTTTCACCTACTGACAAGGATGAGAAATTCCTTTGCCAGTTTGGCGAGAAATGGTCCTCCTCCTAGAAGAGAAAGACCCCTCGGAAGCTCCTCCATGGGTGTCCTCCTCGGAGGAGTCACCGATGGAGATCACGTCGCGCATAATGCGCTGCTCAACAGAGCCTTTAGAGTCGCTACCCCCTATACCCAGAGCGAAATCAGAAATGGATGACTCAGACATTTTCAGAAGAAAAGCTTGAAGCTCGAGAGTGCAAGGACACAAGTGAAATGGAAATGGCGAAATCATAGCTACTTAAAGGGTAAGGAGACTCGACGGTTATTGGCGGGAGTTCGAAATGTCCCCTAGAAGCCCATCGAGATTGACCGCATTCCCACTACTGCACGATCTCTATAAACGTGGCCACTCATCGAGTGACACGTGTGCATAGGTAAGGGGCGTGGGCGGCACACGACTGCCAACATTAATGAGGGCACAAACCCCGTTTCCAAAGATCACATCAAACGGTCATAAATTGGCAGAAAATTCATCATCATCGACGTCTCATCTACCTGCCAAGTTCAGACTTATCCAATAAAGTCAAAAAGTCTACATTGGGAAGCCCAACATTCACAACTTGGACAACACTGTCCAGATACAGGTTCATAAATCCAAAATAAAAATTAAAGTTTTGGTCGACCTATGAAGCTATCAACCTCGACACTCCATGTCTACACTCGGGGGCTGACAAGACTCCTTATACTATTACGACATTGGACATTATACATCAATGCTCTTTCACCCTCTTTCGCCCATAAATTGGCTCAGAGGCTGGGGGCTTATGTACAATTCAAAATAGTAAAATGACACGTGGTTATCTCATAAAGGTCACTGTACACGTGGACACCCTCCACATCAGCATTGCCACATTAATAGCGCTTATTCAGCCTCCAAGTTCCAACCCGGACATACATGTTCGGGTTCCTTATCAACATCGCTACAGGAGCGCGGACAATGACCTTCTACAGGAGCACGAACACTAGCAATATTATCTCCTCATTAATAGCATATCAAATATGCCAAGATATTCAACTAGGTGCAACCACCTTATCATATAATATCTCAACAAGTTATCTACTAATTGTTACTTATCTACAAGTAACAATATAACAATAAGGTACACATTATCTCCTATTTAAATTAGATAACTACCTACTATTATCTGTTATTATCTTATCAACAGATTATCTATAAGCAATGGCCCAAGGCCCATACTCCACGCTATAAATACAACCATTCAGGTTCTATCCAACTCACTTCCAATCCACTCCGGATTAACTCTACATACATTCAATCTCATATCTTATATTTAGTACTTGAATGCATTACTCAAGTCTATCATTCTCTACATCTTAGGATGAGTTCTCACACTTAGTCATTTTTTAACAATTGATGTACTTACTTGAGCGTCGAAGTGTTTTTCCTTTGTTTTGTAGGTCCCTCCTCTAAGCAAAGCCTACTCACTTCCCGGCGACATAGGATTTGGAGTCCACTAAGGCCACATCTAGCCCACACGTGGAATTTCTAGATTTTGGTAAGAATAGTTTTATTTATATTTTGTATGTTAATTGAATCGCATGAATTAAAAGTACTTTGAAAACAACTTTATCTGTCGACTTTCTTAAATCTGATCCCTGAAAACAGAAAAATAAAATTAAAACCACAAGCACAGTTAATAAAATTGAAGAAAAATGGATGGACCCAACCACAACCTAAATGACAATAAAACCAATAATATTATATAAAAAGAGGATATCATCACCAATAGAATTTTTTGTGAGCTGTTGGTGAAGCTGTAAAAGAAATCAAGAAGAAAATCATGTCTAGAGAAATTATGAAAGTGTGGACATACGGATGCAAATGGGAATGCTTACATGGTGGAAATAGAATAGCAAAGAGTGTTCATAAAGGATAACTAAGATTCGAAATTACTGTAGAGCTACTACAAATCCTGAGTTTCAGAATGACACTTTTCATATTCCAAAAGAGAGGAAGAATTGCTAAAATTACTGCATAAGGGTCGCTACATAGTCTTATAAATTTCCAATTTAATATAATTACCATCATAGCAGATTCTCATTCTCGCAAAGCTAGAGTTGGAGTAAGAGCATTAGACAAACAATCTGAATTGTATCTCAACACATGCAAACTATTTAAATGGGAGTCAGTACATGTGCATATTGGCATACATTATGCAATCTCTTAGAACTTTATTTATTCCCATTGTAGCCATCCAGTACACTCATAGTTTGCGTACAGGAATACAATGGTGGCACTCATAACACACTTCAATTTTCTTACATTCACAAATCACAAATGATTTCACTTTTTTATTTTCACCACTCTCTAACTTCCTCTCTTACTTTCACATATACACTCTCCTCTCCTAGTATGCTCCATTACACCTTTCTTTGTGCTACACACAACAAACATGACACTTTCAATTTCTCAACTCACTTACATTCACTTCTCACACAAGCACAAGCACAACACTGTATTGGAACATTGCTCATATTTCTATGTCCTATAGGTTGGTTGAATTTCACTATTTTACAATATGTAAAGTATTACAATGTACAAGTCAGCTGAGGTACCAATTTCATAAGTCTATAGTAATCTACACCATTGTACCTCCAAATCCAATATGTACTAAAAATCAGAACTTTTGAGCATTAAATAGATTTGGTCATTACGACTTTATTCTAATAAGAAAATTTTAAGGAACCTGCTTAAAGAAAAGAGAAATATTTCCTGGACAGCCGAGTAGTGTCATCATATGACCAGTGACTTACCATCTAAAACAACATTGGCAAACATCAGTGGCTTCTGCACGAGTTGGTCTTAAGTTGTCAGTCATGCTATCCATAACATGTGTATGCACAACAAGGGTACTATATGCAATTGAATCAGAATAGCCGATAGGAATCTAATTTACAGAGAAACTAAGATGTCCAATAAATTATGAAAAAATGCGGTTCACCTAAACATTTTCAATTTTTTCAAATATTTGAGTTTGGCTTAGATCACCAAACTTAGAAAGGAATTCACAAGCCTACATTTTAAACACAAAAAAATGTTAATAGAAAACATGAAAAAACTATAGAAAAATAAATTAAATGGCCAATTATGAACTCCCAAAGACTAAACCAAAGTAAAGCAAAGAATGTGGAACACAAATTACCTGGCGAACATCTTCAGCATTCCCAGTATATGACAATGATAGAAAATCAATTTTGTTTTTTACTCCCGTACTTATTAATCTTGAATAGCAACATGTAGCGGCCACCCCTAAAAAATGCTATAGCACTATAGCAGGTAGTGCTACACCGCTACATCAAAGTATATAAGTGAATATATTCTGAAATCTGAATTATATATATAAACTTCACAAACATAATCCCCCCCAAAAAAAAATGACATAAATATCAAACATAAAGGACTAAAACAAACTCAGTAACTCACACATGAATAATGTCAAACATAAAAAATCAGAAGTCAGAAATAGCAAAATGAAGGACTAAAGTCTCAAAAACTACCACTTAAGAAATAAGAAGGAACTAATCAGAATTGCAACCATTAATCTCTACGTCTTCATCTTCACTTTCACTTGTCTCTAAGTTGTAAATCTCTTCTTTTCCACTTCATTTTCTTCATTGCCACTTTCTTCATTGTCTTCCTCCTCCTCTTCTTCTTCTTCTTCTTCTTCTTCTTCTTCTTCTTCTTCTTCTTCTTCTTCTTCTTCTTCTTCTTCTTCTTCTTCAATGATTGCCCTTTCTCTTTCCCTGTTCCCTTGAGTTTGAAGGCACTTGTATAGGCTGACTATGCAATCTTGATTGCTGCCTGGTATACTTTAAAGGTTGGTCAGCCCCACTTGCAGCTCCAACTTCTCCCCAAGTCAATGTATCATTTTCAAAAACTAACTTATTTCCAGCATGTTCTTCTTCATCTCCACCAATATCTCCCAACAACCACTCATTACTATCTTTTTACAAGGACCTACATCTCCCTTCAATCCAATATGGTGTCTTTTAGCTCTTGTAATGCCACCACTAGTAGTCTTCAAACAATAATTGCATGTCACGATCCTCTTATTATTAATGTCTTTTAAGCTATTATATTGGCATGCTGTGTCAAGATTATCTCTAACGGGTTTCACCAAACCACATGGTGTAGTTGTTTGCGTATTTGAAGATGTTGTCATGACTAAAAAAGGAATTTGAAAATTAAACAGATTAAGATAAGAAAATTTTTTTTTTATAGAAAACTTAATAAAGATACACAAGGACATCTTTGATATAAAAATTTATAAAAAAAATGAACGTTGAGAAAATAAACAATTTAACAATAAAAAATAACTAAAATAAACATTTGCATAATGCAGATAATATAGAAAATTATAAGTCTAACATAATAAAATAGTCCAATAATAAATTAATGAACAATAAAAAATAGAAAATAATTAGTTTAACAAAAAATAAACAGACATATAATTTATATAATACATAAATACAAAAACTATAAAGAAATAATAAATAGACTATAAGAAAAAACAAATATATGAATATAATTTATATAATAAAAGTATAAAACAGAGGTACAAAAACAAAAATTAACGTTGAGAAAATAAACCAGTGTTGATAAAAAAATAGAAATATAATAGAAAAAAATGAACTTTGAGAAAATAAATCATTTGAATGCTTAGCAAATTTATTATAAACCAGAACACTGTTAATACAAAAAAAATAGAAAAAAATTGCTGATAAAATAAAAATATAATTATATGACCTGTAAGCTGTATGGGTACTATGGGACGAGAGTCTTTGAGAGTTTCTGATAGTATGGCCTGTAGGCTGTATGGGTACTATGGGACGAGAGTCTCTGAAAATAGAAAAGGAGAGTTTCTGAAGAGGAGAGGAGAAAATGTATATATTATTATATGAGAAGAGATTCATTTATTTCTAAGAATAAGTGTTTGAAGTTATTTTCAATCTTAATTCTTCATTTTTCTTTTAAATCTAAATCTGCAAATAAAAGTTATTCCAGAGTCACGTGCCTATCTTCCTCTTCACTATTGTGTCTCTTCGACTGTACGTATGCGAGAAGAAAATAATCAAGGGGTGCCAATACCAAATCATGGGTGTTTCCAATACCTTTTACCTTTTCGTCACAACTCACACGTACTGCCTACGTTTGGATTTTTTTTCTTAAAAAAAGGTAAAATTTTAATGTTTTACCGATGCTTATTAATAGCGGCGCACCCTCAACCTTTCGTCTTCTCAACGGCTCAACCTTTCGTCTTCCTCGACATTTCTTTTCAGCCACACCGCACCCGCGATAGCAGCCGCTATCGCCGCTACACTTCGTCTCATTGTTGCGATGCAGTCTGTGGCGGCTGGCTGACGCACTGCACCGCTACTCCGAGAAAGCGCGCAATAGCGCTGCTATTAATAAGCATGTTTACTCTCTAGGTGCTTTTAACCTGCAAGGAAAAAATAATAGCCCAAAACTTAAAAAAAAGCACATGCAAACTATACATATTTTAATGATAGGTAACTCGTTAAAAATGGAAGAAAAAAGTAGGAATTACCTCTTTGTCTTTATCAGTTAGGGTAGGCAAGTCAATATGAACTTGAGAGGCATGCAAAGTGAACAATGACCCAGCCAAGGTTGCGGAATTCTTTAGAGTACAAATGACATCCTGCCCTTTAACTTCGGATACCTGCATAATTTCAGTTACAAATCAACATACATGAAGGACTTCATGGTGAGTAAAAAGTGTAGGGAACTTTCCTGCAAGGTTACACAGCATATCAAAATCAACAAAAGTTATTAGAAAGAAACACAATATAAACATTCTTACAAACAAAGCAATCCAATATATGCAGGGGAAGGGATTGAATATAGAATGAACTATAGGAAAAGGGGAAATAATCCAACCAAAGTTATAGTGCATTGTGTTATAAGCATTCAGTGCATAACACCAAATCCATCACACAAGGTCCCAATCTCCAACACTATAGTGTCAGACACAAGGTGGCTTCACCTTATCATCTCCAAACCAATGGGCAAGCTGAAGTTTCCAAAAGAGAAATCAAAAAGATTTTAGAAAAAACAGTTGCCCAATCAAAGAAGGATTGGTCTCAGAAGCTAGATGAAGCTTTGTGGGCATACATATCAGCTTACAAAGCTCCTACAGGCCTCACACCCTTCCAATTGGTCTATGGCAAATCTTGTCGTTTACCTCTTAAATTGGAGCACAAAGCTGACTGGGCATTAAAATTTTTGAATTTTGATCAGAATGCTACAAGTGAACATAGGAAGCTCCAACTTCATGAGCTGGAGGAATTAAGGTTTCAAGCTTATGAAAATTCTAAGCTTTATAAGCAACGAGTTAAAATTTATCATGATAAAAAGCTTTTGAAAAAGAATTTTTATCCTAGACAACAAGTTCTTTTATTTAACTCTCAATTAAGATTGTTTCCAGGTAAACTAAAATCCAAGGGGTCTGGACCATTCCTCATCAAAGAAGTAATGCCCCATGGAGCTGTAGTCTTGGAAGATCCAGCTACGAAAATAGCATGGACAGTAAACGGTAGCAGACTAAAAAATTATTTGGGTGGTGATGTTGAAAGACTCACCACTATGATCCAATTGCAGGAAATTTGAGCAACAAAAGCGTCCAGGTAAAACGATGTTAAAGAAGCACTTTTATGAGGCAACCTAGTACATTCTAAACTTTTTTATGCTTTATATATATTATTTAGTACATAGTTTGTTTAAATATAGGATGAGGTATGTTTAGGGTTAGTAAGAAATTACATTAAAAACATTAAAATTTCTACAAAAAAAGAGGTTTAATTGGCCCAGGGGAGTTAACCGTGACCAAAATACTCGCCTGGGCGAGTAGTCATCTGCACACAAAAACAAAATAAGCAATAGAGGGATGAAAATGAATTTCACCCCATTTTCAAAATCCCAAATTGTTGCTTTCATAATCTACTTCTTTTTCCCATGCTTTGACCTTAATTTCGCCTCTTCCTCCAAAACTCGCCCAAGCCATTTCATCTACACCATATCTCACACACCACTCAATTCATCTCAAGTAAATATTCTCTTTCCTTAAAACTTTGTTACTAGCCGTGTAAATACTACCTATTTTGTGTGTTTTATTTGAATGAAGGGTTCAACATTAGTACATTAATTAGACGTAAATTTGAGCAAATTTCTTTTTTCTTTTTGTGAATATTCTGAAATGTCTCTACTCCTTTTCTTGTTTCCATGTACCAAAATGTATGCACATCAACTGTTTGGTGAAATGCCTCAACGAAAATAGCCATGAAAATGTTGATTTGAGGGGGAGTTACTTGAAGCCTAAAAGAGATTTGAAGACAAGGAAGTGTTTTGGACTTTCAACATGTTTGAAGAATTGAAGAAAAGCTTGTGATCAAATGTAAAAGGAAGGAAGTTTTCTGATGATCCAAGTCATTGCATTCATATCATTCATAAGCTTAAGAATTAAAACACAAGGCATTAGGAAAT
>PYAF01004917.1:152634-164567 GCA_007407185.1 Glycine tomentella
TTCAACATGTTTGAAGAATTGAAGAAAAGCTTGTGATCAAATGTAAAAGGAAGGAAGTTTTCTGATGATCCAAGTCATTGCATTCATATCATTCATAAGCTTAAGAATTAAAACACAAGGCATTAGGAAATTGTTTTGAATCTTGAAATAAACTAAGTGTTTTTGGAAAAATAGCATTTCACTGGTTTAATCGATTATACAAGCAAAGAATCGATTATTTTGTTCTTGTTGCTTTGTCGAAAATTCTCAAGAACAGTTTAATCGATTACTTTATCGGATTAATCGATTATTTCAACTTAGTATATACATAATTTTCCTTTGTGTCCTTTTTAATCGATTACTACGAAGTTGTAATCGATTACATTACTCATACAAAAAATAACATCACTCTGGTGTAATCGATTACCATTTATTGTAATCGATTACTTAAGTTCAAACATGTTTTTCATAATGCCTGCTTTAATCGATTACCATTCATTGTAATCGATTACACAATACAAACATGTTTTTCATAATGGCTGCTTTAATCGATTACCAATTAGTGTAATCGATTACATAGTACAAATACATTTTTCATTGTGCCTGCTTTAATCGATTACACGTCGGGATAATCGATTAAATTGCTCGCTGTTGCTACCCAGAATCTTTATGAACACTTTAATCGATTACAAGAGCGTGTGTAATCGATTACATATGCTAAATAATCAATTACAGGAGCGTATTTAATCGATTACAAGCAGTTACAAAAAATCTTTATAAATAGAATTCTTGCTCAGCTGTTTTAAGAACTTGAGTAATTCGTATTCTGAGAATTCTAAGGCATTCTAAACATTCACAAAGTGACTTTTCTGGGCTCTCTAAGTTCTTGCTTCCATGAAACTCATATGGGTCTAAGGGATTGAGTGAAGCAAGATTTCTCTTTTCAAAGTTTAAGGAAAGCCATGTTCTGAGTTTGTTATTTGCATTCAACCTGGTAATATCATTCTTATGCATATCATCTTTGGATCATCAGGTGATTTCTTTCCTTATTCTTTGAGTTTGTAATTCTCTGTTAATATTGTATTTGCTTTTCTATTGTAAATTGATTTCTTGCATGAAACTAGAGATAGTGTTTCTCTAGGGGTTGCTGAGTAGTGTTCTCAGTTTGGGTTTGGCTTCTAAGGGTCTAATAGTGTTTTAGACTTCTGAACTTTATATAGGGTTGATAAAGAGAAGCTTGTATTTTCTTGTAAGAATATTATTTACAATAGTGGAACTCTACTCTAGTGTTGAATAGAAGAAAATTGGATGTAGCTTCATAGTGTTTGAAGTGAACCAGTATAATTCTTGTGTGTTCATTTACTTCTGCAAATTTAATTGTCTCCTTTGTGAATTCTTGTTTACTCTTGGTTCTTGAAGCATTACATCTCTTGGGTTGATCTTTGGATAAAGGTTCTTGGTTTCTAAAGTGATAAAGATCCATTAAGGGAAAAAATCTGATTTTGTTTAATAATTTTTTTTTAAATTACCAAGCCTAACCAATTCATCCCCCCTCTTGGTTAAGTATGAAGTGTTCCTATATTTTACAGAAAATTACTCCCTACATATGCTAGATAGCTTGAATGAATGTTAAGCTTCAATAGTTCATGTTACCTTTATGCATGACTTTGAATTTCCATTAAAATGGCAAAACCATATCTTCAAAGTTTAAAGCACCTAAGTTGATTCTTCATACAAGCTTATATTTGTTTTGAATTTAACCTTGGAGTAACATGTGTACAACTTGTTTCAATTGATTTATACTTCATATGATCAATGCATGGTTTGAAGGCTGAAAAATTTTACTTCACATTTGCAAAAGGATAGGTAGTCGTTGATCTAAATGCCTGCTGCCCATCATATCATGATAAATTGACTTAAGCAATTTGAATTAGTAATCTAAAAAAAAATATCTTGGTACTTTGGCTGCAAAGAATTATCATATTTATTTTTGTTGTTGAGATGTTTTTCAGATGGCTCACAAGAAGTTGTCCACCAAAAGAGCCAGGCATATAGGAGAAGGGTCAAGCTCTAACCTTCCTGCAGATTTTATATTTGATGCGTAGAGGTTCCGTAGTGAGAAGCACCAAAAGCGGTTCGAAGTCATTAAGAATTGGTCATTCCTCAAAGAACAAAGAGTTCAGCTAATGGACAGTGAATATCCAGAATTCACCATCGAGATTGATAGAAGAAGATGGAGGCCCCTTGCAACACCAATGCAAAAATTTGATCCTGCAATAGTATTGGAATTTTATGCCAATGCTTGGCCAACTGAAGAAGGTGTTCTTGATCATAAATTAATGATTTTTTATTGTTTCCATTCCATACCATAAACTACTGTAATTGTATTCTTGTCCTTGACACATGTATCCTGCCTGTTCTAATGAAAATTAAGACCAGAAAACATTCATTCAGCCTGATCACCATTGTTCTTTCATTCCAAACGCACAGCAACAATTTCCAACCCATTATCTTCAATCCAATTACTG
Source organism: Glycine tomentella (assembly GCA_007407185.1). Taxonomy (NCBI): domain Eukaryota; kingdom Viridiplantae; phylum Streptophyta; class Magnoliopsida; order Fabales; family Fabaceae; genus Glycine; species Glycine tomentella. The sequence continues at coordinate 155,142 of PYAF01004917.1, forward strand.
CTCTAAGCAATATACTTTCTGTTAATATTAAAAATCTTGTACTTTCCTGTTTCAGATATCACTATTAAGTTTCAACCTTATACTTTTCCTATTTCAGACACCCCTATGAAAAAGTTTGTGCTGATCACGTTTGAAAAGTTCATGTGGAATATGCAACAACAATAATTAATATTAATAATACTAATAATATATGTTATGTGTTCAACTATATTTTGAGAATCAACCACTAAGTCCAAATTCGACTAGCAATGTTAGCCAATGCTTCTTAAGCTTTTCTTGTCAGAATTTACCACTTAGCATGTAGTTGGCAAGTGCTTTTTGAAAATTCTCTAATAACCTGATTTCTATCAAAAGTTGTAAAAAATAAAATAAAAAATTCTTTAAAATAAACTCAACCAACTTATATGTGTCTACCCTACCACCTGTTATTTTCAAAATAAAGAATTCCAAAATTTGTTTAAAATAATGAAACTAAAATTCACATCCCAATTCCAATTAGGATCATCAAGAAACATTCTTGAACTCACAAAGCATTCAAGATTTTGTTCAAAATTATGGGCAGCTAAATATACATTCATCTCGCAGTTGTTATACATAAATATAATATTATATTCGATCTGAAACAAGTGATAGACGTAAGCTTACATTTTCAAAAGCATTAATGAGTGGCTTGAGAGCTTGGAAGGATAAAAGCTAATTTTAAAAGCAGTAGACATAAGCACTTCCATTTTAAATGGTAGGGATAAAAAATAATTTTTATACATATAAAAAACAAAATTAACTTGTTTTGATAAATTGCTTCATATAAAGGATAAGTAAAAAAGTGACATAGTAACCCAAAATTGGATAGAAAGAAATTGAAGATATTTTAGCATGTAGAATTTGGAGATCATTAAGGTACAGTGGTCACTACTTGAAAATTTGATAAATAAACCAATTACAAAGATAAAAATTGGTTCAGCTTATCATCAACAGAGAAGTCATCTATCACCAACATGCTGAAAGCAAAAACATAGGCACATCTAATTGGAAGATTGATATTTGTTACTTAAAATTGTAATAACAAATTTTATGAATATAGACCATAACCGTTATTTTTCTGAGAATTTCAAAACTTGAGATTGATAGGTACCAAAAAATGAAGCAAAAAACAAATATTGTACAATATTAGTCGAAAGTACATGCCTGTATCCAGGTATAGTAGGTCGTGATTTTCTGAAATACGAAGAAGGTAGTGCAAAAAGTAAGAAAAATAACAACTTTAGGAGAGTGTCCAGTCTCTCCCAAAGGTTCCAATTAATTCCAGCCTACCCCCATCTTCTCACTCTCACATCTTAATATCTCCTTTACACCAGATCATACTCCTGCCCCTTGACCCCTTCCCAATCTCCAGCGCACCAGTTCTTTCTTGTTTCATAGACTTCATTAATTTTAGGGGTTTTATTCTATTTCTACCAGAGATAAATCCCACATTTGGAAAAAAGTAATCATCAATGAGTACGGCTAATCCATCCTATAGAGAAAAACAATTGATAAACTGATAAAATACAATCCTGAACACAGAAATCATACATAATACAACAATAAACTTGATGTCCTAGAGACCAAAGTTTCAGGTACAACAAGATTCAAAATAATAATGCAAAATAGATACAGAATGTTTTAATTACTTGTAACCTGGATGACGAGAGAGAGCAAGTGAATTGTGGTGTTGCGGGTGAGAGAGAACTCAGAGAAGTTGTTGTCCAGGGTCCAGCCGTCGAGAATGAGATTGAGAAATGAGGGGGAGGGTTAGGGTTAGGGTTTTGGGATTTTATTCTTATATATATAAGGGTAAATTTGTAATTTAATTAGGGCGGGGTAGATATCACCAATACCAAACCCGCCCCCGTCCCCTGAATTTCTGTTGTGGGGAAAACCCGAACCCGATAAACTCAGTTTTTCCCCGATAAAATCGGGGCAGGTTTGGACGGGTACCCACGGGCTCGGGTCTCGTTGCCATGCCTAGTATGTTGTGTATCTGAAGTCCCCAATTTTTAAGGCTAATTACGATCGTTTTGTTTGTTTTGTATTGTTTGTGAGGTTGACGGCCTATTATTTGTCATTTGATTGAGGTTGCCTTGTAGACTTATTATTATATAACTGTTAGTAATAATTACCTGTTTAGGGGTCTAGTTTATTAACAAGAAGTTTGTCTCTTATTCCTAAAGCCGCCACTCATATCCATGCTTTTAGATGGCACTTTGTGGAGGGAGATTCATGCTATTAGAGGCTCCTCTCTTTCTCCGTTGATTCTTTTATTATGCAAATTTGTCCAATGAGGTGATGATGTGTGTGGAAGTTTGCGTAGTGGTGCACGAAATTGTTGAAAGGTAGTAAGAATATATATGTGTGTGTGTGTGTGTGTGTGTGTGTGTGTGTGTGTGTGGATAAGCAGCACAAATATATTGTGAAGATGAGAGGTATATAGGAAAAATGTATATTATCTTAGGTTATATTGGGGGTTATTTAAGCAGGTGATTATCGACTTTGTAGAATTTTTGTAGCTGTCCGGCAAATTGAACAAAATTATTTTACAAGTCCAAGTTTAGTTAGTCTAATTTGATTCAAATGTTCAATTTGGTCCCTATGCAACTTTCTCTGTTATGACATGGATTTCATGGTCTAGGAAACTAGCTCTGTTATGACATGTTCAATTTGAAAAAAAAAATATGTTAAGAGAAAGTGTTAGTATTTTATTGATGATAAAAAAATGATTGGAGAGTGAATAAAACTAAAAATTAAAAGGAAAAATGATTGACAAGTAAAACAATGAGGCAATGATATTTTAGTATGACAATTGCCAACAAAGAGTCAATTAATGCTTTTAAAATCACAACAATACTTCCAATTAATTTCTAAAAGTTAGTCAATTAGAAAATAAGACAAAATATTTTTTGGTCTATAAAAATGCTAATAAACATTACTAAGATATTAATGAAGGAATTGTAATAATTTTTTATTATAAAAAAGTGTTATAAATGCACTATTATCATGATTTTTTTTAATATATTCCTATAATAACTTTTAATTTATTGTATTTATCATTTACTAATTTCTCAATTAGTATCCTTTGACAAGACTCTTATTCTTTTTAATGCTATATTTTTTTATTTCTATCCTATGATGTTTGTTTCCCCCATCCAAACTGAAAGAAAGGTGTGTGATTGTGACATAATGCATTGGCTTACATTAACTATAATATTCTTTTCTCATTAGGTAAATTTGGCTATGTGAATTACATATTGGAATTATGTTAAAAACCTCTACTTTAGATATACTTCTTTTAGATATATTTCTATATTAATTTTCTTATTATTTTGTGATATACTTAGAAACTTGTAATGTGGTATCTCCAATCTTTACCTCAGTGATTTTTCTGATATTTCTTCCTAAAATTACAATGATATGCTTAGGGATCTTATAAAAGAAATTAAGGCAAAACTTTCAAGAGCTACATTTCAGTGAAATTTCGTCCAACAATAATTAGTTCATGTACCACATTTGTTTTATAATCATTCTATTTGAAGATCCCGAGTAATTTGGTCAAACTTAATATTTTTCCATTAGACATGCATCTCGTGATCCATTCATGTAAAAAATTACCTATGAAAACAACCTCATGTCTTGACTTTGACTTTTCTGACAATTTCATTAGCATTTTACTTTTCTTTTTCACTAAACTGATATTTGATGGGTTAATCAAAATGTTAGGAATAAAAAACTTTTCTTCCAATCTGGGCGCTTAGCTTAGCATAGCAGGTGGAGTAGCCCCTAACTTGTCATCTAACATAATGAAATTTTATCTATCATAAGTTTAATTGTCTCACTAGTGTTCATTCTTTTTCTTTTTCAAAGAAGTATCTAATCTTACTTGGAAGAAACTTTCGGACAAACCCAAGACAATCAATAGTTATATTAAATTAATTAAATATATCGTAACCTTGTTTATTGTGATAATTATTAGTTAACAATTCATCAATATTTTAGTACTGCACTTAATTTATGTTTACTTATTACCTCTACTTTTTTTATTTGTGGTTCAAGATCATAACAAAGGTTCAGAAATGTGATTAATATTTTTGCTTATTAAAAATATTTGTATTTTCTTAATGTAATCTATCTCTTATTTATTATTTTAATATTAACTACACTATTACTCTTCCCCAACGAAATATTTAAAGTAAAAAATAGTAACTAATGTTATCTTAAATTTTTAAAGATTTTAATAGTCATATATTAATGGTGTAAATTATTTTACACTATCAATCACTCACAAATAAATAATTTTATAACTTTTAAAATAATTATTATAAAATTAACAAAAAAATCATATATGATAGATTCTAATTAAATGATAACATAAAATTAATTTACAAAGTGATTATCGATTCAAATAAACTATGAAAATTAATATAGAGGAAAAATTTGGTTGGATAATTAGAAAACTAATAAAAAAAAGCGGTAAATATCAGCAAAAAATTGATTCACAGCAATAATTAATGATAAATATTTAATACCATGTTATTTTTAATTTATTTTTTAAATAAATGAAAATATTAATTTGCAGTTTTCTTATTTATTCAACATGTGAATTTTTTGTTGATAAATATTATTGTGTATTATTGAAGCCTAAACTTAAATATTATGATATATTTGATTTGAAATTTTTTATATACTTTGAACGCTAAAAATATACAAAAAAATGTTTTTATCTTAGGTATATATTATAAAATTATAAAATTATATTTTTAATTTATTTATTATTATTCAATTACAATTAAATTATTGTTGCTAAATTAACTTAATGGTACATTATGATGGGAAAGTTACATTATTTAAATTCTCATTTATAGCCTCCATATATATGTTCATTATCACTTGATAACAGCCACATTAATTCAACAGAAAAAGTAATGACTACTATATAAACATAATTGCTTAGTATGAAACATCTCTAATTAATCTCTTGTTCATAACCTAACTGTGTACTATCCACTATTCTAATGAAAATATTATACTTTGGACATCACATGCTATTAGTTATATTGTATTTCCTGCTTATTTTGATTCCTTATTATGATTAGTGGCGCTATGGGGTATGCTATCCTTTGTATTTAAGTCTACAAATGAAGAGTAATCAATGACTTTTTATGAGCTGTCAAATGTGAAAATTTGTTTTGATGAAATTATTGAACTGACATGTAATGACTTATTATGAGCTGTCAACTGTGAAAATTTGTTTTGATGAAATTATTGAACTGACATGTGCAATATTGTTTGCCATTACCACAAAAGTGATTAAAGTTTTCCGTACAATATTGTTAGTCATTACCATTTTAGTAGTTCTTACTTTACTTTGTATCATTTGTCTACACAGATTTCTCATTTAATTTTGTCTCTCTCACTTTGGTAAGTGCAGATAAAAGACAAACACACAAAAAAGACAAACATGGCATAAACTGTATGTTGTCTTGGGCACAATTCTTCCTGACCCTAATATGGGTGGTCCTCCTCCAAGCATTGCAGCGGGTACCCTCCTAATAATGCTGGATATGCTCCTCCCAATGCTGGAGATGGTTACCCTTTAACACAGGTGGTGGCTACCCTCCTAACATGGGTGGTGGCGTCCGGTGGTGGTGTACCTCAAAATAACTATGCAGGGAACATGGGAGGACTACCACCAAACCAGAACGTGGGAGGCTTACAACCAAATGCAGATGGTCAAACACTGAAGAGTAACCAATGACTTAAATCCAAATAATCCCTAGGTTGAAGGATTTCTGGACCCATAATAAAATATTATTTAAAGTGGATGCTAGATTTGAGGGTTCCTATCATATGGAGTGCAGTTAAACTTTTTATTTTATAAAAGTACAACAAATTACTACTTAGCTTATTATTCATGCACATGACCCAGGCATCAAAGCATTAAATATTGCAGCGTTTTAGTACTTAAGTAGTAGTACTTTACAAACTTTTACTTTAATCTGCAACCAATTACCAATTTCCTGCTACTGACTTTTTTGTCATAAATCTCCTATTTGTTGGGTTTATGTAGAAACAAAGGACTGGCAATCTGGATAGAGTAGTAAGTAACTCAATGTGCAGTTAAGAGGAGGATTGTAATAATGGAATGACCCATACTTGAATACTTGAGATGTACATAATTAAATGAAATTTATTCTTTCTTTTGGGTAAGAAAATTAATGATTTTATATGGAGGGTACTAGGGGAGGTTCTGTTCGTCGTACTGCATTATGTTAGGCCAATTCTACACGTCAGTGCTTGTGGATCCCACTCTCCTGCATGTACGGTTTATGAAAATAAATTTAATTGGCTGGGTGGGTCTGTTATTCTTATAAGAATTGTTGATACCAACCTCAATCAAGAGTTTGTACGTATGTAACTAGATGAGAGTCAATTTTTAGGTGATTTTATTATGTGAAAATTTTGTGGGTATTAAAATGTTATTAGTATAAAATACTTCTCAATGATTTTGTTATTAATCAATTTTTGTCGAAAAATCTAGTTGATTAATTTTAATGAGATATTTTTTTAATCATATTTTGAACTTGAAATATTGTTAAAAAAATTAAGTCTAATATCACTTGAACCAATAATTTATTACATTAAAACATGTTTACATTTAAAAAGAGATAAATAAACAAATTTTTACATAACACAATCATGTGGATATTTAGCATAATAAGATTATTCTCGATATTTCCTCAAATAATGCAATTCACGCATAAGTTGTAATTAATTTTTAGAATGAACAATCTCTTGTAAATAGTATTTATGACATAACAACTTAGTCTCAAATTGAATTTTCACATGACCATATTATATGTGAAAACTCTTTTTTAAATTGTATGTAAATTTTAATATGGACCACCTATTTACTTTTTTTGAAAAGAGAGATGAACATAAAGATTTCGTAGTCATGTAAAAATTGAACATGAGAGAATCCATTTCCTTGAGTTCCAAACTTTGTTTTTGACACTTGTTGAATTAATTTCATCATGAAAGTGTGCTGCTACTGTTAAATTTAGACATAAATAAATCATTATCCTCTGTTTTCAGGATCCACTGGGTTCATAGTAAGCTTAGACGGATATAAATCAAGCAATCATTTTCTTCCAAGTTCCAAATTATTTCCAAGTTCTTTTTCTCATACTCTAATACAACGTGACAAAAGACTCAGAATACGCACAGATGGCTATAGACAAATTATATATTAACCTTCCATGCATGTTCTTTAATTTTAAAGACAAATGGCATTACATTTAGTAAAAAGTTAAAACACTATGGCTAAGAGAAACCTAAACTTGGATGGCACCTTCCCACTTAAGACCTCCTCAAAGGGTGATGGCACCAATGATGACCTTTAATTATTGAAGCAAAGAAAATAGGACTATTAAAGACTTGTTGATTATACAAGAAGGTTTCTTATTGTTATCTTAAACTATATATATACATATATATATATATATATATATATATATATGTATATAATTCTGAAAAATAAAGTATAATTTGTCAAGAGATATAGACAATTGATACCAATAACACAGCTTTTTCTTGATTAATCGAAGGAATAATTCCACTCACCAACCATATAATCTTATCTTTTTCTCTCTTGTTTGCTCTAATGTGAGTATTTGAACATAACTCAGCCTCCTTTGGCAGCCACAATAATAGAAGGGGTGGTTGGTTTCTCAAATTCATTTGCATGGTGGTTCTGATTTTGCTTTCAAATTCCTTCATGAAAACCCCTTATTTTATGCATGCGAAATTTCTAACCAATCCTCATAATGTATGTGTTCCAAGAGAACTAGGTTAAGATATATATATATATATATATATATATATATATATATATATATATATTTCTTAGTTAATTATGCTAAGATAGTTCCTAGTAATAATAGATTGGAACAATAATTTTTTTCATGCTTTGCTGTTTCTATTGGTTAGGTTCCAAATGAAACAGAATCTTAATTTGTGAATGGGAAATAAATTGGGACTAGAAGATTCATCTATGCAGAAATTAAATGTAACATATGGTTCTTAGTTTTGTGAAGTTATTTGTTTCTATTATGTATGGAGTTTTTCTAGTGCATGAGATGGGCTTGAATGGTGACCCCATTGTGTGTTTGTGTTCATGCAAAAGTGAGAGACGAAAGGCATGTATTGGCTAAGTTATGTGAAGGAAGAGGAGATAGAGAGAAAAGCTAGGGAGATGAGCTAACACACCAATCTATATGCTAGTTTTTAAGCTAAAGAAGACAACAACATAGGTTTTGTAATTATGCAAATGGGGTTTGAAAGTTTGGACTTTGGACAAGGGACTTGACTTGGTGTACTCTTGTATTTCTAAAGATGTGTTGTATTTTTGGAAAGAGTTTGGCTGAGTTATAGTGGTTCAAGAAAACCAAAGAAAGAATGTATATGTAGAAAGTTTTTTATTTGGTGAGCTGAATATTGACTATGCAGTGTTAGTGTTTGGTTACCCCCACCATCTTCCACACATGCTGAGGTAGTTTCAGATTTTAGTTGGTGGAAGATGAAAATTATCAAATTCAGTTTTACAAGTTAACTGCAATCTTTTTCAACTGTGATATAGAATTTTTTCTATAAATCTTTTTCAACGGTGATATAGAATTTTGTCTATAAATCTTTTTCAACCGTAAGTTGTGTATTTCTTAATTTAATGGATTGATAATTCTACTAGATCATAAATGAATAAACATCTAATTAAATTTGTTTAATCGATGACTTAAATTTTTGTTTTGACGAGCATCAATTACTCAAATAAATGTGTTTTATTTTGCTCGTAATAAACTATTCTTGTGAATAGAAAGAAAAGTGATAAACAAACAACAATTTATATATATGTTTTTTAATTCATTATTTATTACATTTCAAATGATTTACCTATAATAAAAAATGAGTCTTGTTTATTTTAATCCCAAAACTTTTAATAATTTTTTGAACATCCTTATGCATGAGTCATCAAGTGATGTTTTCTAAACACTAGATCACGTGTCATGCATAGATTTATTTATATTATACATTTTTAATATTTATATATTTTCTGTGAATGTAAATGAAAAATTATTTTTTATTTTTTAATAATATATATAATTACATTAAAATTGTGACTGTTGTTTCCAAAAGACATTAGTGATATTTAAAATTATTATAAATTATCATTTTTTTAATAACTATTACGATACAATATTTTTATAAAATTTATAAATAAAAATGTAAATATATATATATATATATATATATAATTGTGTGTATATATAGCTGAGTTTTCTTGTTTTTGTTATTATGGATATAATATTAAAATATATTTTTTGTGTTCTTATAATTAAT
>PYAF01004917.1:166924-182659 GCA_007407185.1 Glycine tomentella
AACATTTTACTAATTTGAAATATTATACTAGAATATTCTTATTAGACAATGATATATATAATAAATAAATAATCTTTATAATAATAAGTTTTTATATAAAAAGAGTTATTTCTAATCATTTTTTTACATTTTAGAGTGAAAATTTATCATTATTCAAATTTTACATTTTAAAAAGAGTTAAAATTGCACACTGAATGTATATAAATATTTCTATAGATTTTAAAATGGTAAATTTATTCAGTAAAAAATGATAAATTTATGATAAGTCAATGATACTTATGTTGAATTAGATAATTACACAATTAAAATTATTACAAAAATATTTTATATAAAATTTAAAACGTTAGTATGATATTAAAAATTAAAATTGGAAATTTTTATATGTAAAAACATTTTAAATATTTTATTGATTTCTAAATTTTTGGCCTAATTTCGTGTGAATTCACAGAAAAAAATGTAGCATAATTTTTAATATTTCTCTTTTTTTCATGTAAAAATTTATACACAACGTTTAAATACCAATTTTTTATTAATTATCATAATTTAATATTAATTTTGTATTAAAATAAAGGATCACAATTGTAGTGGTTTTTATTATATTGCAAATTTTCAAAATTTTAAATAAGTACCATTTCAATCAATCATACTTAAAAACATTAATGAATTTTAATTGTAATATATAAATATAACTATAAATGACATGATATGAATATATAATATCTGTTTAAATAAATAGATTATATTGTATCTTTATAGTATAATGATAAAATATTATATTATATTAATAAAAATATGATTGAAAAAAATTATTTGATGATGAAGATATATCAATGAAATTTAGGTAAATTTTTGTTAATAATAAAATATCTTATATCTTTTTTAATGAAAACCTAATAACAAAATATTTTTGTTAACAATTGAGATAATTTAAATATGACTTGAAATATTATTTATCAAGAAACCTTTCAAATTTAAATCAAGTATTTTATTATTTATTATTTTTATCATGTATTTCTTATCTACTTTTTAATATATTTATTGACATATTATTTTTTAATTTGATATAGACAATTTATTTGAATTCAATTAATATCTATTATGACTTTATCTTATCTTATATATTATATTAGATAATTTATTTGAATTAAGTAGTTATTAGAATTTATCTAATCTTATTTCATTAAGTAGATTATGATTTATTTAAATTCTCAAATTTTAATTTCTATATATTATCTAAAATGAATTGAATAAATAAGTATTGATTCTTCCCGAATTCTATCGCTATCATACTTTCTACTCTTTTGTTCTATCTTTGATTTTATTCCCTTCACCAACGATGGCGACTCAGATCCTCTCTCGCATCTTCCCCAAAACGCTATCCCTAGCCCCCTTCCTCTCCCGCTCCCTCACCACCGCCCCCTCTCCTCCTTCCCTCCCCGCGCTCTCCTTCCTCCGCCGCATCTCCGTTGCCGCCAACCCCTCCCTCCGCCGCGTCCTCCTCCCCAACGGCCCCTCCCTCCGCGCCCTCTCCACACGCGCCACCACCTCCTCCCTCAACGACCCCAACCCTAACTGGTCCAACCGTCCCCCTAAAGAAACCATCTTGCTCGACGGCTGCGACTTCGAACACTGGCTCGTCGTCATGGAGAAGCCCGAGGGCGACCCAACCCGCGATGACATCATCGATAGCTACATTAAAACCTTGGCCAAGGTCATCGGAAGGTAACCACTCTTATTCTTAATATTCCTCTTGTTTTATCCATGATTCCAATTTAATTATCTAATTTCTTGTTTTATGTGTTTTAATTAGTCTAATTAAGTGTTATATTATGTTGCTATCGTTTGCTCTAACAGAATAATAACAAAGGTTTCATCTTTGTTATGAATAATATGATGGGTATAATGAATAGCTTAATCTAGCTCTTAATTTGAGTTTTTATATTTAACTTGGTATTATATGATAAAAGATAAGCCTGAATGAGCTATGTGGAGGCTACTGAAGGTGCATTCTCTACATGGTTGGGTGTATTAGGCTGATTGTTTGGTGTGATTGGTTTGGTTTTTGTAGTGAAGAGGAGGCGAGGATGAAGATATATTCGGTTTCGACTAGGCACTACTTTGCGTTTGGGGCTCTTGTGTCTGAAGAGCTTTCTATCAAGCTTAAAGGTATTTGTGATTTTCAGCCTTAAGGGTATGGTTTGTCTTTTGTGCTAGTGTGGTTTTCTTTTTCTTAATTCTAGTTTTTGGTTTTTTGGAATTGCAGAATTGCCTGGAGTTCGGTGGGTGCTTCCTGATTCTTACTTGAATGTTAAGGAAAAGGATTATGGGGGTAAAATCTCTTGTTCTGCTACCTGGCTTTTTGTGTATATTCAATATTTTTGACGCATGGCTTTTCTTGACTTTGTGTGCCTTTGGCATTAGCATCTCATGAATCCATGAATGTTGTTGGATTGCATTAGCATAGCATGGTATTTTATGATTGTCAGGTTCTGTTTCACAATGGGTTTAGGATGTAAACTCTTCCCGCATAGCATGTTTTTCTTGCCGCAGATGTGTTATAATCTTGTGCTTTCTGAACTTTTTTTGTGTTCCTGATCAGGTGAGCCCTTTATTAACGGGCAAGCAGTTCCCTATGATCCCAAGTATCATGAAGAGTGGGTTAGAAACAATGCTCGTGCCAATGAGAGAAACAGGCGCAATGACAGACCTCGTAATGCTGACAGGTCAAGAAATTTTGAGAGGAGGAGGGAAAATGTGGTGAACATAGATGCAGGGAAGGCCTCCCATGCCAAATCCAGGCACTAATATGGGTGGTCCTCCTCCAACCAATGCAGGCGGGTACCCTCCTAACCATGCAGGTGGGTACCTTCCTAACCATGCTGGATACGCTCCTCGCAATGTTGGAGGTGGCTACCCTCCTAACACGGGTGGTGGCTATGGTCCCATTGGTGGTGTACCTCAAAATAACTATGCAGGGAACATGGGAGGGCCACCACCAAACCAGAACATGGGAGGCTTACAACCAAATGCAGGATGGTCAAACAATGCTCCCAGTAGAGATGTGCCAAGCAGGGATATGGGAGGATCACCTGGTGGGAACCTATATTCTGCGTGAGATCATTGCCATATTTTTCTAGCCATGTAGATAACGAAGAATTGTACCAACGACAACATATAGTTTATGCCATGTTTCTCAAGGAATTAGAATTTATTAGTCTTACGTGTTACTCCTATTTCTATTGAACCTGTATGTTGTCTATCCGAAGTCCACAATTTTTAAGGCTAGATATGATTGTTTGTGAGGTTGTAAGTCTATAATTTGTCATTTGATTGAGGTTGTCTTGCAGACTTATTATTATATAACTGTTAGTAATAATTACCTGTTTAGATTAGGGGTACCAGTGTATTGATATATTGTAAAGGTGTATATCTGTTTATATTGGATGCTGGGGTTTTGACAACATGAGATAGTATATTTGGTCTCAAATTTGGATTGGTTAATAATCTGGAAGTTCCAGTATTTGCCAATGGCACTATTGATTTTTCTGATCCTTTATTTGAATCCAGTGGGGATCCGTATTGATCTTTGGTCAGATGCTTTTTATCTGCTCTTTTACTCATTCTGAACCATGTAAAAATTCTCTTGTTAAAAAATCTGGTCAACTAGATCTCAAGTATTAAATGTGTTACCAGAGAATAGAAATAGAACCATTTAAAATAGATAAAGAATGAATTAAACAAGATTTCTTGGCAGAATACAATAAAGATTATAAACAATGGTTTTTTAATACTTATAACGATAAGGAAAGAGATAAATTCAGACAAGATTATTATGATTATTTAGAAGAAAATGAAATTAATATTTATTTCTTTGACTGGATGTTTACTAAAGAAAAAATAATTAATCTTTTGACTAAAAATACAACTATATGGAAAACTACAGATGATAAAATAATAAAATCAGAATATCCTCCATCTAAAGGAGTAAAAATTAATATTGCAAATTTGGAAATAGAAGCATCTCCATTTAAAGAAGTATTAGAAGAAAAAATAATAGAGATAAAATATATTAGAAAACTATACCACCAATTAAATTATTCCAATATCATGTTAAATACTATTTCTAATCATTTAACTAGAATAGAAAATAATCCTCAAGAGGAAAGAAGTGTTGAAAACAAAGTAATAAAAAAGAATATAGATAAACCTATATATAAAATTATGAATGTTTCACAAAAAGACTTAGATTCTATAAAATTAGGAAATAGTACTGATCTTAAAATTGAAGAAATAAGAAGAAATTTAGAAAAATTAAGTATAGCAAAAGTTTCAATTAATACCTTAGAGAGAAATAATGAATTAGAGATTAATAAATTAAAGAGAGGATCAACTTATTATCCTAAACTTAGGAACTATTATTCTAGACCTTCCCCAGCCGATGTTCAATTTGAAGAAAGAGGGCATATGCGTCAAAATGTATATTCAGGATCAGAAATAGCTGAATGGAATATAGATGGAATGAGTGAACAACAAATATTAGATTTAACCTGTCAAATGAATATGGCTGCAACAGCTTATAAAACCAAAGGGATTTCAGATAGGAATACAACAGTGGCTATAATTCAGGGTTTTACAGGACAACTTAAAGGTTGGTGGGATAATTTATGCATAGAAGAAGATATAAATTTAATATTAAATAGTATAAAGCAAGAAACCCATGAACAAGATGCGGTAGCAACTCTTATTTTTACTATAATTCAAAACTTTATAGGAGACCCTAATATATTTAAAGAAAGAATAGCAAGTCAATTAAATAAATTATATTGTCCAACAATGTCAGATTATAGATGGTATAAAGATACATTTTTCTCTAAAATAACTTTAAGAGAAGATGACTATGCAGGATATTGGAAAGAAAAATTTATATCAGGATTACCTAAGCTATTTTCAGAAAAAGTTAGGATAAATCTAGAAAGACATATTCAAAATCTAATACCATATGAAAATTAACTTTTGGACAAATTCACAATATAATAGTAGAAATAGGAATACAAGTTTGCACAGAGTTTAAACTTCAGAATAAAATGAGAAAGGAGAGTATGACTAATAGACGAGAATTAGGAACCTTTTGTCATCAATATGGAATAGAGGTAATAAGAACCCCTAGTACCCAAAATAAAAAGAAAAATAAATTTAGAAGTAATAAAAATTATTCTAAGAAAAGATATCATAAAAGAGATAAGGATAATTTTCAAGGTTATAATAAAAATTATAAAACCTCCTATAATAAGAAAAATAAAAAATTAAATAATAATAAAAAGAAAAATGTTTGTTGGAAATGTGGAAAACCAGGACATTTTGCAAATAAATGTACGGTTCAACAAAAAATTAATGAATTAGAATTAGATGAAAATGTTAAAAAAGAATTACTGAAGATAGTCTTAAATTCAGAACAAGAGGAAGAATATGATACAGAATCAGAATCAGAATCTGAAGACAATAGAATATATCAATTAGAATAAGAAACTAGTAGTATTAATTCTAGTGATTCAGAAGAAGATAATTATTGCTTAGGTCCAGAAATATGTACTTGTAAAAGTAAAAATTGTAAAACTATTAATATGCTAACAAAAGATCAAACTGAAGCTTTAATAAACATAATAGGAAAATTAGAAGACTCTCCTATTTGAGAAGAATTTATAGGACAACTTAATGAATTAATAATAAAAAATCAAACTAATAGAGAACCCATTCGGGCAGTAGACATGAAAGAGATTTATAATAGATTTTTTCCCCAAAAACAGGTAACTCTAAAAGATTTACAAGAAGAAATTAAAATAATAAAATAGGAAATTAGAGAATTAAAACAAAATGATATAACTTTAGAATATAGGATCTTAGAATTAGAAGGAAATAATATAGTAAGAGATCAACAAAATAACATGGCCAGTACATCAAAATCTAATAATACATATAAAGAAGAAAATTTCATTAATTTATTAAGTTTAATTATTACTCATAAATGGCATTGTGAGATAACTTTAATAATAAAAGAAGAAACTTTTAAATTTGTAGCCTTAATAGATTCCGGAGCAAATGTAAATTGTATACAAGAAGGATTAGTCCCTACTAAATACTATGAAAAAATCTGTAGAGAATATATCTAGCGCAAATGGATCAAAAATAAAAATTAAATATAAACTATGTAATGCAAAAATATGTAAAAATGGAATATGCTATAATACCTCCTTTGTATTAATAAAAAATATGGACTGTGAAATAATTCTAGGAACCCCATTTTTATCCCTATTATATCCTTTTCAAGTAACAGAAAAAGGATTAAGAACAGAAGTGATAGGGAGATATGTTACTTTTGAATTTATAAATCCTCCCAGAGAAAGAGAATTAAATATAATAAAGAATTCGTCAGTAAGTATAATTAAAAATAAAATGAAACAGATAAATATGTTAAATAGAGAACTTCACTATAAAAGAATATAAGAACAATTGCAGAATAAAATAATTAAAGAAAAGAAAGATAAAATTGAAGAGAAAATTAAAAAAGAAATATGTGAAAATAATCCTATAGCTTTTTGGCATAGGAAAAAATATGAAATAGGATTGCCTTATATTGATAATTTCAATGAAAAAGATATTCCTACTAAAGCAAGACCAATACAAATGAATCAACAATATTTAGAATATTGTAAAAAAGAAATCAATGAATATTTAGAAAAAGGATTAATAAGACCTTCTAAATCACCTTGGAGTTGTTCAGGATTTTATGTTATGAAAGCATCAGAAATAGAAAGAGGAACTCCTCGGTTAGTAATTAATTATAAACCATTAAATAAAGTATTAAAATGGATTAGATATCCTTTACCTAATAAACCTGATTTAATTAAAAGATTATATAATGCCTCTATCTTTTCCAAATTTGATATGAAATCTGGATACTATCAAATTTCGGTAAGAGAGGAAGATAAATATAAAACTGCTTTTGTAGTACCTTTTGGACATTACGAATGGAATTTGATGCCCTTTGGATTAAAAAATGCACCAAGTGAATATCAAAATATAATAAATGATATATTTTATAAATATTCTCATTTTACCATAGTATATTTAGATGATGTATTGGTTTACTCAAGAAATATTAATCAACAACATATAGAACACTTAGAAACATTCATCGAAATTATAAAAGAAAATGGATTAGTTGTTTCAGAAAAGAAAATAAAGTTATTTGAAACAAAAATAAGATTTCTTGGATATGAAATATACCAGGGAACTATTATACCTATACAAAGATCAATAGAGTATACAGAAAAATTTTCAGATGAAATTAAAGATAAAAAACAATTACAAAGATTCTTAGGTTGTATAAATTATATAGCAGATTTTATTCCTAAAATTAGAATTGAATGTGCTTCATTATATGAGAGACTCAGAAAAAATCCTCGAGAATGGTCGGAAGACATGACCAAGGCTGTTAGAAAAATTAAACAGATAGTAAAAACCCTTCCTTGTTTAGGAATCCCAGATCCCTCAGCTTATCTGATTGTAGAAACCGATGCGTCAGAATTAGGTTATGGGGGAATATTAAAACAAAGAATTTTTTCTCAGTCCAAAGAACAAGTAGTCAGATATCATTCGGGTATTTGGCATCCTTCTCAGAAAAAATATTCTGTTGTTAAGAAAGAGATACTTTCTATAGTTTTATGTTTACAAAAGTTTCAAGATGATTTATTTAATAAAAAGTTTTTAATTAGAACGGATTGCAAAGCAGCACCTTCTGTTTTACAAAAAGATGTTAAAAATTTGGTTTCTAAACATATTTTTGCAAGATGGCAAAGTCTATTATCTTGTTTTGATTTTGAGATAGAACATGTAAAGGGAGAAAAGAATTTTTTACCAGATTTTTTAACAAGAGAATTTTTACAGGGTTCAAAATGAGTAAAAGAGCAGATAAAAAGCCTCTGACCAAAGATCAATACGGATCCCCACTGGATTCAAATAAAGGATCAGAAAAATCAATAGTGCCATTGGCAAATACTGGATCTTCCAGGTTATTAACCAATCCAAATTTGAGACCAAATATACTATCTCATGTTGTCAGAACCCCAGCATCCAATATAAACAGATATACACCTTTACAATATATCAATACACTGGTAGGACCAAGAGATTTTGATAAACCAGCTTCTTCAAAACCCCAGATACAGACTTTTCAAACCAATACAGATACAGACCCAGACTATATTAAAAAAGAAAATACCCTGTCCATAATGATCACAGAAAAGCACTGGCTAAAACTACCTCCTGTAGATTTAGCTAATAAAATATTTCCTCAAGACCTTCCATACCCTTGTCCCGATACCAATAAAACTAGAATCTTTTATGAATTCATTCTGATTGATACAGACTCAATAGAATTGGTTCATAATGAAGATAATAATGGTATAGTTCAATTCTCTAAACTCAAAATCCTTAATGTACTCTCAGACCTTGATTGGGGACAGCCTCTACATAAGCCTAAGAGATTTTCCAGAACCTTTGTTCCCCAAGAATATACCTATTATGATTATATGACGGCCTGGAATAATATCTTATACTTAAAACCAGATAAACATTCTTGATTTTTCTGGTTTAAAAAAGGAATATCTTTAAAATTTCCAAAATGGTTTATTAGATGGTTCTATAACTTTGGTCCCATGAGAGAGATTTTCCCTCCAGAAGTAGAGGAATTATACAAGAATTTTAAAGACAATACCACATTCGTCGATGGATATAAATTTCTATCTTTTATAGCCTCTCAAGGAATAACCTGGATAATGAATTGGACATATACCTATGTCAGAGCTGATAATGTTACAGATCTATATTTCCTCTCAAGACAAGTAAAGATTAAATGGTGGAAGAAGTTTGATATAAAGTTAATAAGTAAAGAGAAAATGCTTCAATGGGCCAATAATAATAAAGTTCAAAGAGGTCAGATAGACATAGAGGCAGATAAGGAAGCTCTATTTCTCGCCCAGAAGAGTCAAATAATGGCAGAATTAGCTACGGCAACATCTCAAGAAGAATTTGAAGAAAAGTTACAAAGAATGAAAGGCGTCCAACAAGATCAAAAATCAATAAAAGATGAAGGAAGCAGTTCCAGTACCAATCCTTATCATAAAAATAGGGATATGCTGGATTACTTTACCAAAGAGGAATTCTCCGAATAAAGAAAAGAATAATGGAAAACATCAAGAGCCAATCAAAAGTGTCGGCAGACCAAATAAAGATAAGAAGATAATAGAAGACCCAACAACCAATAGAAAGTGTCGGCAAAATAACTATAGCTACATGTTTCTGTAAATACACGTGATGTACTGTTTTGTACTATTTACTTTTTAATAATTTTGTATGAAGTTTGGAATTCGGAGATAAATCCGGGGCTAGATATGTATCTATAAATAGAGATGAATAACAAGTAAGAAGGCATCAGCCTTTTAGCATAACACCTATCTATCCTCAGTGCCTTCAACATTTCCTCACTTATCTTTCATTGCTCAATACTCCTGGTTATCTTTCTTCTGACCTACCTTCAAGAATATCTAAGTAAGTTTTCTAAAAATAAATTCAGAAATATTTATACCTGTTGATTTTTTTTCATATTTTCAATATATATAAGAGTTTTCAATTTTGTAATGATCATATTCATGCAAGCTTAATTATTGAATTTGAAAATACTTATATTAGATGTGTGTGTGTGTGTGTGTGTGTGTGTGTGTGTGTGTGTGTGTGTGTGTGTGATTTCTATATAGGCTACGTAGAATTATTTTACAATTTGACTCAAATGTTCAATTTGGTCCCTAGGCAACTTGATCTGTTATGACATGGTTTTCATGGTGTAGGAAACTCGCTTTGTTAAGACATGTTCAATTTGAAAAAAATATGTTAAGAGAAAGTGTTAGTATTTGATTGATGATTAAAAAAAATGATTGGAGAGTGAATAAAACTAAAAATTAAAAGGAAAAATGATTGGCAAGTAAAACAATGAGGCAATGATATTTTAGCATGACAATTCTCAAAAAAGTGTCAATTAATGCTTTTAAAATCACATCAATACCTCCAATAATTTCTAAAAGTTAGTCAATTAGATAATAAGACAATATTTTTTAGTCTATAAAAATGCTAATAAACATTACTAAGATATTAATGAAGGAATTATAATAATTTTTTATTATAAAAAAGTGTTATAAATGCACTATTATCATGATTTTTTTAATATATTCCTATTATAATTTTTAATTCATTGTATTTTTCATTTACTAATTTATCAATTAGTATCTTTGACAAGACTCTTATTCTTTTTAATACTATATTTTTTATTTCTATCAGGTGGTTTTTGTTTTCCCGCATCCAAACTTAAATAAAGGTGTGTGATTGTGACATAATGCATTGGCTTACATTAGTCTATGTTATAAGTTTTTAGATTTCTTATTTTGCTTGATCAATCATTTTTGGAACCTTTGATTTTAGTTTATTTGCTTTTGTTAGGAGGTACCACATCATCTGGTTGACATACTGCACCCATCTGGAGGTATGTTTTATGTTGGACTGAGATATATTTTTTTACAAATAAATAAATTTATAATACACAATTATGTTTGTATCTATAAAGCATGGAGTTTGACTCAAACCCCAAATACTCCAACACGACTAATGTCTCAAATATAGGAGATTGAGATATGACATAACATATGAAATGGAATATGAGGAACATAAGTACATAACAAAAGATATAATCTTATAAACTATTTTTAAACTCTAGTATATTCACCATTTTTGTTGGAAAAGGTGCCTTAATTGTGGACACCCATTAGCCCGTCTTGGTTGTGGCCTCTTTGGGGGTTGCCTGAAATGCAACCTTGAGAGTGGTGGTTTAGTGGTTTAGTCCCACATCAATTAGTGATATCTGGACAAATTAAAATATATAAGTGAGGGATAACCCTCACCTTACTAGATGGTTTTGTAGGATTGAGTTAGGTCCTTAACCCACATTCTAAGAATTTATCTATGATGATGAGCCTCACTAGAGAATATTAAGAGACATTAATTTATTATGAACATTTTGCATTTACTTTCACTTGTCTTTTAGTATTATGAGCTGTCATCAACTATGAAAAATTATTTTGATGAGATTATTTTCACTACACTTTTAGTGTTATGAGCTGTCATCAACCGTGAAAATTTGTTTTGATGAGATCATTGAACTGACCAAAATGATTAAAGTTTTCGGTGCAATATTGTTGGGCATTACCACTTAGTAGTTCTTACTTTGTATCATTTGTCTACACAGATTTCTCAATGAATTTTGTCCCTCTCACTTTCGTAAGTGTAGAGAAAAGACAAACACACAAAACAAACAATTATGCTTAGTATGAAGGCATCTCTAATTAATCTCTTCTTCATAACATAACTGTGTACTATCCATTATTTTAATGAAAATATTATACACTGGACATCACATGCTATTAATTATATTGTATTTCCTGCTTATTTTGATTCCTTATTATGATTAGTGGCGCTGTGGGGTATGCTATCTTTTGTATTTAAGTCTACCAATGAAGAGTAACCAATGACTTAAATCCAAATAATCCCTATGTTAAAAGATTTCTGGACCCATAATAAAATATTAGTTAAAGTGGATGCTAGATTTGACGGTCCCTATCATATGGAGTGAAGTTAAACTTTTTATTTTATAAAAGTACAACAAATTACTATTTAGCTTATTATTTATGCACATGACCCAGGCATCAAAGCATTATTGTTGCTATATTTTTATAATTGATGTTGCCCCAGATCAGTAGTAGTACTTTACAAATTTTTACTTTAATCTGCAACCAATTTCCAGCTACTGACTTTTTTGTCATAAATCTCCTATTTGTTGGGTTTATGTAGAAACAAAGGACTGGCAATCTGGATAGAGTAGTAAGTAACTCTGACATCACACGGTTTAACGTTCAGTTAAGAGGAGGATTGTGATAATGGAATGACCCATACTTGAGATGTACATAATTAAATGAAATTCATTCTTTCTTTTGGGCAAGAAAATTAATATTTTATATGCAGGGCATTAGCATAAGCGGAATTAGGATACTTAGGGTGGACCACTGCCCCACTAAAATTTAGAAATTTGAAAAAAAATTAATTTTTTAAATAAAATAAAATAAAAAACAAAAATGAAAGAAAAAAGAAAAAAGAAAAAATATTTTAAAAAGGTGAAAGCAGAAAGAAAAAATATATAAAGAAAACTTAATTAAAAAATAAAAAAGAAAAATTAAAACAATAAAAAGAAAAAACAACATAAAAGAGGAAAAAAAAATATATATATATATATATATATATATAAAGAGGAAATAAAATGTAATAAAAATAAAAAGAGAAAGAGAGATAACATAAAATGAAAACAAGGAAAGGAAGATGATAAAATGAAAAAAATAATAATAAAAAGGAAAAAATAAACATAAAAAACAAGAAAAAAAATATTATAAACGGGAGAGGTCTGGACAAACACATACATAAGAGAAATAGGAGACACAAATATCAAGAGAACAGAAGCAGTGCAAAAAAGTTGTGTCATTTGGTACTGTAAAAGAGAAGGGTTTCATGTATCTCCTAATTCATTTCTTTTTTCCTCTGTTCCTTTTTGTTCTCCCTTTTTCTAGTTGTTACTTTTCTAAGATAAAATAAATTGCTATTTGCACCCATTGTTTTCACAAATGCACCCCCTACCATGTTGGACTAAGCTCGTTTTTGTTAAATGTGAAACGAAATAAAAAAACATAAACTACTGCTTACACCTCCATTTTTTTACACACGCACCGTCTACCATGTTGGGTCTAGTCCATTTTTGTTATAAAAAAACTATTATTTACAGGTGGTTCTTTATTTTTTTATTTATTACTATTCAATAGCCTGGAATTATCAATGATACTGAAATATTAGGAGTTTGGGACTATATTCTAGATTCTGTTTATTTTTTTTTAACCTTCCATGCATGTTCTTTAGTTTTATAGACAAATGACATTACATGTAGCAAAAAGTTAAAACGCTATGTCTAAGAGAAACCTAAACTTGGATGGCACCTTCCCACTTAAGACCTCCTCAAAGGGTGATGGCACCAATGATGAACTTTAATTATTGAAGCAAAGAAAATAGGACGTACTATTAAAGACTTGTTGCTTATACAAGAAAGTTTCTTATTGTTATCTTAAACTATATATATAATTCTGAAAAATAAAGTATAATTCATCAAGAGATATAGACAATTTGATACCAATAACACAGTTTTTTCTTGATTAATCGAAGGAATAATTCCACTGACCAACCATATAATCCTATCTTTTTCCATCTTGTCTGCTCTAATGTGAGTATTTGAACATAACTCAGCCTCCTTTGGCAGCCACAATAATAGAAGAGGTGGTTGGTTTCTCAAATTCATTTGCATGGTGGTTCTTATTTTGCTTTCAAATTCCTTCATGAAAACCCCTTATTTTATGCATGCGGAATCTCTAACCAATCCTCATAACGTATGTGTTCCAAGATAACTAGGTTAAGATATATATATATATATATATATATATATATATATATATATATTTCTTAGTTAATTATGCTAAGATAGTTCCTAGTAATAATAGATAGTAATAATAGATTGGAACAATAATTTTTTTTCATGCTTTGCTGTTTTTATTGGTTAGGTTCCTAATTAATGAAACAGAATCTTAAATTGTGAATGGGAAATAAATTGGGACTAGAAGATTCATCTATGCAGAAATTAAATGTAACATATGGTTCTTAGTTTAATTTGTCCGTCTCTTTATGCAACAGTTTTATATATCAAACCTTGATACAGGATTACCGCGCCATGAGAAAAATTCTTTGGTAGAATCTAATGTAAGTGGACACGTATTTAATAGACAGCAGACCAAACAAAAACAAATAAATAATAAATGATTTAGAATTCTAAGCTTCGAGAAAATTTCAATTTTTTTTTTACGATAGAGACAATTTCAGCTAAAAAATTAAAATAAAAGCCGAGGCGTATCAGCAACTAATATAGTTAGTCAAATTTGAAATTAATCGCAAATACTATGTTTCATTTTATTCATTATTTAAGGTCATAAATTAAAATTTTGTTTATGTTAAAATTATTTAGAAATTTATAGTATGTATTTTATTCACTACTACAAGGGGATCAATTTACTAAGGTTCTTAGCGCATTACAATGACGGTTATATGACTGTCATAGATATAGACGTCGTTGAAAAGATTCATATTTTAACTACAGTGTACGAACCTTCTTTGAAAAAGTCATTTCAACTATGGTTCTGATGACAGAACCGTCTTTGATTAAGCTTGCCTTTCAAAAAAAAAAAAAACAAAATCAGCTATTTGACTACGGTTGTTGCTGGTAACCGTAGTGGATAAGATCAATTCAAACACGGTTGCGAGGAGAACCGACTTTATTTAAGAGCATTTCAAACATGGTTGCATGGGGAACCGACTTTGATTAGTAGCTATTCAGACACGGTTATAGGTAAAACTGACTTTGATTAACATCTATTCACACACGGTTATTAGGACTGACTTTGATTTGGAACTTTTCAAAGACGGTTTGCCTAGCAGAACCGTAGTAGAATTGTTTCTTTTTTTTAATTATTTTGGTATATATTTTAAACTTTTTATATATAATATAAAAAAAATCATCTATTTGTATATATTTTAAATTATTATTATTTATTAAATTAAAATCAATTCAAACACCCATTTGTATTTATGATTAGATTCAACAAATTATTGGGTTTAAAAAAATATTCAAGACATTAAAATGTTGCTTTCCATATCTCTTCACAATTTTAGAGACAAAATTACATATATAAATTGTAAAATTTAAGTACCACATATATAAATGTATATGCAACAAATTTGAATAAGAACATGATCGTAAAGAGGAAAAGGGACATATAAATTAGAGTCATGTAAATTCTACAAAATTTTCTCTTAGTTCTCATAACAGAGAGAGAGATGTAGTAGGAAAAGAAAAGGAAACGTGAAATAAGATGAATGATGAGATAGACAGAGATTATTAAAGAAAATAATTATAAAAAGTAATGTGATGAGATGAGAGAATGCCATACAAATAACCTTATAATTTGACATTTATGTAATGTTACTGTAAAAAGTATTATATTATTAACTAATTAAAAATTGTTGTTGATATATTTTTTATTGCATTTTATAAAATCTCGGGGATACTTATTCACTAATAGGCAGAACAATAAAGCCAAACTGGGGACACATGCCAGGAGAAGAACATGACCTGCCAGTGATAACAACATCAAAGAATTGAAGGCAGCCAAAATTGTTATTGACATCTGCCATACTATAGTCCAATATATATGGCTGATATAACATTACTAATAGTGTTTTAAGACAGTTCATTCATACACATAAAGAAGCCAAATCTGATTGGGAGATAATGTAACGCCTCGTTTTGCTATCTTGTATTTCATTGATTTTGAATGAAATTTCTTTTTCACTTGCTTTATAATTATCTTAGTTACAAATTTCACGGAAAATTCTTTTCTTTTTGACATAATTTATACGAAAGGTATTAATTATCGATATTGTAAACGTGTTTATTCGAAATCCAAAATAATAATAAGATACAGTCCAAAT
>PYAF01004917.1:184741-218827 GCA_007407185.1 Glycine tomentella
CAAAATCATGAAGCTTCACTATTATTCTCCAAGCTTCACATAAATGTTAGAGGAAAAAATCTTCATCATGTGCCTTACAAGTGTCCTAACACTTGTATTCATCACATGGCTTACTTTTATAAGTGGTTTTCATGAATATTCTCTTCCCTTCTACATGGTTCTTCACGTGCTCTTCACACCTAAGGGTGGAAACAGAAGTGTTTCTTCCTTTTATACCATTGTATGCTTGAGAAAAACTTAATTTCCACTTATGGTTTCCTGTTACAACTATTTTGATAATCTGCTATCTAATAGTATTCTGTATTTTCATCTCTGTAATATTTAATCATTTCTGGTCTGAAGGCATTATGGTAAATTCGTCTTTCATCCTAGGGCATAATTGTCATTTCAATCATAGAAATATCTATTCAAAAGATCTAAGGGTATTCTTGTCATTTTCAAAATATCCAAGGGCATTTATGTAAGTTTCCCTCTTAAAATATCTTTCTAAAATATCTAGGGGCACTTTTGTAATTCTTAAAATATCCAAGGGCATTATCGTCCTTTTACCCTCAAGGGCATTTTTGTCATTTCTAATTTACGATAAGGGCAATATGGTTATTTTTCCCCAAACATTTTCGTAATGTCTCTAATGATATTTCTTCAAATCTTTCCTAACTTAAGACTTCCATAAATATTTATTGAACTATAGTTAGGGAATTTTGGGGTGTTACACTTCTCCCCTCCTTCAAAAAATTTCATCCTCGAAATTTGCTAAATTCGGGAAATGTAAGGTAGATTGTTGACATCTCAATTTCCAGTTTATCTAGTGAGAATGTTAAGCTATACTTGATTTCAACTAGAGCTATGTAAACTTTCCCCAAAATCTGAATGTAAATCTAGGATGAAATCTTTATAATCTCAATATATCATTTTCTTAAATTCACTATTCCTTTCTATTGGATATATTTCCTATCATGGTTTCTAAGAAAGGATAAGATCTTTGCCTACTTCTTATTTCCTTAAAAAAATTCATTTAAAAAGCTCCTAACTTACTTAATACTCATAGGTGTAGTTTCATACATTAAACTAAGATTTCTGAATTGTTTTTAACAGATCCATTCCTCTAGTCATTAATGCAGACATCATCAAAGAGTTTCTACTTAAAGCAACTGCTACCACATATTTGATTCTAAAAACCTCAAAATAAGAATTACACAGATAGTGTCTCTAAACTTTCAACGTAAACACCAAAGTTGCTAAACACCAAAGTTGCTAATTCTAAATTATATATACTTCATCTTTCCTCTTCAAGACTACAAAATTCGGTTGGCAGAGATAGACATCTCATTATTATTCATCCCAGGATTACCAAACATCAATCATTTAAAACAATTTATCAGAAGATAACCAGTTTATATCTAAAATAACATTAATTTGGCTAATGAACAAACAGATTAGATCAACACAAAATTTTCTATCAGAAAAGTAATCCAAACATACATCAGAAATCAAAACATACCCACTAATTAGGTTTCTACCACAAGATCATTACTCAAGGAGGACACATGAAATTTAAATTTCTTCACACACAACTGCGGTATAAACGATTGAGTCACACCAAAGTCGAAAAGTACAAGTAACGAAATTCCACTTATGAAACATTTACCTTAGATTAAATCTTTAGATTTTGAAGTTTCAGCACCACTAAGAGTAAAGACTTTTCTTGTGGTTTTTGGAGGTCCGGTTTGGTTCTTTAGGCCTCCATCATTTTGTTCTTTCTTGAGATATGGGCAATCGCGTTGAATGTGACCTTTTTGTTCACAATTGAAACAGGTAGGGTTTTTCCTCATACAATTTGAAGAAATATGGCCCTGTTCACCACACTTGAAACAAATGATTTGGGTTGGGAGATTAGTGGGTCTATTACCACTACTACCAGAAAATCCCATAGCAATAGTTCTTTGGTTGTTAGGATAATGACCCTCCTGCTTAGTTGGGTACGATTTCCCGCGGTTCTGAGGTTCTATCTTCTTATTCTTTATTGGACCTGTAGTCCGATAATATGCTATTCGGTCTTGGTAATCTTCATCCCATATCCTACACATGTTAACCAGTAATGGGAACTGACGAATACCTTGGTAATTCACAGCTTGCTTTACCTCAGGTCGCAAGCCATTCAAGAACTTCACACACTTGGAGTTCTCCCCATCTCTTCCTTGGTAATGAGGAAAGTATCTCACCAACTCTTCAAACTTAACTGCATACTCAGCCACCGTCATGTTCCCTTGCTTAAGTTCCAAGAATTCCATCTCTTTCTTATTTCTAACATCTTCCGGAAAATACTTTTCTAGAAATGCCTTCTTAAAGATTTCCCAGGTCACAACTTGATCTTCAGCCTCTAAGCATTGGCGAGTGTTTTTCCACCAGTACTCAGCTTCTTCTACTAGAGTATAGGTGCCAAAAGCAACCTTCTGCTCTTCCGGACATGCCATAACGCGAAAAATTTTCTCAATCTCTCGTATCCAATTCTGAGCACCATCAGGGTTGTATCCTCCCTTGTAAGTAGGGGGATTGTTGCGCTGAAAATGGTCTAACCCTTGATACTCATTAGTTTCCACAACTCCTCCTCTATTTTGATCTCTCAAGGCCTGAGCTAAGGCTTGGAGAGCATCAGCTACAGCACGATCATTCCTTCCAGCCATCACTTCCTACACACCATAAAGTGAGAACTTGGAAAGAAAACATACATCAAAACACATGACAATTCTACACCAATTCCCCTATTCTTTGCATTCTTGACTGTTTGCCATGTCATCCCTTTGCACTTCATGAGTTATCCAGGTGATCAGTTTGCTAGCTCATGAATATGGGTTTGAGACTTATGGGATAACAGCATCAAGAATACAACATATTATGACAACACCATTCAATCTCCATAAATAAAATACCAATTACCTTATGGAGCATCATATGTACCACAAATAGGATTAAATCACCATACCTTATTTAAATAATCCTTATCATCATAACCATAGAATATCCTCAAGCAACAGAAAATTATTTTAGTAATTTAACTAATAATCCACAATTTATCTTTCAAATAATTTCTAATTCCTTAAAAACCTTCACAGGAAAAGATTCAAACCTAGTATACATATTAATTTTCTTTCACCTACCACCTTACTACTTAATTCTCAAAATTGAATCATTCAAGCATTTGAACTATTTATCTACATACCATTCATCCTCTAATTTAAAATAGTCTCATAAAATATGACAAAAACATCTCAGATGTCATCAAAACCACCTTTTAAAGATCATCCAATATAATTCCAACATCACTAATATTCCAACTTATAGATCATCACCTATCTTATAGTTAAAATCAGCATGTTCTCAACATAAAATAACCATCAAATATCATAAATTTCAAGCCTAAATAACCATAAATCTTTCCAATAATTTAATCCAAGAAATTTCTCAACTAGAGATTTAGGCCTAGTCTACTTCTACTACTTCACAAACATATTAAAAAAAACTTAGTCCATGGTTCATATCAAAACACATAAAACACAAAACATCTTGCAGAGAAACACAACAATCACATACCACACAGTCCTAAGAAACAACCATGCTCTGTATTTTATTATTTGGACATGGGTTGTGGTTTGATTTGCTCAGATGTTTCTCTTTGTCTTTGAATATCAAGTAAAGAAAAATCTTACTGTGAGATTCCATTCCCTTGAATAGCCACCACAAGTAAGTTCTTAATCTTATATTTTAAGACACTTCTTCACGAAAATATAATCCATGATTTATAGCAACATACAGAACATATATCTCATAGATCATAACATCTTGCAAAGAGAGATATAACAAACACATAGAAACACAAAACATATAGAAACATAGCAAACACACAAAGACAAAACATACAGTCCCTAAGAAACAAACCGTGCTCTGATACCACTATTGTAACGCCTCGTTTTGCTATCTTGTATTTCATTGATTTTGAATGAAATTTCTTTTTCACTTGCTTTATAATTATCTTAGTTACAAATTTCATGGAAAATTCTTTTCTTTTTGACATAATTTATACGAAAGGTATTAATTATCAATATTGTAGACGTGTTTATTCGAAATCCAAAATAATAATAAGATACAGTCCAAATTACAATTCAACATAATACACAGACTGGACTAAAGTCTAGTACAAATTACACATCATTAGGATGATTACAAAAGATAAGTCATCAAAATATCTTCATCAAATCTTCTTCTCAACCATCCACTGCTATGCTTTACTGTTCCCCTGCTCGCCCAAATAAATTGGGATCATCACAGGTGTCAACCACAAACACAAAGTACAGAGTAAGTTCATGATAAACATAATGTAAGTCACAAAATATATACAAAAAGTCATCACAATATATATATATATATATATATATATATATATACAAAAAGTCATCCAAGTATATACAGAAAGTCATCATAATATTCTCAAAATATGATGCATGCTTATCTTCTTATATTAACACGGACTAGCCCCCGCCAGGCAAAATATCAAAATAACACGGACTAGCCCCCGCCAGGCAAAATATCAAAATAACACCACTTCTCAATTACTGTCTCATATGTTTTACTCAGAAACTCAACATCAATCAAGTGTAGAACTCAGCGTATTACTCATGTACAAAATCTTAGTTCTATTACTCATGTTCAAAAACTTAACATAGCATCCATGTACATCAATTCATAGAAACACATGAAGTTCATAGAAATTTATAAAACACTTAGCAACACGTGGACTTCATAGAAATTCGTAGAAACACTCAACAACACATAAACTTCATAGAAACACTTTGCAATACATGAATAAAACACACAAACAATTTATCAAACACATGGTGTGCAAGCTTGGTTTTTCATAGAAATACATAAGATTCAAACATAAGCAGTACTTCAATTATATTTACCATAAACTTCCCTATACGTACCTTATTCTTTCTTCTTAAAAGCTCGACAAACTTCTTCCTAAAAGCTTGCCAATCTTTTCCTTAGCTTCTCCTAGCTTTCGTGTTGCTTCAATATGGTGGACTTTCTTTTCTAACTTGATTTAGGCTTGGAAATGAAAAGATGGAAGAGATATGGAAGAGGAATTTCACGTGCACTTCCTCTTGGAGAAGGACTTGGTGTTTTTTGGTCAATTCCCTCCCTTTATATAGGGTTGGACAATTGATTTAAAAAAAACTTTTATTACAAAATATCTCCTAAGTTATGATTAATTAGCTTTCCAAATGGACCAATGGCAAGACTCCGTGCTTTTTAACCATCCAAGTGTTCATTTTCTTGATTGTTCTCAACATTTCTCCATTCCTCTTGATGTTACACGTGCAAAGGCTTAGCTTGGAGAGTAATCTTTTCTATTTTCCTTTTCTTCGTTCTTGTGTTTTACCCAAAAACGTGTTTCAGTAAAATATTGATTCTGGACTCGTTAACCGTTGGATTTCCTTAAAATTTTAAAGGCATACTCCTATCTCACATATCTAACTTTTGTCCGTTGGGATTGTTGAAATAATGTCTAGAGCTGTCCACGTGTTCTACCAAAGAGACAAGATAAGATTTTTGCCTTTTAAGAAAAATCTACTTAAACTAAATCTGCACCATACAAATGTCTTGACACTTGTCTAATTCATGAAGCCTTCTCTTAATCTCCTTCCAAGTGTCCCTTTGAGTTGGCAAAATCATGAAGCTTCACTATTATTCTCCAAGCTTCACATAAATGTTAGAGGAAAAAATCTTCATCATGTGCCTTACAAGTGTCCTAACACTTGTATTCATCACATGACTTACTTTTATAAGTGGTTTTCATGAATATTCTCTTCCCTTCTACATGGTTC
This sequence comes from Glycine tomentella, assembly GCA_007407185.1. Taxonomy (NCBI): domain Eukaryota; kingdom Viridiplantae; phylum Streptophyta; class Magnoliopsida; order Fabales; family Fabaceae; genus Glycine; species Glycine tomentella. Next base: position 190,627 of record PYAF01004917.1, read on the forward strand.
TTCACGTGCTCTTCACACGTAAGGGTGGAAACAGAAGTGTTTCTTCCTTTTATACCATTGTATGCTTGAGAAAAACTTAATTTCCACTTATGGTTTCCTGTCACAGCTATTTTGATAATCTGCTATCTAATAGTATTCTGTATTTCCATCTCTGTAATATTTGATCATTTCTGGTCTGAAGGCATTATGGTAAATTCATCTTTCTTCCTAGGGCATAATTGTCATTTCAATCATAGAAATATCTATTCAAAAGATCTAAGGGTATTCTTGTCATTTTCAAAATATCCAAGGGCATTTATGTAAGTTTTTCTCTTAAAATATCTTTCTAAAATATCTAGGGGTACTTTTGTAATTCTTAAAATATCCAAGGGCATTATCGTCCTTTTACCCTCAAGGGCATTGTTGTCATTTCTAATTCATGGTAAGGGCAATATGGTTATTTTTCCCCAAACATTTCCGTAATGTCTCTAATGATATTTCTTCAAATCTTTCCTAACTTAAGACTTCCATAAATATTTATTGAACTATAGTTAGGGAATTCTGGGGTGTTACAGATAAAATGATAACATACTAAGTTTCTTTTATAAAACTATTGAACATTGCCTCGTGTTTGAATGCACAAAAATTTCCTTAAGTCCTAGTATTTAATTGATATAAAAATAAAGGGCATTTAGAATTCTCAAAAGGAAATATTAAGCAATCCAGAATAAACTCACTCAACACCCTCTTGAATCTTGCCAGGATTGCAATCCTTATAATCAACCAGTTGAGCAAACAAGTATACATGAGCAAACCAGTTCATCGTCGAGTTTTTGACCAATATTGTTCTTGATCTTTTCTTGATGTTACCTGTCATATACATGAACAAATAGAACAACTGAGTGGTTTTTCTTTTAAGGATGAAAAGAGGAAAACAAGTACAATGAAGCTTACAGTTACTTCTTATAAAAAGTCTCCTCTTTGGACATTTGAACCCCATGTATTCAAAGAACTATTGAACATTTTCCCTTGGACCCTGATACACAATTTGCCCATCTGAGAGGAGAATTATATCATCAAATAACTCATAAGTTTCTGGTGCTGGCTAGAGAAGAGAGATCACAGTTGTTCCATTCAGAATGTGGATAGATTGTCTTAAAGAATTAACCACTTGGAATGTGGTAGAACTGTCTAAACTAGTTGATATTTCATCCATGAAAAGTGCTCTTGCTGGTCCAACTAGCATCTCACGTATGATTCATTGGAATCAAATAATAAATCAACTTGGTAATTGGTAGTCACATATAAGAGTTTCACAAAATATAAAAATAAAATCATTTTATGTAAAACAAATAACAGCTTTTTGCTTACCAGTTGTGACTCAATTCTTTTGTCCGCCAGAAATACCTCGAATCATGTCATCCCCTACCATGGTATCAACACAAACTTCTAGTCCCAAAATCTGCCAAATGTTAGAAACAAGAACAACTAAGTTTCTTCTTTTTTTTTTTCTCTTAAAAATTAAATCACCTTAAAAATTTGCATAATGCAATGTGCTACCTTCATTATATAATCTGTAACAACATTGGTTTCTTGGCCTTCTAGTGCTGCTGCCTGAAAATTCAGTATGTTTAGATTAGCCATTTAGATTTTTCTAACATATTCATTATGGAATTAATTCGAAAAACTGCAAAAGAGGTTATATTAACATTTAATTTTAATCTTATGTCACCTTCATATAAATATCAAGATCAGGATCTGGCTTAATGTTTGCAGCCTTCTCTCTTATTGACAATTCTGCCAGCAGCTCTGCAAGTTACTTAAATTGAAAACTGTTCAATCAAAGTTAGGTGACATAATTCCTCAAAGTCCAGACATCAAGGTTGACAATGTTGTTTTTGAAGGGCTAAAATTTACACATGCACATTTTTTTCCCATTAGACAAGCCTCTGTTTGCAAATTATAGAAACAGAGCAGCATAAAATCTAGAAATTTGAACCAAGGTTATCAAAAATGTAAAGTTTTTTATTCATATTGTACAATTTAATTATATTCTCAAAAACATCAATTCATATCATCAATACAAATTTGGAAAGGCACAAATTGAGGCTAGAGTAGAGTGATGATTCTACTTCCTTGTGCATCATCCACAAAAAGCCCACATCAGTTGGGGTCCTGTATTGTGACCCAAATGAGGAAATCTGCCTTTTTTCACAAACGTTTTTGAAGTGACCACAGCAGCCAAGATATTTAATTTGATTTTCTTATAAGGTGGCATCCCTCATTTTGAGCCATATTTTATGAAGCTTGAGTTTTCTTGAAACCAAAATTCTTTCAATGTTTGTCACTTATATGAATACAGTAAGAAATTGTAGCAGCAAGCATTTAAGTATATTGAATGGTATCCACATCAAGATATTAAAATTGAGTACTGAAATAACTAGAAAATGATTAGTTTTTAGGTAAGAAAGGAGGAGAAAAGAGACTCAGAATAAAAGGATACCAAATTGTTGTGGTATATTATGATACGACACAAAAAAAAACAGAACATTAAACCCCATTAGTGATAGTACTAGACTCATAGTATTAATCATTAAGAAATAATTTAAAATCTAGAAACTACTACTTAAAAATCATGTGAATAAAGATATTCAAATATACACTAGGACCAAACATTCTAGCATAAACATAAAATTTGAACAATTATAATGCATTTGATTAAACACTCAAAAAAAGACCTTTAATAACAACTTGACAATGATTATAATAACTAAAATACCTTGCTTGCAAGTAGAAAAAGTGGCCATTGAACCAAAGGAAGATCCCCAGAATTCCTAGGCATTAAAAGCAACTCCATTTCGCTGTGAACAAGGAAAACATGGTCATCCAGATATTAAGTAAGAAGAAAGAAGAAAAGATAAAATAAAGCCAAAAAAATATTTAGCAGCTCCATGACTAACAAGTTGGTTACGTAATCCTCCTCTCTTAGATTCCTTATGATCTCATTCGAAAAGAGAGCAAACCGAGCAACATCAACCTTGTTATTCTCCACAACCTTTGGATGAAGAGTAATTGAATAAGTAATACTTAGTCAAGTTCGAAAAAAATGTTCAGCAAACATGAGACCAGTGTACCATAACCTTCCCATCAACATAAAATAGTTTCTTATTTTAGAGTTAGCACACAAGTATCAAGCAAATAAACATATGAATTTAAACTAAATTATTTTTTCCTTTATCTATAACAAAAGGCTGACCTGAACAGAAGACTGATGGGAACTCCTGAAAATATAAAATATTGAGAAGAACTATATAAGCTTATACAGATGACAGTACTATTTAAGGGGAAAATCTGAAAGAAGAGAGGATATCTTAGATTATTAGAATGTGAGTTTGGGCCTAACTCAACCCCAAAAGCTAGCTCAAGAGGTGAGGGTTGCCCCTCATTTATATACTTTATCTTTAGCCAATGTGGGACTTAGGTTTTTCCTAATAAACTCCCTCACGTTCAGCACTTTTGGGCTTGGTGCGTGGATAACATGGTGGGTGACACTTTGAATGAATCTTGGATATGCTCTAATACCATCTTAGATTATTAGAATGTGAGTTTGGGTCTAACTTAACCCCAAAAGCTAGCTCAAGGGATGAGGGTTACCCCTCACTTATATACTTTATCTTAGCTTTATCTTTAGCAGATGTGAGAGTTGGGTTTTTCCCAATAGGATATATTCTTAGAGAGCTACAACAGAGATAAAACACACACATACAACTATCTTCCAAATACAGAATGAAAATCATAGAACAAGAAAAAGCACACTTCACAAGCAGCACCTGTTGGGTAGAGGAACATGAAGTGTGTCCATAAAAGCTCTAGGAAACTGCTCAAAAAGTCTATGCAATGCTTCCAATGACCTAATCTGGTGACCACACACAGCCAAAAATGGTTATACCAACTAATCTTAAATTCTGAAATGTACAGGACAAGACTAGCAATAGGTAAAAGATATTAATAATAACACAGCATATTATCAGAAAAAAGGATTTATCGTTGGTCAACCGCAACTTAAAAACGACTACTTACCTCTCCCAGTCGATCTCTTGCCCCCAATAAGAATCCATAGACAGCCGATACAAGTGTGTAAAACACATAAATATCTAGAAGATAAATCTGAAAGAATTGGAATTAACTAATCGGAAACAACCATTAAAACACTCAAAAACGGGAGAGGGGGAAAGCAATTTTACGTAATAATTAAATTGAAGGTTTTCCAATCACCTAAAAGCTTCTATAATATTTATTAACTACTAAACCAATGAAATACAACCCTCAGAACTAAGTTCAGCAACTCCTGAAGATATAATATTTCAAAATTACAAGAGATAAGTATATAATATTTTCAAACTCCCGAAGATGTCATTTTTAAACTGCTCAAGAAAGAGTTTTTTGCTGAAAAACTTATAGTGAATGCAAATAAAGCTAATCCAAACACACTATGAGACTGCATAACAGAAACATGCAATATTAACAACCCTACCACTTCACACCAAACTTTAAGGACCTCTTGTCAGACATTTTTCCCTATAGAGAAAAAGAGATTAAAAAGGTCATTTTATGATAACATATTTGAAGAATGAGGAAGGAGATAAATAAACAATGACATTGCACTTACAGCAACCACAGAAGCCCACACGCTAACAACTGTCAAATCATTATGATTATCTGCAACAATAAAGGCACCCTAATGACTACTAATATCAAAGAGAAAACTGCAAAGACATAGCCGCAGTCAAGCAAACCAGTGCTTACTTTTAGAGACAAAATCATGCCAAGAGTAATTTATATTATCCTCTTTTATAATAGCCCTTGTTGGGTCCACCAGAGGCCTGGTCTACAAACCACAAAAATAAGACAATAAAACATACATGAATATAAGCTCACCAGTATATGTACCTTCATAGACACACACAAACAAATTATGTATAATTCCAAATGAGTATCTACTAATCCAAGGGCTATGTATCACTAACCTGAAGAAAGTAAGCAAACGCAAATTTTCCACTCAAAATAACAAGCCAAAACAGCATATACCTGAGAAAAGGAGCAAGGTATCAAACTAATCAGTGCAACAATGCAAAACTTCAGCTTGCATGTAAAATTAATTATGGAGCTCACATAATATTATAAAACAATAATATATCAACATAACTATCTAAAATATAGAGTGGGGAAGCAAGAATCTTGATTTTCCTACAACATTTATTAGAAATTTAAAAAGTAGAAAAAAGACAAAATCTAGTGCATACTTTATGAAATCTGAACTCCTTTCATACATTCCCCGTCCAACATAATGTCGTTCCTTCATCAGTCAACAAAAAAACGACAATAAAGGCAAGCCCATCAGTCAGCATAATACCACAGTATACTAAACAACAAAATTAACAACAACTAATGCAATTGAAGAAATAAAAACCTGGCGCAGCCACTTCACAAAGCGAATTAAAGGCCAACGATCACATTGATTTGTTAGACGATGACATGCCGGTATCCGCATGAGGAAACTAATGAAAATTTGGACACCAGCATAAATCCCTATGACAATCACATATAATCTGAAGACAACCGAGTTTCCATTTATGTTACTCTCTTCCTGGAGTGCTTTTCTGCAGTCATGCACAAACAACTGTAAATGTAAAATCACTTCACAAATAAAAAAAAAATCAAAACAAATAGATAAAAGGATGAGGATTTGAGAACATAAGAACAAAATTATTATAACTGAAGGCATACATACACATAAAGGAAAGTTATGAAAACTGAAGCAAGGCTGAACCAAAGAAAACTGAAGGCATACATCCAACAAAAAGGCTATTGCCTCACGGATCAAATTCCTCTGGAAAGTAACAAAAAATATTTAAACAACAGTTCCAGTTCACAAATAATCCAAAAAAAGTGTAACAAAGATAGCTATAAAAAAATCCTCATCTACAACAGTTTTAAGAAAGAAAGGTTTGTAACTTTGTATTCTTTTAAAAAGTATTACATTAACCAAGTACTTATCCATTGAAGCACATGATACTCCACTAGTCACGAAACTCTTGGACTATTATGCTGAGTCTTTCTAACATTGACTGCCACTATACTAACATACATACATGTGTCAAACCAATACAAATAGCATCACAGAATTATTGTTTAGTTTGCTTTATTGTCCTAAGTAAACAAAAGCACATGACATTGTAATGGGAGATAATTAGATAAAAGATGAAAAAAAACATCCATACATCGTTTTGATACATGCAGTCTAATACAGGCAATTAAACATTTGAAAATAAACAAATTATGGAAAAGTGTATAATTCATGACGCCCAAACTTGTAACAAATATGCTGCCAATTTCTTCCGAATTGATGTCATTGTCTCCAAGTCTAACGCTGATCTATCACCAAAAAACTAGACAAATTTGATGCAAATCCGTTAGTGATGTTGATGACAAGAATCCATCATGACACTTAAAAATAAAGATAGAATTGAAACAATTGTTAACATACCATGTTCCGATCATTCTTCAACCCTCCGCCTACTATGTTCCGCATCCAATTCATTACATAGTAGCCACACTCATAGCCTCCACTTTGGACATTACTCTAAAATGGTAGTAGGTTAAACACGATAGTGGTAAAAATTGGAAAACACTCTGAACAACAATGCATTAGTTTTTCACTACAGCTATAAGGGTGTACCCTTACTTCAATCCAGTTTGTTGGGGCTTGAATAGATTGGCAACCAGAAGTAGTGTTCAAGGTCTTCATTGCACTGCATTTGCAAAAGCATTGTGTGCTATTAAGTTTCTGGTTAACGGTATCATATTCTATATGCATGTGTCATATAAGATAGAGACATGTAACTTATTAACTGCAGCTTTGATGTGTACATCAGGCCTTTTACGCAATGAACAGAACCATACAACATCATTGGTTGTAGGACACACAACAACCAGCTGCCAATGGGAGCTGCATAAAACGGCAGGTTGTTGGTCAACTCGATAAAAAGTTGTAAATCCATAATATATATATATATATATATATATATATATATTAGTAAAAAAATCTTACTTATTCAAGTATGATCCAATGTACACCTCTCTTTTTTATTCCTTCATCCATTCCTGAATGTATTTTTGACATTTTTCTCGTCTATCTTTGATGTTGTGAATGGATTGAGGCTCAAGGAATCCGTATACATCACCATATCCTAACGTTTGACTCCATTCATCCAAGTACCTGTTTGTCCAATTGAATTAATATGTTTTAATAGATTCACTAGTCAATATTAGGTCTGACATTGATTGACCAAATAACCTAACGTGAAAAACACTTACATCATCCACAATTGTAGTATAGATATGTTCAAACACTTCTGACCATCTATTATTTCATTGATGTCAGAAAATGTTATAAAGAAGGAGGCTCCTATATCCGCAAGGCCGAATTTTTTAGCATCCCAATGCAACTCAATTGGCTTCTGGTAAACATCATACATCCTCTTAATCAACTCACCCAAAGGGTCATCTACAACAACTTTTTTTGTCGACGTTGGAACAAGTTGAACGACCTTTGAAATAATTGTAAAGGTTTTTAAATTAATTATTGTGTAAATCAGTATATTTTCCATATTGTGTAACAAACCACGTTAGTGTTAATAACGAAAATGATAAGTACATACCTCTTTTGGAACCAATCTAACAACATGTGTAGGCCATGGAACAAATGTGCCAAGGGTTTGTCTGACATACTTACACTCTGATGTCGCAATAGGAACTTCAGTGTCACCATCCAAAATTTCTGTGACACTTACCCTAAGCACGTCATCTGCATAGCACACATTGTATATGGCACAAACTTTTCCGAATGCCACTAGCCGTGTAGAGTGATCGGAATGCACGTACAACCCCATTATTTTGTTCGCGTCATTATGTTGTTCTTCCCTTGATCCTCTTGCTGTAGTTTCAGCACAACTCCCCTTTGTACTGACACGTGCAGCTAATACTTCTAAATCAGCAATTTCTGGAGGTGGTTCAGGTGAAGCCATTTAATATGGGATCTCTCCATTTCTAAAGCCTTCTTTACCTCTTGCTTAATTAGCTCTACACTTTGTATTTTATCCTCCTCTGCCTCTCTCTTCCACTCTTCCCTGAGGTTACTTATTATAACAGACAATTCTTGTGGCGTTATGGATGCAGAGGACTTGCAAGAGCATCTTGAACCTTGTCTGAAATACTGACGTATGGTCACCCCGGATCCTGCAACACGCACACGACCTGGGTGCTCAGGTCGTCCAAGTGCAACATTCAAAATGTCATCACGACCATTGGGAACAAATTCACCTTGTGTTGCCTGTTGTTCGAATAACTCCTGCGGTAACCACAAGTAAACAAAACATTGTTGCATATTTACTAGTATTCATTGCGGAGAAAAAGGTATACATTGAAGGCATACTAACTTACTATTTCATCTGAAATGTCTTTGGTCGCGGTCGATGTCATCTGGCCATATCGCTTTGTGCGTGCCTCTATCCACTTAACATGCCTTGGAATGGGAGACGGAGGATCTATGACTCGTGATGAATCCTCAGTATCCATTTCAGCTTGTTGAATTTTTATCCTTTTCTCCTCTAACAGCTTCAACTCAAGCAATTCATACCCTCCACGAGACAACGAGTGTGGGCAATCATTGTGTTTTTGAATTGCCTAAGCCTTTGATCTTATTCCCTATAATGTATAAAAATAAAAGTTAAACATGTGATTGGAAAAAAATTCAAATCAGCACATTATTTAAATTTTTTTAATGAACATTGCCAAACATACCTCCCAATTCGGAGTTTTGCGCGTTGCAACAAACTTTTCCCAGGTTTCTTGATCTAAACCGTTTTCTTAAAAGAAGGGTCCATTACATGTTGCCCGTCAGGATCACCGTAAATGTATTTACGGGTCAGGGAGGACTTAAATTGCCTCCAACTAGTGGCAACCAATGAGATTATCTTGTTCTTGGCATCTGATTCTTCTGGAATTTCAAATGTTCTTGGAGGTTACATATATTAAGTCAATGAAGACTTAGTGTTAGACTTTACAAAAACTTCAACTTAAACACTTAGGACGATATATTGCATACCAAAATGTCATCCCATATAAGGTCCTTCAAAGATTGTGGAACATTTTTCCAACTTGAATGGCCAATTGAAATGTGTTCTCAAGCTACAACCCCCAGATAGCTATGGAACTTTTGTTTATGTTGGCCTGATGCTCGCCCAGTCACAGGGTTTACGTTAACTAGTGGCCTAGGCTGCTCAAGATTACGTTTTGTCAATGATCTTAACCTTTTAGATCGTCTGTTTCTTCGAGACATAGACTGAGAATTAGTAGTTCCCTGGGAAGAGGATCCTGGGGTGGTCGACATAGGCCTGTGAAATGTGAAAACATTAATTAGAAAATATGAACAAAAATAATATCAACTGTTAAATACAGGGATGTCAAACTACATTTAAAAATACATATTACATTTTACACATTATTTATTACATTTTGTTATTAGATATAGGCCTGTGAAATGTGAAAACATTAATTAGAAAATATGAACAAAAATAATATCAACTGTTAAATACAGGGATGTCAAACTACATTTAAAAATACATATTACATTTTACACATTATTTATTACATTTTGTTATTAGATAGTTATGTACACTACTTTGATATAACCTACCTTACGTATCAATGTTCTCCCATAAACCTTCATCATGGTCATCACGATTGGCATGATCATCATCCACCTCATTATCATCATTTATGGAAGGCATGTGTGGTATGGCTGCAATTAGCTCACTGATATCAAGTCCAGTGGTATCAAATTGCTCCTTGACACCAATTTTTCTTCCCTGTAGAATCACTGAAAATCTTGTATCCGATGTGTAACGCCCCCTTCTCAATGAGGTCATTACCAAACATAACCACACTCAGGCAGACAATCAATCAGAGTTTAAGCAGTTTGGAAGCACATATATATATAATATGACATCAACAAATGTCATCATCAGATACACTGTACATGTAATATGGTGAATATACATATATATCTCTGTTTAGATACAAAACTGTACAAATAACCCCTCAGGGTATATCAAAATCAAAACCAAAGGCTAAGTACAAAATATCAGAGCCACATGCTCTTATCATCTAGCCTAAGGTATACAAACAGCAACTATCCCTGCATAGGCCTCTTGCCTTGGGATCTCTCTGCTCCTCCTGGTGATTCACCTGCATCGTAAGTCCCACAAACGGGGTGAGATATAAAATCTCAGTAAACTCAGGGTCCTTGAAGGTATTTCCTTCCCCTGGTTCACTGACAACACATATATCTATCAACCACAATCATATCATCATCAGTGAAACACCAGTTCAATCATCGGGCACATCAATGCCCAATACACCTGACTACAATCAGGTCATACACATCCATCAGCCAAAAGCAAGGCATACTCACGGCATAAAGCCATTCATCACATCAATAACTGTCATGCAGAGGCTACATCTCAGTATATAGGAAATATCTCCTCTCAGGAAGGCTACCTCTATATACTCGGCACATCTCTGGCATGTATCCCTAGCGGAGGCTTCCTCTAGATATATAGGTACATCTCATCCATATATCAGGCACATCTCCTTTTTGGTGAGGCTACCTCTGTGCACATAGGTACATCTCTTATCACGAGGCTCCTCTATGTATCACAGGGCCATCTCATCCTTTATCTCAATACAATTGCCTGGGAAAGGCTGCCTCTGTGTATATGGGAAACATCTCCACGTAGGAGGCTACCTCCATATCACAGGCTCATCTATCACCAGGTCTTTCTCAATCTCAATCATCTATCCTACTACAATAGGATACTAGTCAAGCACAGCATGCATAATCAGGTTTCACATTCACCCAAACATGCCATAATTCACTCACATCATAACTATGCATATCAATTCCCTTTCTCAGGGTCACAGACACATCAAATCCCTTTCTCAGGGTTCAATCATCTACCATGCATTCACAGCAGTACACACATTCCTCTACTAGTATATACACATATCACAACCATAATCCCAGTGGATATATGGTGGAACACAGCAGAGGATACACAAACAAGAACCAAGAGCTTACCTGCTCTAGTCAGATCACCGGCTCTCCCGGCCTCGTGGTCAACACCACCAGAGCTCTCACGCTCACGTCCTACACAAGAACAAGCATATAATGCATCAAACACGGTTCTAAGCCGTTCAAACGAAAGGAAATTCTCATCCTTTCTATCAACATATAATAATCACTGTACACGTGATCATCTGATCCTCAACAGGATCTCTCTCTCAGCCTATACAAGGCTACAGAGTCTTTGCAAAGACTCTGATCAGGCTAATACAAAGCATTTCCGGCTTTAGCCTTCTCAATATCTCATTTCTCAGTATCAGCATTTTAAGCTCATAAATCTCATCTATACAATCTCATGAGCAACTTTGTCAACTGCTCTAAGGTCCAGACTAGTCATATAGTCAACCTTTTTATCTCTGCTAATACTGACTCAGAGCCAAAATCAAACTTCATCAGTAATGATGATTCAAGGCTCTAAACTCCTCAGAATACCTATCTGAGTACAAAACTCTACAGAGTCCTAGCCGAATAACGGCTCTAACACCTCCATAAACACCCCTCAAGATAACCCCAAAACCTCGAAAACCAATACACAGAACCAACGGTTAGAGCTCGAGTTTCTTACCTCTGTGATGTTCAGAAACACCAGGGAATCACTTTCCCTAAGGTAGCTCGCTCAATCAGGCTTCCTTTGCCTTTAAACTCCAAGCTCCCAAAGGTTCTCTCAGAGAAATCAAATCTCACTATTTATCGACGATTCTCACGAATCAATCGGGGGTATTCTCTCCTTTCGGGGCTCTGATCACTTTCTCAGTTGGGTCAGAGGTGTTTAGATGAACGATGAAGGAAATACAAAGCTCTGTAGCTCATCAATGGAGGTTTCTCTCTTTTCTCTCTTCCATTTTCGTCCAAATGAGCTAGGATTTATAAGCTGCCCGAACTCCCGCGCTGACCGCGCCATTCCCGCGCCATCCGCGTGGGAATCCAGAAACTATGGCGCTCTTGGCGCCATCCCGGCGCTACCAGCGCCAACCTCCAGAGGCATGTGGCGCCACCCGCGCCACTACCCGCGCTGGTCGCGTGAAATTCCAGGAACTTTGGGATTTCCAGGCTACTTCCCGCTCTGTCAGCGCCGTCCATGGCGCCATCCGCGCGGCATGGAAAACTGATGGCGCTCCTAGTGTGGACCTGGCGCCATCAGCGCCAACTTCCAGTAAGCCTGGCGCTGATCGCGTGAAACCTGGTGCTATCCGCGCCACACTCAAAACACAGGTTTCTCACAAAAAGACCTGGCGCTATCCGCGCGGAATCCAGCGCCAGCTGCGCCAGGCCTCAGGGTATTATACGATGGATCTTGAACATAAAACACTTGGGTTGCTTGTTCAGTCATGATGAAAGGTTCGTCCTTGTAACCCACCTTATTTAGGTCTACTAGAGTAAATCCTAAACGATCTTGATGTATACCTGTGTTTCCATTAACCCATTTACACTTAAATACAGGGACCCTGAATTCTCTATAATCTAGCTCCCAAATTTCTTCAACAACACCAAAGTATGGCATCGATGCTCGAATCGGGTTGTTATCTGATGCACTACAAAAGTGATCCGAATCAGCCTCAACACTAACACAACTATTCTAGACACTGCTAACATCATCTTGGTTCTTTGTGTAGAAGGAATAGTTATTAATGTCATGCCCCTTCCAAGTGGGAACATTGAGATTTGGGCCAACAGCATACTGTCGTAATGTTCTTGAAGCACTATCATCTGCAAATATTTCATCTTTAAACCACTTAATGAAACTTCTATTATGCTCTTGCAACACCTTCATTATGTTTAATTTTGGGTTACAATGCCTAACATATTGTTTGTGCCTTTGCAAGTAAGGAATGACCTCGTGTGTGTTGTTTAAAATATACAAATGAGGGATTAAAACTTCATTTCGACTCATACTAACAACATTGTATCCTTGTGTCCCCTTACCCCGTCTTGGTTCATCATGACAATATGCCAGCAACCTAACTGGTTTGAGTGTGTCAATGTACTCTGAACAGAATTCAATACATTCTTCTGCAACATACCTTTCCATAATGGATGCTTCAGGTCGGTATTGAGTCTTTGTATAACCCTTTAACACCTTCATGTAGTGCTCAAAAAGATACATCCACCTTAAGAAAAGTAGACCACACAACCTGATTTCCCTGACTAAATGAACAATTAAGTGTATCATTATGTCAAAAAATGAAGGAGGAAAATACATCTCTAACTGACAGAGGACAATGGAAGCTTCATTCTCCAAGTCATCCAAGGATTTCGGATCGATGACTTTGCGACATATTGCATTAAAGAAAAAACACAATCGAGTGATGGCAACCCTTACTTTGTCTGGCAAGATCCCATGAATCGCAACTGGCAATAACTGTTGCATTAACACATGACAATCATGAGACTTCAACCCTACCAATTTAAGATCTTTTACAGAAACAAGGCTCTTGATATTGGAAGAGTATCCTTGTGGGACTTTCAAATTGCGCAAACACTGGCAAAAAATCCTTTTTTCTTGTGATGACATTGTGTGACATGCTGGGGGCAAATATGTTTGTTGACTGTGGGATATGGGATGCAACTGCTCTCTTATACCCATTTCAACCAAATCTTGACGGTACTTCAACCCATCTTTTGTTTTTCCTTTAATGTTCAGCAAGGTGCCAATCAAACTATCACAAACATTTTTCTCCATATGCATTACATCTAAACAGTGACGTACATGTAGATCAGACCAGTATGGAAGATCAAAGAATATTGATATTTTCTTCCATATGTTCTTGTCAGCAGAATCTTTATTAATTTTTTTACCAAACATGGCGACGATGTCCTTCACCCGGTCATAAACTTCACAGCCAGCTAAAGGTTCAGGTGCAATTTCATTCTCTTGAGTTCCGTTGAAAGCTTTCTTTAATCGTCGATATGGGTGATAAGGTTTTAGAAATCGACGATGCCTCTGATATATTGTCTTTTTTCCATGTTTTAGCTGCAGGAAGCTTGTATGTTTCTCACAAATAGGACATGCATGGTATCCTTTGACGCTATATCCACTCAAGTTCCCATAGGCAGGGAAGTCGTTAATGGTACAAAAGATTAGTGCTTACAACTTGAAGATTTGTTGCAGATGCCCATCAAACACATCAACACCGTCAAGCCACAATGTCTTTAAATCTTCTATCAAGGGACTTAGATACACATCAATATCATTTCCTGGTTGTCTTGGACCCGCGATCATCATAGACAACATTATGTATTTTCGTCTCATGCACAACCAAGGTGGGAGGTTGTAAATCATTAGCAAAACCGGCCATGAACTATGGTTAGTGCTCAAATTACCAAAAGGATTCATTCCGTCAGAAGCAAGACCAATCCTTAGGTTTCTAGGCTCATCCCCAAAATTTGGATACAAACGATCAATGGACTTCCATTACGGAGAATCAGTTGGATGTCGAAGCATTCCATCTTTGTTTTTGCCAACTGAATGCCATGTCAGGTTTTTTGCATCATCTGGATTAGCAAACAATCGGTTAAACCTTGGGATGATTGGAAGATACCAGCAGACTTTTGCTGGCCGAATGGGAGATATGCTAGGGTCTTCACTACAATCGTCATTGTTTTGTTTGTACCGCAAAACGCCACATAAGGGGTAATTCCGCAATTCAACAAATTCATTTCTGTACAGGATACAATCATTAGGGCAAGCATGAATCTTTTGGTACTCCATTCCCACAAGACATGAGATTTTTTTGGCCTCATAGCGATTTTTTTGTAACTTGTTGCCTTTAGGAAGCATCTTCTTCAATAAGACAAGCAAGTCATTAAAGCTCTTGTCACTCCACCCATATCTTGCCTTCAAGTTGACCAAAGCTAACACCGCTAGCAGCCGTGTGAAGCTTCTGCAATCAACATACAATTTGTTGGTTGAATCAGTTTGTAATTTCTCATACATTGGCAAATAGATTTGAATAAATATGTGTAGTAACTACCTAACAGGTGTGGCCCTATCCCATTCAGAAAGTTATATTGTATACATGAATCCTATATGTCAAAGTTAAGTATGGTATGTTACATTTAATGAAATTTCAACAGCATTCCGCATTGGTCTCCAAGTACACGAAATGAAAGCGGTGAGTTTAACTCACCCCGATCAAGTATGCACTCGGAGAAAACGCAAAATACATTAAACTGAAATTTCATTAAATTAAACAAAACATACTTAACTTTGACATGCCGGATTCATGTATACAGTATAAAACTTCTTAAACTGTCCAAACGGACAATTCAAGTTTCAATTCAATGATTAATCCAAACTATCCGTATTAATCACTGGATTGAAGCAAGAACGGGAAACTAAGATTAACTCACAATGTAATGAAATGTATGACAAACCAATATTTATATATGAAGACAAATATCAAAAAGACAACAACAAGGAAAACAGACACATACCTGTGATTAGTACAACAAATGAGACCCCTTGATGAACAGCACGGGTAGACAGTATACAACTTTTACGTTTTCAGTGTGTCAATCAGAACTATGTTAGATGTGTAACGCCTCGTTTTACTATCTTGTATTTTATTGATTTTGAATGAAAATTTCTTCTCCACTTGCTTTAAAATTATCTTAGTTATAATTTTCACGGAAAATTCTTTTCTTCTTGCTTAAAATAATTCATGCGAAAGGTATTAACTTCGCTTATTACCCTTTTTATAAAGAAATTGTTTTATTCTATAAAATCTCTTTCTTCTTTTCCTAGATTAATTCTAAACGAATTAATTATCATCAAACGTTTTTAAATTCAAAACAAAATAATATATTGTACAAGATACGGTTTAACATAATACAGTCCAAAATACAGACCAACAGACTAATCCAAGTCTAGTACAAATTACATATTATCAAAGTAAACACAAAAACGCAAAATACAAGCAATCCAAGCTTCCTTATCACATCTTCTTCATAACCATCCATTTCTTAGGCTTCACTGTTTCTCTGCTCGCCCAAATAAATTGGGGTCATCACAGGTCAACCACAGACACAAAATAGGGTAAGTTTATGATAAACATAGTTTGAATAAAGGAATATATACACAGATGGTCATAATAAAGGAATATACACACAGATGGTCATAATATCATTCATAAAATAAGATGCATGGATGATGTGTGAATCTTTATTCAAATGATGCATGATTCTCTCATCATCTTCTCAAATGGTACCATAGTCAAGATAGCCCCACCCTCTCTTAGTGGAACAAACTTATCCATTCAGTCAGGGTAGCCCAGTGATGCGATAGGGAGGTCACCTCCATCCATGTGATCATCATGGTGGTGTGGTCCTCACTGTCTCAACTACCCCCCAGCTCAGACTCCTCTTGTCTGAACGCATGGACTCAGTTTAGCTATCTAACACACCTCCTCTTGAGGTAAATAACACGGACTAGCCCCCACCATGCATTTGCATATGAAACATGCATGTATGATTCTCTTTTATCTCATATTTACTCTTTAGTATTAATCTCCAATTTATATCTCATATGCTTTACTAACCATTCAACATAAATCCAGCACAGAACCCAGCTCAACATATCCCTCATGTATAAAGATTTATAGAAACACTCAGCAACACATGGATTTCATAACAATTCATATAAATTTCCAACAACACGTGAACTTCATAAAACACTTAGCAATACATGAACAAAACACACTCAAACAGTTTATCAAACACATGGTGTGCAAGCTTTGTTTTATAGAATACTTTTAAAGAAAGCTATACTTAAACTATAGTTAACATTAATCTTTATAAAGTTCAATATGATAAGCATGCTTTCAACATAAAATAGATAGGCTCAAAGATTTATAGAACACTTAAAACACTTAAACTTTAGTAAAACATTTAACACAATCTCTTTAATAAAACATTCCATGATTTTAATCAACTATTTTCTATAAAAAAAAAAAGTAGTCATAACACATATAGATTTAAGTCACTTAGCATTTACCCATTAAGCTAGTTTCAAGTTATTTATTCAACCAAGCATTCATTAAACCAAAATCAAATCACTTATTCAAATAATTATTTTATTTAACTATCTTTATCTTTTTGAGGTATTTCCTCAAACACCTAGTATGCAAGGCTAGTTTTTTTTTTTTTTGTAGAAACCAATAAGAATCTTAATATTCAAACTTTATTTATCATAAACTTCCCATACCTTGCTTTCTCCTTTACAATTTGCTAGCCTTGCTCCTAGTTCTCCTAGTACTTCACGTAAGGTTTCCAAGGGTGTAGGCCTTTGTTTTGCTTTAATTGCTTTACGTAAAAGATGACAAAGATGTGAGATTTTGGGAAAGTGATGGAATGGAATATTTTTGCACATAGCTTCCTCTTGGACAGCCCCTCATTTTCGGTCCCCACCCCTTTTTATAAGCTTGTTGGTCTTGCTTTTATTACAAATATCTACAAATATCATAGTTTAACTTTCCATTTGCTTTTTCCTTATTGGCTAATGAATTCTTATCCTACAAGTGTCCAAGTTCTACATCCTTCTCCTTGGTTCTTCATTTGCACGTGGAATGATAGGCTTCTAGGGAAGTTTCACCAATTTTCCTTTCTTTTTCGTGGATTAGCCAAAATTTAAGGATTTTTGTGTTTTTCTTCATTCTTGAAAAACCTGTTTCTGTAAAATAATGATTCTGGACTCGTTAACCGTTGGATCTCCTTAAAATTTTAAAGGTATACTCCTATCCCACATATGTAGCTTTTGACCGTTGGGATTTTTGAAATAATGTCTAGAACTGTCCACGTGTTCTGCCAAAGGAGACAAGATAAAAATCTACTTAACTAAATCTATACCATACAAGTGGACCAATGGCAAGAGTGCTTGCTTTTTACCCATCCAAGTGTCCATTTTCTTGAATTTTCTTAAGCTTTCCCTACTCTTCTTGATGTATACGTATGGTAGCTTGGCTTGGAGTGCAATTTTCACACATTTTTTCTTCTACACGTGGAGTAGCCATTTCTAGAAGATTTTTATGCTTTTCTTCATGCTTTACTTACTATGTATGAATAAACTTGTTTCTAATATTTAGTAAAGCCTAATTTAAATTTCCTTCTCAAGAACAATATAATTCTAAAGTTATTTAGAAGCTAACCTCAATCTTAGTAACATGTTTAGGGTGTTATTTAAGCTTTTCTTACCAAATGGCTTTATCTCAATTCTAATTGGTCCATTTTGCCTTTAATTAACTTATTAGAAAGATCTATTTCTCCGAAAATTCTATAAATTGGGTCTACCTTTTCTTGTGGTTTTCTAATGCCTGAGTCTGTCTGGATTGAGCTCCTTTCAAAATATCTTACTAAAATTCATAGAAATTCTAGTTTATGGTTCTTTGTCGCAAAATATGTTAATAATTAGTTATCTAAGAGTATTCTGTATTTCGTCAGATTCTCACAAAATCCCTAAGAATCTTTGATCACTTCTGGCCTGAAGGGTATTATGATAAATTCATCCTTCATCCTAGGGGCATAATTGTCATTTCTATCATAGAAATATCTATTCAAAATATCTAAGGGTATCTTTGCCATTTTCAAAATATCCAAGGGTATTTGTGTAAGTTTTCATCTTAAAATATTTTTCTAAAAAATATAAGGCACTTTTGTAATTCTCAAAAATATCCAAGGGCATTATCGTCCTTTTACCCTCAAGGGCATTTTTGTCATTTAAAATTTACGGTAAGGGCAATATGGTCATTTTTTCAAACATTTCCGTAATGTCTCTAATTGATATTTCATCCACATAATCAAATTTTTCCTAACTTAAGACTTTCATAAATATCTATTGAATTATAGTTATGGAAATTTTTGGGGTGTTACAAGATGTCCTATGATTAACCAAAAAATTAATTAGTCAATAAGTTGGAGGGGAACAACCTAATAAAAACAACTTGCTCTTGCAAAAAAAAAAAAAAAGATGCTAAGAAATCATTGTTTATTTAATAGTACAATAGATATCCAATTATCCAATAGTGCTCATATGTTAGTTAGTTACCCATTTGATTAATAGTTAATTACAGATTTTTTAGAATATATCAGCAACATGGGGACCATGAACAACAACCATACCTCAGTTCATGAGTAGGGGTGAGGAGCACAAGAGGTAGTAAAAGGTAAGGATATTGCTAACAGAACCAAAGAGGTGATTCACAATGAATCTCTGAGGGTGACAGCTGGAGAAATGAAAAAAAAAAAAAAAAAACCAGCCACGAAGGCTGCAACCATTTTGGATGCATAATAAATACCCTTACATATGCAATGCACAAAAAGTTATTCATTGTACCCTATTTAGTACTAGTATGTGATTACTAAGTTGAATTATATATTTTTCTGTATATTTAATAAGATGGATTAGACAGAACCATGACAAATATGTATAATAAAAAAATAAGGCTTGATCTTTGTCAAATTGAACGCTTGTCATCTTTCTTTCTTTTTTTATATGCAGCTGGCTCTATTAAACGATACCAGGCACTTATTTTGAGTATGATTATGAAGTACTACTAATACTTTCAGAATTATGTACTGTTTTGAATAAAATCTGTCCAATTATATAAAATGATATCCAACATGCAGTTTTTAATAAGATATCCCACAAGTTGGTCACATCATCAGTCATCATCACTTGAGAAAAATAGAAAACTGACTCAAATAGAGCTAACGAATTAAGAGGTTAAAGTAGACTTAGAAGTTTGATTAATTAATAATTATAGATGCATTTGGTTAGGAGTGCAATATGCATTGATGTTGATGATATCACATACTAATCTGCATACAAGATGTTGTACTTTATAAAAGTGGATGCAGTAAAATTTTCTTAACAGGAACTTTTTGATTAGATGATAATACTAATTGAATTTAGTAAACAGACCTGACCTCTAATTCCAAATTAAAATCTAGACAAAGCCAGTGCATGGGAGAAAAAGTGAAAAACCCAAGAATCCTCAACTAAATAGACCCTCAGAACCATTGTTTCTAAATTTAACACCCTAGAAATAATTTATTCTAGAGATATAAGAGAAAAAGATAATAAAAGGCTTCCTGATAAAGCCAAAAATCCTCTCTGCATCTTTAACTGTTTGTAGAAGTTCCCAATGAAGGCCTCAGGTTTTGCAAACAACTCTTTCCCATTAACTCCCCCAACCTCATCTTCTGCTTCAATCACATCTCCTTCACTTTCTCCACCTCCTATAAGCAAAAGATTTGGCATTGAAGGACACTTTTTCACCTCAGTGACACCAACAATCTTCTTGTCAGAAGCAGACTTGGCAACAACCTTAGGCTTCTTTTCATCATTGTTCTGAGGCTTCTGCTTCCACCGTTTCCTCAGGTTCATATACTTCTTGGGGAATTACAAGTTTCTATGTGACAGAAACATGTTGCTTTTTGTCTTCTAAAGGCTTAGCAAAATCTGTGAGAACGTTAAAGATGAAGTAAAGGTAGGTAGGCCTGAGAGAGGAAGGTAACAAGGGTGTGACCACAAGGAGAAAAGTTGTCCTAGAAGTTCAGATTTGTTGAATTTGTTCATGACTTTGGTATAAGAGTTATTGCCAGTGTCAGTCAACAAAAGAACAAAAATATTTGTGGGGGCTGAAATTCGAAGAAAATCTTCACACATTATAGTCATCAAAACATCATTGGCAAAATAAGGGAGGTGATTTATCCAATAATTCTAAGTGTCTATGAGAATGCAATATTTTTTTTTTCTAAATTAAAAGAATATAATTCTTTTAATTTAGTATATCAGAAATTAATTTATTTGCGGTATGTATTTTTATACATAAAAGAATTAAATACAAGTTTCCTATTAAATGAATTAGCGTTTCTCATAAAAATGTAACGAGACTTTATACTGTTACATTAATTCTAAGTGTTTAAGAGTATAATATTTCTTAAATGTAGTGTAATATCATTTATTTACAAATGAACCTATGCACACAGCTAGCTGTTGCAGTGAGAAGAATTCAATGAAGCTATGGTATTTTATGGTCACCTTCAACGACCGAAGAAAGGTAAAAATTAAAGACACACACAAACAAATGTTGGTGTTTTGTTTTGACATGCTGGAAGAAATGGCTACCAACACATGACTCGAACAAAATTGTCTGTAAAAGATACCATACTCTAGAACCAAAACATAGGACATTACTACTTAACAGTTTATGTATGACAGGGTATTAGAATGGAGGGAAGGCAACTACAATGGAGACATTACATTTTACAAGAAAGACAGTGCAAGACATGGAATTGGAAATAAAGGCTGATAAAATAGGCCTGCATAGGAGTGAGCAACTGAAGGAACCGTACAAGTTTCTTCTTGCAGGTGAAGCTGATCATCCACAAACTAAAAGGTCTTCTGTTGCATTAACTCCAGAGGACCTCTCAGATTTGGAGTGGTATTACTTGGTTTGCATGTCCTTTGTTTTCAATCACAGAGAATCATATATTTGTCATTACTATTAAATTTTTAAGCTTCAATATAAAGTCCAATATTAGCAGCTTAATCTTTTTGCAATTTAGATCGTATCTAAACCACACATTACATGTTTTCCAATTTACATCCCGTCTAACCCACACATGTTTAGTATAAAATAAAATGTTTCAAGGTAAACGATAACAACTACCTGAATGCGTGCCCCGGATTTGATCTGCAAGCTTTTAATTGTTTCTCGACCTCTCCCTATGATTAATCCAACCTGCACAAAAGAAATCGATGTGACTCAATGTTATATACATAAACATAAAACTTGAAAAATAACCTTTAAAAGAAACTAGAATAGCAACATTATTAGATCATCACCTTTTCATTTGGAACTTGTAGCTGAATTTGTTCAAATCCCATAGTAGCTTGAGCAGGGGAAAGGCCTCGAGCTACAAGTGAAGGAGAAACCCCAGCATCAGCATGTAGAATGTCAAAATAAAACAACTAAATTGTAAGAATAAAAGCAAGAAGAAAGGGAACAACAAGAATGAAATAAAGATTGGATATGATATCAAACCTCTGCAATGACAGCATTCACTAATTTTTCTGTCTTATCAATGCTTTCCAAACCTATGAAATAAAGATTGTTTCAAAAGTGAACATGATAATTACTTAACCTGTAACATGAACAAAGGCATTAAAATAATTAAATATTCACCTTGCAGTTCGATTGGTATTGGAAAATTTCTAGATTTCTGCCTTCTTTAGTACATGATTCAAATAGCCTGAAGGTAACACAAAACGATCAGCCAAATCAGTCATGGACTTTATGTTCAACCAAAATTTGTTGGGAAACATATTTCTTTTTTATATGGTCAAAAGTTATAGTTTACATTAGATAAGAGGCAAAAATCAATGAAAATTTATATTAGTGAGCAGGGTGTGCCCGGTGAGCAGGGCCACAATCTGCCTTCAGCCTTAGCAGAACTTCAAAGGCGGGTTATCAATGCTGAAGCTACGATAGAGCAAAAGGAAGAGGAAAATGCCGAATTGAAGGAACAACTAAAACAATTTCATAGAAGGCGGATTGACAAGCAAAAGGGTATTTAGCCTTCTATGTATATACCTCTTTAATATTATAGAATTTTTTTAACTTATCTCAAAGATGATTTTAACATATGCATAAACTAATTTAAACTTTTAAAAAAGTTTTATTTATTTTTTATTTGTATTTTTTTCTTAAAAGTGTTTTCGAAAAGCTTATCCAAACATATTCAAAGTGTTTTTCATTAATTTGGTGTTACATAATGCATTTCCTAACTTAAAAAGGAGTATAAATTGGGAATGTGCCTGTAAGATTGCTTGGAGGATGGATTAAGTCTCAATTGAACCTTACCTCATAGCAAATTTGAAAAACCAAACAAGTTATATAAATGCCATTTAAGTTAAATATCACAGTTTCAGTTGTTGACCCGGGTTAAACTCTATTTCAAATTATTTTTTTGTGGGAAATGTATTCTTTTTCAAAAATGCATCATTTATTATTTAAGATATGTTGCTAACTTTCCCATCCCCCTCGCCCTTTTCCTATCTATTTATCTTTCTCAAACTGTTCAGATTGACCTTGCTTGTGGGGCCTCCAAGATCAGGAAAAACTACACTACTGCAAGCACTTGCGGGAAACTGGACAAGGATTTAAGGGTTGGCCATCCTCTTGCTCCATTTTTAAGAAACAATGCAATGATATCTTCCTTCATATATATTTTTTCCATTAAATGATAATTATGCATGATTGAGGATTCTTTTAACTAACAAAAACAAAAGAAAGAAAATAAAACCTCAATATTTCTCCCCATTTGGTGTGTCAGTCAATATCAGTACTTATAGAATAGTGATACTTCCTAAGTTAAAGTGAATTTAAGAAATGTATAATCATATCATACATTATATTTCCTAATCTGTCATATGCTAATTCTTTCAACTGAGTTCAACTCATTCCAATCATGATCATGTTAGGAATATGGTGAATTGGTGTGTTCATTCTTCTATCATTATCCCAGTTGTGCATTATTTCTAACATGGTGAATATCATTCATTTTCCAGTATTGTTATTATAGATTGTACTTCTCACCTGAGGATCAAATCAATAATAATAAAGCTACGAGGATGAAGTTTATTTCTTAAATTTTAAAAGATCCTAAACATTTTATTTTGTGTGTGTGTTATTTGTCTGTGAATAAAATAAGATGTGTTGATTGGGGATTCTGATGAAGAACCTAGCTAGGAGGCTTTGAATACCAACAACTCTGCATCCCCCGTCAACCAACGCGCTGACCACTTCCCCCCACATTTTTTACTTCTCTCACGCGTTATTTATTTCATCACCACCACCATCTCTCTCTCCCTATATATATATATATATATATGTTTTAATATATATATATATATATATATGTTTTAATATATATATATATATATATATATTGTCAACACGAACAACAACTAATTCCATTCTCTCGAAAAACGTTCACACACCTACCCATGCTTCATAGTTAGTATTTGAAAATAAATCATCACACGCTCGGTCAATAGTTTCATTCTTCTTAATCATCCTTGCTAATTAAAGCTGCGTGCAATTGATTGATAAATGGAAGTTATCCTTATGAAAATTTGATGCATTCAAGAACTCTTCCTATCTCTCGATGCTAGACCTGATCCTTCCAAATTCTGGCACCCCTTATAATATGTCTAACATGCAACTACAAATTAAGGCTTACATCACAACAAAGGAGAAGCATAGATTGGAAAACCAAATTTACCTTCAACAAATATGGTTCAAATTACATACTGTAGATTGTTAGAAATTGAAGGAAATATAATTTAAGATTTTAAGTTCAAACGCAAAGATAACACATCAAATTTTAACTACTTCTGATGGACAAATACAACATAATGAAGACCACTAAAGTAATCTTTACCTGCTTTTTGTTCCCCGCTATGATGTTTGATATGGTCCAGAATGCTTCATTCTTTATGCTTTTTTTATAATTATTAGTCAAGAGATTCAGAAGACGTGGGAGAGCTTGATGCTTAATTATGACCTAAGCAAGAAAATTACAATAACAACACACAAATTTCATGTTAGTGTGCACATGCATGTCTACATACATTCAACTAGTCCAAGCAGAAACATACAAAGATTCCACATAATGATAGACTCAGAAGAAAAATAAGTAAAATAATTGACTTTATTGTACTAAAAAAAAATCCATTTTCTGCAAAGATTAATAAGTAAAAGAATTAACTAGAGAAATTATGCCTTTATTAGAAGGTTGGATAGGGAAAGCTGCCAGGAGTAACGAGCAAACAGCAGAACAGGATGGGTGAATTGAGGCTTTAATCAAGGGATTGATATATCTGCTTAGGGAAAACCCTTGGAGAAGATATCTCTCCTATTTTCTATTATTTCCATTTAATTCAATAAAATATTTCGTTCCTTTCTTATTTCTATTTTGGTTCCTGTCACTATTACGATTTCCCTTAACACATAATAGCTAGTGATATATAGTAACATGTATATTAAGAAGTTAAAAAAGAGTCATGAGAAACTCATGAACTTAATACCTGCGTCTGCAAATCATCTCCAGTAACAATATTTCCAATAGTTTGAAAACCAAAGTGCAGCTGGCAACAAACAATGAACAGCAAGAAAGAAAACAAAGTGAGAGATTTATTCACAAGCAAAGGTCACAAAGGAAGCAACGTGGTGAGAGAGGCAACAACAGCAAGCAAAGACAACTAACAAAGTAACCCACCGCGAGATTGAGAGGAACTTACAGCGAGATATCTCCTAATATAACAATGGAGGCAACCATGGCGGCGGCGACGCCTACACCTCTGAATATGACGGTGGGCGACTCTCAGGTACACGGTGGCCGCCTTGCAAGGCGTTTAGTAGCCCTAATATGGATCGAACCAGACACAATTATGTAGTTGAGGTTGAAGATCGTCAAAGGAAGTGAAAAACTCGATTGCAGCGTAACTGGAGGGGAAAGGGGAAAAATGGGGTTTTTGTTGGGTTATTGAAACGCAGCGTTCTGGACATTAATCAACTACGGTTAGGCTTTTAAAATCGTATTTGAAAACAGCTAAATGACGACGGGCAAAAAAAAATTGACTTCGATTGGTTGTTGTGTTTTAATCAAATACGGTTACGTGGTTAAACTGTGTTTGAATTGTACCGCTCCCTTATCCACTACGGTTTTCGAAAACCGACTTCGATTGGGTGTAGTGAAATCCACCTTTTCTAGTAGTGATTTTCCTTACTTATTATTCTGATATATTTATATGATTTTCCTTTTTTTATAAGGGTCTAATTAAAAAATAATAACTAATATTATCTTAAAGTTTTAAAATGACAAATAAATAAAATAATATTTTTTTTACAAAAAAAGTTGTTGAATTCTGTCCAAAAATACAATATACGTATCTCTTTTGTACCATGCACATGTGGTGTTTACATTTATGGCACATGATAAATCCTCTAATAAAAAAATCCACCAATTTGAGTCTTGCACATCTTGATGATCCATAACTATATGAAAATACTGGCAATTTGCCTTTTAATAATTTTTCGCTCAACTCAGTTTGATGGCAAATAAATACATTAAAGATAAACCTCACAGTTAATATTTCGTTTTCTTCATGATATAATGACGCCAATCCAACCCCCATTATCCTTTCTGAAACATTTTAGGTCTCCTTCTACATTGGCCTACGAAGTGTTTAATTTTATTTAGTATATTTTACTGTATGAATGAGATTGAAATAGAAAATTAACTTTCGATCGAGAACGTATTATAAGTTTTGTGGCTCTATCCTTTGATTGGTGCAATTGTGGCATAAGTTTAGAAACGCCAACTACCTTATCATCATTGCATTAGTAAGCTATGGCCTATATGGGTATTCCGAGTTTCAAAGTTGGAGTATTAAATTATGATTAGGTTGTTAAAGATAAAACTTTCACTTTCAATCAGAGTAATTTGAGTAACATAAAACCAAACGAGAGGAATTCTTCGAACCCATAGCGGATTTGTGCTCACTAGTGAAAAGAAATAAATAGATTATACAAAAAAATATGCAAGAAATTAAAGCTATACATTAACATTATAAAATAATAAAATTGTTGATTTTTATAATAATTATCTTAAAAATTATGTTAATGATAATTTTTTATTAGTTGATGATAAAAAGTTTTTAAATATATTTATATTAATTATTTCTTTTTCTTTTAATATGATTTTTAAAAAATTATAAAAATATTTTTTTAAAAATAAAACAAGACATGAAAAGAAAATTAGTTTTCTCCCATTTCATGTTAATTTGGAGAAAGAATAATGTTTCTTAGTGAAAATTGTAAAAACAAATTCTTCTTATATTAAATAAACAATAAAAATTTGACATTTTATTTTCTTTGTCCTATTTATATCCAAAACAAATGGAATACTTTTTCCTACAAATATTTTTCTTCTAAAAATAATCTTATTTAAATTTGAAATATGATTAATTTTAAATGTAAATATATTTTTGATGTGTTGCAAACACATCTTGTTTTTAGTCTAGTTTTAAGTTAGAATTTGATTAAATACTTAGGTAAATAACTTAGAATTAGTTGAGTTTAGTATTTTATTGTTTAAATCTAATTTCAATACCAATTGTGCAATTTCAGGTCAAAAGAGGAGAATAAATAATAAAAGAAGCAAGTTCTGGAGTATCACGCGTGTCGCGCCATTACTCGCGCGAGTCGCGTAGAAGATCCGAGGATATCACGTAGGTAGCGCCGTTATTCAAGTGGATCGCGTGGGAACTTCAAGATTTAAGCCTTTTAACTCTGCCACTTCACGCGACATACTTGGTTATCACGCGGGTCGCGTGAAGACTCAAAGAAATAAGCAATTACCTTCTGTTACTCCACGCGAGGCACTTCACATTTCACGCGACAAGCGCCATCTTTTTGGCCAGTCCACGCGACGCGCGCGGGTCGCGTGAGGTTGATGCTGTTTCCTTATTTAAATTATATATTTTCACCAAGACATTAGGGATGCATGGCTACGGACTTTATAATATGTTCTTTGTATGCTTGATTTGATAGATTTCACCAAGACATTGGGTTTTCGATTCAGGTTAAAGGGTTGATTCACTAAGACATTAGGGATTAACTAACTTAGGAAAGATTTATTCTCCGAATAATCTTAACAAGATCACATGAGATATATTCTTTGAATACTTAGTTTGACAGATTCGCTAAGGGTTCAGGTTTCTCGATCGAATTAAAGGGTTAAATCGCTGGTTATGACTCTAGTAGTTCTAGGATTTACGAATTTAGGAAAGATTTATCACGTGTGTGACCTAAGATAATAAACCAATCAAGTGAAGGAGGTAGGAACAAAAGGGATTGTGCCTGACCACAATTGTTTCTTCCATTGGTAAATTTTCTTACTATTTTATTACAT
>PYAF01004918.1:23737-36418 GCA_007407185.1 Glycine tomentella
AGTTAAGAGTTTAGAGTTAGGGTTCACAATAGGAATATTGGGGCTCTAGTCTTGGAACCAAGTGTGGTGACTTGCTAACATCACCTAGGAATAGGGATGGGTGCTCGTGGCTTTGTTTATTTGTGTGTTTGCCTAATGCTTAACTTACCGAAAATCACTAAGGGATTAGGGTTGGAGTGTGAGTTAAAGAACTAAGTAGTGAGGGATCAAAGCTTAGTCAACATAAGAAGAACACACTAGCTGAATAGGTAGTGTAAATGAATGTTGCAATTAATCCATGAAGAATGCTAGGAATGTTAAGTGTGAGTCCCTAGTTACCTTAGATTGCGTTTGGCACACCCATTATCTATCTTGTATATATATCCTTTATGTTTATCTTTAGCTTTTAATTTACTTTGTCCAACAACATCTCTCTCAAATACCTTTTTGTCATCCAATCTTGAGATACACTTTATGATTTAATTGACCAAACAATCCTCGTTGGGAACGACAAATCCCTTTTCTTATCACTTTATTACTTGTACGACCGGTGCACTTGCCGAGTCCACAACAACCGACAACCAACCAATTGCCGCCGACGACCAGCAACCCGTCGCCAAGAATTGAAGGACCGGGATGCCGGTTTTATTTGTACTTATTTTATTAATATTGATCTTCGAACCCGGAACATTTTTATTATATAAATGTTGGGCCTTGTGCCTGGAACATATATTTCGTACTTTCATATTTTTAATGACAATTGTTTATTCCGTACTCGGGCTTCTCTTACCCAGTTATGCATATTATACGCGCGTAGCCTTTGGTTCCAACGACCAAGTATTATATTCGTATTTCGTATTAAGACTTAGATTTTTACCGTGAACAACTTCGCTAAGGGATAGATTCCTCTTCCGATTTGATAAGAACCGGCTAGCGTATCATTCATAGCTCTTAAGTAAAATCGTATCACGTTTTAGAAGAACCATATGAATCGTGATTTATCGGGATCCATACTCTATAAAACACCATGATACTGAATATCGTGATTTATTGAAATTATAACCGTCATATTACAATGTTTATTGAGAACCATATGTTCCGAGTTAAACTATCATTTTTGGCCCATACTCTCAAGAATAAAATACTTGGAATTTACAACGGTATAACTTATACTAATAAAAGAAAACATTCGTGCCCGGAAGAGTGACTTCTGGATTCATATCCGACTAGACGATGCGTTCTCCAAGAAAGAGGACCATACGTACCCGAAAATGTCCTTCCGAGTTCGTACCTTCGATAAAAGAGAAACCTACACCCCTCCGTGTGGTTGTGGGATCTCAATGAAAGAGAACCATATGAACTCGGATAGAGCAACTCCCGAGTTCATACTCTCGATAAAAGAGAAACTCCACACCCTTCGCCATACGTTGTCAATTATTAGCTGTAATATCTTTTAAGCTTGTCTGCGTTCCACGTCCGCTTGATTGGTCTGCCCTCTAGCGTTTCCAACATATAAGCCCCTTTGTCGAGCTTGTGAGTTATTCGATACGGGCCTTCCCAATTGGCCGCGAATTTTCTGTCTTGGGGGTTCTTGTTTCCGATGTCGGCCCGCCGCAAAACCAATTCGGCCAACTCGAACTGTCGTGGAACCACTTTCTTGTTGTAGGCATGTGCCATTTGTTATTTTACTTGAAGTTCCCGGGCATGGGCGGCTACTCGGATCTCGTCGATCAGCGCTGATTCCAATGCGAGGGCTTCGTTATTGGGTTCCTCGCCTTCTTGTAGCACCTGTGTCCGCCGCCATGATTGCTGTCCGACCTCAACTGGTATCATGGCTTCGCTTCCATAGGTCATTCGGAATGGAGTTTCACCCGTTGACGATTGAATAGTGGTCTGAATGCCCCAGAGCGCATAATACAGCTGCTCCACCCAACTAGATCCGGCGTCACACATTCTTTTTCGCAAAGCTTCTAGGATTGTCTTATTCGCAGCCTCTGCCTGTCCATTAGATTGAGGATGCTCAACTGACGCAAATTTATGCTGGATATGGAAGCCGGCCATCATTTCTTGGAACCCTTTGTCCGTGAATTGTGTGCCATTGTCAGTAATTACCTCCCCGGGAATCCCGAACCTTGAAATAGTATTTCTTTCGAAGAATTTTTGTACCCGGGTGGACGTAATCATGGCCAGTGGCACAACTTCTATCCATTTAGTGAAGTAATCCACTGCCACTATAAGCCACTTCATTTGTCCTTCTGCCGGCTTGAACGGTCCTAATAAATCCATGCCCCATTTGTAAAAGGGCCATGGTGCCGAGATGGCTTGTAGCTGTTCAGGTGGAGATAGAATACGCGATGCGTGCTTCTGACAGTTGTCGCATCTTCTCACATGCTCGACTGCATCTGTACTCATAGTCAGCCAGTAGTATCCGGCTCGGAGTGCTTTTATCGCCAATGCCCTCGACCCCATGTGTTGTCCATTAATACCTTCGTGTATTTCGGACAAGACATATTCTACTCGGTCAGGTTTTACACAAACCAATAACGGGCTGTGTAACCCTTTTCGGTATAATTCACCGTTGGTGATAGTAAACATAGCCGCTGTCCTTATTAGCTTTTGGGCTTCCAACTCGTCATCGGGCAACATGCCCTTCTCCAAATAATCAACTATTGGGCGCCTCCAATCCTGTTATGCCGTAATCATCATTATGCAGGACGGCTGCTGTGCTTGCTGCTGTACGACGGTTCGATTATTTCCAGGACTCTTGGTACTGGCTAATTTAGAGAAGATGTCAGCCCGGGTATTATCCTCCCTGGGAATGTGGTTAACCTCCACCTCGTCGAATTCGACTATAATCTCTTTTACTCAGGCCAGATACTTTGCCAGCAATGGCCCTTTCACTTGATAATGACCATCAATTTGAGCCGTGACCAATTGTGAATCTGTGAACACCCTCACCCTTCCGGCTTCCTGTTCCTTTGCTTGCATTAACCCGACAATTACTGCTTCATATTCGGCCTGATTGTTTGACGTCGAAAAACCAAGCTGCAGTGAAAACTCTGTAGCTATCTCATCCGGGTTTTCAATTATGATTCCGACGTCGCTTCCTTTTTTGTTGGATGAGCCGTCCACGTATAATTTCCACCACTCTCCCCTTCCTGAAACAGGAGGGGTGAGCTCTCGTACGAAGTCGGCTAACGCCTGGGATTTGATGGCATGTCATGCTTCGAATTTCAGATCGAACTCGGATAGTTGGACTGCCCAATTTGTCATTCTTCCCGCCAGATTCGGCTTATGAAGCACCTGTCGGATTGGTTGATCTGTCCGAATTACAATGGTGTGACTTTGAAAGTATGGTCGTAATTTCCTGGCGGCTACAATTAGCGCGAAGACCAACTTTTCGAGTTTCTGGTACCGTAACTCGGCATCACGCAAAGCCCGACTTACAAAGTATATGGGTTTTTGTGCTCCCTTGACTTCTCGTACCAGCACCGCACTGACAGCTTCGTCACCCACCGATAAATACATAACTAATACTTCTCTTTCTTCCGGTCTCGACAACACCAGGGGAGATGCTAAAGATTTCTTCATCTCTGCGAAGGCAGCTTCGCACTCCGAGTTCCACTGTATGACGGCTTGCTTCTTCAACATCTTGAAAAATGGGAGAGCCTTTTCGGCCGACTTCAGCATGAAACGCGTTAGCGCGGCTATCCTTCCCGTCAATTGTTGTATCTCCTTCTTGCTAGTCGGAAAATGCATATCCAACACGGCCTGACACTTGTCCGGGTTAGCCTCTATCCCTCTGTGCGTCAACATGAAACCCAAAAATGTTCCGGCTCTGACTCCGAAAGTACACTTCAGAGGGTTTAGCCGGATATTAAATTTTCGTAGCCGGCTAAATGTCTCCTCAAGGTCCTCCACATGCCTACCGACCTCAGTGGTTTTCACTATCATGTCGTCGATATAGACTTCAATGTTACGTCAGATCTGCGATTCGAACACCCTGTTCATCATCCTCTGATATGTGGCCCCCGCATTCTTTAGCCCAAAAGGCATGACATTATAACAATAGTTTGCCTTATCGCCGATAAACGTCATTTTCTCCTGATCTTCCGGGTGCATTGTGATCTGATTGTATCCGGAAAATGCATCCATGAAGGACAGAACTTTATACCCGGAAGAGCTATCTACTAGTTGGTCTATATTTGGCATGGGGTATGCGTCCTTTGGGCATGTCTTATTCAAATCTGTGTAATTCGTGCAGACTCTCCATTTCCCATTCGGCTTACGAACCATTACCACATTTGAAAGCCAGGTGGTGTATTGGATCTCCCGTATGAACCCGGCCTATAGGAACTCCTCAATATGGGCCCCCAAAGCTTGTGTTCTCTCGGGGCCCAACTTCCTTTTCTTCTGTTCCACCGGCTTCGATCCCAGATATATGGACAATTTATGACAACAGAATGCAAGATCTATTCCGACTATTTCAGATGCCTTCCATGCAAACACGTCACTATTTTTCTTCAAACATTCAATGAGCGTTTCCCTATGTCCAGGCCCCATTACGAGCCCAATATTGGTAATTTGACCAACTTGATCACCTATCTGGACATGCTCCACTTCTTTTACCGGCTCCGGTCTCCATTCATCTGGTTCTTCTCGCATATCCAGCTCCACTATGTTTACTTGTTGTCCCCGGCTACGACCATCATCGGTAACTTCCCGGATTTCCTGAATTCTACTTGATTCACGGGATACCGGCCTGGATTTATTCTCGCTTTCTCGAACCATGTCATAGTAACACTGTCGAGAATCCTTTTGGTCGCCACATATTGTCACCACCTGTCCATTGCCGCCCACAAACTTGAGTTTCTGATGCTTCGTAGACATTAAAATGTCCTATCTATGAATAGTAGGTCTTTCCAGTATCATATTGTACTGGGACGGGAAATCGGCCACCACAAACTTCACCCTTTCTGATTTGAAGGCTTCTTTCGTACCCAAGGTCAGTCGCAAAGAGATGGAGCCCTTAACATTCGTGTTTCCGCCATTGAAACCAATTAACATGGTTTTACATGGTCTCAAATCTTCGATATCTAGGTTCATCTTCTTAAACGCTCTCCAAAGTATTATGTCGGCGGAACTTCCATTATCTACGAACATCTTTTGTACTCGGCAATTGCCAACTATTCCCGTGATGACCAATCCATCTTCATGCCCAGGCACTACTCCCTCCATATCCTGCTTTGTGAAATATAGGAGTGGAGGTTCTTTGTCAGCGGCATGATTTTTGAACTTTGGTTGTGCTCAGATTGATAACACCTCCTTCAAATATTTCTTTCTTTGATTGGCGGTGTCGCCTCCACCACCCATGGCCCCCGAAATTACGTTGCACTCGAACTCGGGTTCCGGGAATGCATCGTCGTCTTCCCGTGCCTTCTTTATTTCATCCTTCTTCTCCAGTTGAGTATCATCGCCCTTGCGCTTATTCTTCCACCCTTGCATTTTAATGACATATTGTCTCAATTTTCCTTCTCGGACGAACTTTTCAATGGCATCTCGGAGATCCCAGCACTGGTCGGTAGTGTGTCCGAACCCGTTATGGAATTCGCAAAACCGTGATTTATCCAACCCGGGTTTGTTAAAGGTGGGGCGGGGTCGCTCTACTTTTTTCATCTCCGTGAGTGCTACTTCTTTCCAAATTTGAGAACGAGAGACATTCAACGGGGTATACTTTTCGTACTTATTCTCATATCGGCCCGACTTGAACTTCACTTCATTATTCCGTCCTCGATTATCGGTGTGTCCCCTATTTTTTGGGGGTGGACTCCTTCTATCACTTCGCTCCTTCCCGCGTCCTTAACTATTGGGTACCTCCATTTGCTCCAACTCTAAATATTTCTTTGCCCGGGTACGAAATTCCATCAGCAACTTCACTGGATCCTTGTATATAGACTTGGCAAATCTTGACGAGCCATTCAACCCGGCGGAAATCAGGTAAACATGTACCTTCT
Source organism: Glycine tomentella (assembly GCA_007407185.1). Taxonomy (NCBI): domain Eukaryota; kingdom Viridiplantae; phylum Streptophyta; class Magnoliopsida; order Fabales; family Fabaceae; genus Glycine; species Glycine tomentella. Next base: position 29,731 of record PYAF01004918.1, read on the forward strand.
CCTCCAACCCGTGCACCTGCAACGCTGCCTCTTTGAATCTATCTAAATAACTCTGCAAAGTCTCGCCGGGTAACTGTTTTACTCTCCCCAAAGTGAACTCGGACTTGGGTTGCTTTTTACTAGTCGCGAAATTCAACAAGAATTTCTGCCCGAAATCTTCAAAGTTTCTGATCGACCGCGGTGGCAATGTGTGAAACCATGTCTGTGCCGGCCCGGTTAACGTAGTAACGAAAATTCTTGATATGATAGGCTCGTCAATGCCCCGGACACACATTTGCAAATCAAACTCATCGATGTGCACTTGTGGATCCTGGGTCCCATCATACTTCGATAGGAATGACCCGTCAAAATCATCCAAATATCGAGCATTCACTATTTCGTCAACAAATGGACTATTGTTTTGCTGTCCTCGGCTGTACTTCCGATGATAAACGAGTCCCGCCTTCCCATGTCGATCTAACTCCCCCATCATATCGGGGCCAGTCAATCTTTGCCTAACTTGTCCTTCCACATTCTCTACTCGACCAGTGGGATTTGCCTCATTTTCTACTCGGGTCGTCGGATTTGTGACATTTTCTACCCGGGTAAACGGATTTGCGTCGTTGTTGACTCGGCCAGGCGGGGGTTCGTCCTTGTTGCCTCCATCCTGTGTCGGCTCTTGTACTCGGATTCGTTCGCGGGATGGCTCCTTGGTTCGCGCCTGATCTCCCTCCTGCTCGGTATTCCTTAATTGGTTTAGGTGTACCCTCAAATCTTGTGTTGAAGGTGGTGGCTCCTCTACTCGGTTCACGACAAGGGTCCGTTCTACCATTCTTTGCAATGTCTGTTCCAACTGTGCTATTCGTTGCATCTCAGCACGTCTCCATTCTTCATTTCGTTCTTCCATCTGCCGTGTTATATTCTGGATATCCTCCTGTCTCTGAAGGTTCTGTCTTTTCTCCATGCTCTCAATTCGACTTAGAATCGAATTAAGAGCGTTGCTGACGAACTGTCCTCCCAGCTCCTCCTCCTGGACCATCCTTCGCTCTAGAACTTGTCTCCGTTGCTCCGTCTGGGCAGGAGAAGAAGCTGCATCAGAAAGAGCCTCCGTCACATGTACTTCCTCTCGTTGCAACACATTCCGATTCTCCGGTATGCAGATTTCTCTGTTTGGCATTTCAGAACGTGGCACAGAATGACTGTTTCTGGTATTCACCATCGTTGTAGCGTGGGACTCAAAGTTTAACGTCCCCACAGACGGCGCGAATGTTCTGTATGTTTCCAGAACACAACTGTACACCACTGATGTGCTGGATGTTTGCTATCGGATCAATTCTAACTCTGCTACCTCAAGATTATCAATGGAAGATGACACCTTGAAGCAGATGATCACACAGAAATACACCAATGGACGTGGGGTGTGTGCTCTGTGTAATTGAAAGAGAGAGAGTCAGAATGTATGTGTACCTTTTTAGCTGCTCTTATCAAGTATTTATAAGCACGTACATTACCTTGCAGTTGCTATACGAACTGCTTCCGAGATTTCCGGCCTCAACCTGCACGTTTTTAACTGCCAATGTGGACTAAGTCATAATCCACGTTTCAAGAATTAGTTGAACGAATAATCTTTTAACAATAATAGGGCCTGCCGTTAGGCCCAGACTATTATTTCCATAACAGTTGTACCTACGATATTTCAAGCATGTGTGACTGACAAAATAGCTGAAAAATTCATCCTACCACTTCCATATGAATCTTACCATCTAGGTATGATGATGCATCATCTACAAGCACTAAGGACGAGAAAGGCAAAGATGGCAATCAAGAACACCTCTCTGCAGTAAGTGACAATCATCCTGCTCATTCCTGTAACTTTTATGAGCTTAATTTCTAGAGAGAGAGAGAGAGAGAAAGAATAAATATGAGAAGTGAAAGTAGAGAATCTCAATCTCATAATTCAAATGAATGGTTAAGATTAATACTAATTTATGTGTATACATGTATATAGTTTGATATATTTCATTCTAATCACTTACAATCACAAATATCTAATGTAATTAATAATGTTGATTTTTGGCTTTTTATTTTACTCATGTTGTTGATTGGTTGTAAAGGACAAATTTTTATTTTCTCCATTAAAGATTTTTTTTAAGCTTGTAATGTTTCTTTTAAAACTACAGAAGGGAAATAAAAAGTATAGACCATATTTTTTTTAAAAAAAATAATATTCTACATCAGTCATGTAATAAACGATGTAAAAAGTGATTAAAAATATCAGTTACAAGGAAAATCAATCTGAAAGATAATCATAACACAAAATCTAGGGAAAAGATTTCAGACCATATCGTTGTTTTCTACTTTCAAGTTTTACATGCTTCAAAAAGTAGAATCTGTTTCAGATTTTGATCCAAGCAGTCATTCCCTGTCCTCTGTCATTTGATGGCTTGACTAGTCTGAAGGATTTTGATTCATGAGAAAACAATAAGTCAAAAACTAATATTACCCAACATTATTTGCTGCAATGTTTTGAAAACTAGATTGAAGATTGACCAGACAATGGTTTTTAATTATTTTGATACATGGTATCACAATAATTTTGGAAACCAGATCAAAGAGAAAAACAAGAAGACCTCTGGATCATTGTTTGATTGGTCCAATACAGTTAAATTTATGATTAAATTGTGATTAAACTTTGGTCGAATTGGATATGTAGCTTGTTCATGATACAACCAGTACATTATATTCAACATCTCCCAAGTTTAATTTCTTCATGGTGATATATAATAATCCATTTACCAGATCTCATCACATATTTCACATCCTTTTCTCAGCTCTTGCATTTTATTGGATGGAAACACTTTTGATGTGATGATTAGTTGAATACAAGTTCCCTCCTGCATGAATAGTTTTTATAAACCTTGCAGTATTATAATAATAATTTTGTTGGATTATTAACACGGTGTATGTGTTTGAAACTTTCAGGGTGCTATTTGTTATGAACAATGAAGTGTAGTAAATCGAGGAATGGAAAAATTGAGACTACATCAAAAGTCCGCACGTATGCCTTGTTCACACGGCAGTGTCGATGTCTTAATTTTCTTCCAAGAGCTCAAGTCAATATTGAAGATTTGAGTCTAGCTGACTTGATTTAATAATAATAATATACAACAATCTATAAGTTATTCTATTCAGTGGAAAAAAAAAAAACAAGGAAACCTAAAATAAAGTGTGTTCATATTAACTTTTATTAAAGAGGAAAAGTGAACCAGACTAGACCGCACAGGAAGCAAAGCGGAGGTCATGAATGTGAATTTATGGTTGTTAAGCGCAATTATTAGGAACCTAAGTGGACAATCTTCAAAGAAAAACGCCAAAATCACAATTAGTGGCTTTGTACAAAACATATTGGAAAAATAAAGAAAGAAGCGTTTCTTTCTACAATTATTGGCTTTATATTTCTTTGATGCCCACAGGCGACAGTAATTGTCCTCGCTTTCCGCTTCTGCAATTGTAATGACTTCTAACACCATCATCCAAAACCATTTAAAATTACTTGGTTGAAACATTTAAAAAATACTAAAAGTAAAAAATCTTAAAAGTTTAGGGGCAAAAATATAGTTTATTATTATTTTTTCAAATGTTCTATTTGATTTTTCTCCAAAGATTAGCTAAGACCAAACACAACCAAATTTATAGAAACTTAAAATATTTATATTTAATTGTATTATTATTAATAATAATACATTTAAATATAAAGGAGTCACATCTTGAACGGCTAAAAATAAAAATAAAAAAACGTTAGCATTAATATCTATTCTCTTCACTAGAAAAAACCGGGCAATGGAAAAAAAATGTGTTCATATTGGCATTACAACAAAGAGGAAAACTTAACCCAACTTGACAGCCCTGTTAGCGAATTGGAAATTGACGTTAGATTCTTAGAAAAGGATGCGTGGAAAATAAAGTGTGACTATTTAGCTTATAAATTGAATTTAGGTTAAAAATATTTGTCATCTTTATTAAATATTTAAATTTTGTATTCGTTTTAGAATAAAAATATTTCATTTTTTCTCCATGATAAAAAAAATATTTTTGATACTTTAAAATTTTTTGTAGTTTTCAATAAATTAACGAATACTGTATTTTATTTGTTATTAGTTCTTCTAAAAAAGATTAATAGAAAATGAAAAATATCATTAGGAGCGAACACAAATTTTATTAATTTGTTATTAGAAAATAAAATAAAAATGTTAATGATCAAAGTAAAATTATTCATTAGAAACTCAAATACAGAAAAATTATTAAAAAAACAAATATTTAAATATTTATTAGATGAAAACTTAGCTTTGAATATTTCTAAAATATTTTTGTGGACCCCAACATATGGCAAGTGGAGGAAGAAGCTGCCAAGAAAAAGTCGTTTAAACTCGAAAGTATTTATCCACAATTCAAGATTCTTATTAACATCATTTTTGATTTCATCAATAAGTTCAATATCATATGCAAAAAGCATACACCACGACACTTGCTCTTGAATATATTTTGATAGTTCATCCATCACTAAGACAAAGAGATAAAGACTAAGAGTCGAACCTTGGTGTACACCTATCGTGATAGGAACAATCCCTTGATGTTTCATTACAAGTTTTCATACATGTTCTAGTCTCATCATATATATCCTTGAGTGTATTAATATACTTTAATGATACTTTTTTCTTCTCAAGAGTCCACCATAGGGCTTTTCTTGGGACCCTATTGTATGCTTTCTTAAGATCTATGAACACCGTATGTAAATCTTTCTTCTTTTCTCGGTACCTTTCCATTAATTTTCGCATCAAGAAAATAACTTCCATGGTATATCTTCCTGACATAAAATCCAAATTGATTTACAGTAACCTTGATCTCCCTCCTCAAGAGGTGTTCAATAACTCTCTCCCACAACTTCATAATGACTTATGAGCTTAATGTCTCTACAGTTAGAATAGTTCTAGATATCTCCCTTGTTTTTGTAAATAGACACAATCATATTTTTCCTCCAAGCATCAAGCATCTTATTTGTTTGAAGAATCGTATTGAAAATATTGGTCAAACATTTTATTGTCACATCTCCTAGGTATCTCCACACTTCAATAGGGGCATCATCGGGTCCAAAGTTTTATTATTCTTCATCCTCTTTAAAGTCTCATTAACTCCATGTGTATTAATTATGTACACAAATCTTCTATTCAAATTATCAAAAGCATCCTCCATGTTCACCTCACTTTTATCGCTATCCCCATTAAAAAGTTTGTTAATGTAGTTTAGCTATCTTTCATTTACATCTTCATCTCTTACCAAAAGAGTTTGATTTTCATCCTTGATGCATCTAACTTGGGTGAAGTCTTTATTCTTCTTATCCCTTAGTTTTGCAAGTTTGTATATACTTTTTCACCATTTTTGCTCCCAAAATTTTTATACAAATCATAAAAAATCTTGTCTCTAGCCTCCCGCACTGTTTTCTTCGTATTTTTTCTCACTACTTTAAACTTTTGCAAGTTTTCTTCATTGTGACTTTTATGCAAGGATCTAAAGTATTCCTTCTTCTGTTTAATTGCCTCTTGCACCTCTCCATTCCACCACCATGTTTCCTTTGTTAAAACTCTATTTCCTTTGCTTTCTCCCATCACCCTCCTTCCCACATTTTGGACACACATAGCCATCTTATTCCATATTTCATTTGCTTCTCCAATAGAATCTCATGGTCCTTCACGCAACATGCTTTCCTTGAACTCCATTGTTTTTTCCTCCTTTAGCTTCCATCATCTTATCCTTGGGTTTTGTGCCATCTTCCTCATATTAAGTACTTTGTTGAACCAAACCTCTAAAACTACCAGCTTATGTTGCGTAACAATACATTCTCCAGGGTAGACATTGCATTCTATACAAGAATTTCTATCTTCTCTTCTAGCCATAAAAAAAATCAATTTGACTACGATTTTGTACACTATGATAAGTGATAAGATGAGACTCTTTTTTTAGGTAAAATGTGTTCGCTAGCATCAAATCATAGGTTAGTACAACATTCAAGATATCTTCTTTAATCTCATTTCTCATCCCATAGCCAAAAGCTCCATGAATTCTATCAAAATCTCCATTGTTTTTACCAACATGGCCATTTAGATCTCCTCCAAGGAAAATCTTCTCCTCTCATGGTATCTGATATTACGTTGTAAACACGCACCAAAACAATTTAACTATGTTAATTCTGTAGCTCAGGATTAACCTAGGTCGACTCAGAGACACAGTCAATATGGTTCTAGCTTCAATTTACGAATAACAGTGAGGGGGGAATTTTATCAAATAGTTTATGTGCGTAAGTAAAACTTGCAAAAACGTAAACTAAAATTAAAGAGCAACACAGAAACTAACAGAATGCAAAAGAAGTAATGTAAAACAGAATTAAAACATCAATCCAATTCACCTCACCAAGCAATTCAAATCATCATCGTTCTCAGAAATTTATCCTATTGCGAAAGTTCATTCAATCTCATTAGAAGCAACTCAATCGACTTAACCCCTAAATTGATTGAAACCACAACCCTAACTGAAATATCATCCAATTAATCTGTGATTAATATTCGAAATTAGGAAATGAATCCATAACCTAATCCGTTTTCAATCCTAAACGCATTCATAATCATGAAAACAGAATAGCAATTGAAGAAGAAGA
>PYAF01004918.1:43068-61181 GCA_007407185.1 Glycine tomentella
AAGCTCTCAGCATATCCTCCAGAGTCTGGATGGTCCTCTCTGTCTGACCATCTGTCTGAGGATGGTAAGCTGTGCTGAGTCTGAGCTGGGTACCAAAAGCATCCTGAAGCGCACCCCAGAATCTCGAGGTGAACTTAGGATCTCTGTCACTGATAATACTGTCAGGGACTCCATGCAATCTCACAATCTCCCTGACATAGAGCTGTGCCAACTTCTCTGTGGTGTAATCAGATCTCACAGGTAAGAAATGAGCGGATTTGGTCAGCCTGTCCACTATCACCCAGATGGAATCATATCCACCCTGAGTCCTAGGTAGCCCTACCACGAAATCCATGGAAATGCTATCCCATTTCCACTCAGGGATATCCAAAGGCTGAAGTAGACCCGACGGTCTCTGATGCTCAATCTTCACCTTCTGACACACTAGACACTTAGCCACATATTCGGCTATGTCTTTCTTCATCCCTGGCCACCAGAATCTCCTCTTCAAATCATGATACATCTTGGTGGCTCCTGGATGAATGCTGAATTGGCCCTTATGTGCCTCAGTCAGGACGATATCTCGAAGCTCGCCCTTAGGCACCACAATATGATCTCTGATCATTACCAAATCATGATCCTCCCAGGAAACATCCTGCTGGCCGATCATGGCTCTCACTGCCTCGTCCTGCTGCTGAGCTTCTCGGATCCTCTTGATCAGCTCATTATCCACCTTGGTCCTGCTCAATTCAAGACCACTTGCCCCCTCTATAACTGTTAGGTGCATATCTCTGAATTGCTCTATCAGTTTGCCATCAGAGATCATCAAATAGGCAGCAGTCGCAGTCTTCCTGCTCAAAGCATCAGCAACCACATTAGCCTTGCCTGGATGGTATCTCAGCTCGAAATCATAATCCTTCAGGAACTCCATCCAGCGCCTCTGTCTCATGTTTAACTCTTTCTGATCAAAGAGATATCTGAGGCTCTTGTGATCATTGAAAACTATCAGCTTGGCACCATACAGATAGTGCCTCCAAATCTTCAGAGCAAATACCACAGCTGCCAACTCCAGATCATGAGTAGGATAAGACTCTTCATGTGGTTTCAACTGCCTGGAAGCATAGGCAACCACCTTCTGATCTTGCATTAACACACACCCAAGTCCCCGCTTGGATGCATCACAAAACACCTCAAAGATGCCCTCTGGATCAGGAAGAGTCAACACTGGAGCCATGGTCAACCGTTCTTTCAGCTCAAGAAAACTCTGCTCGCACTCATGGGTCCAAACAAAAGGAGCCCCCTTCCGGGTGAGTCGAGTCAGGGGTACTACTAACTGAGAAAACCCCTGGATGAATATCCGATAATAGCCGGCCAATCCCAGGAAACTCCGAATCTCAGATACGTCCTTGGGCCTCTCCCAAGACATCACTGCCTCTATCTTGCTGGGATCCACAGATACACCAGCTACTGAGATCACATGGCCAAGAAACTTCACCTCTGTCAACCAGAACTCACACTTGGCCAACTTAGCATACAACTGCTTGTCCCTTAAGATCTGAAGGACTGTCCTGAGATGCTCGGCATGCTCTGTCTCTGTCCGAGAGTAGATCAGTATGTCATCAATGAAGACAACCACAAACTGATCTAGAAAAGGTCTGAATACCCTGTTCATATAGTCCATGAACACTGCAGGGGCATTCGTCAGACCAAACGGTATGACCTGATACTCAAAGTGACCATACCTAGACCGAAAGGCTGTCTTAGGTATGTCTGCAGACTTGATCCGTATCTGATGATACCCGGATCTCAGGTCAATCTTGGAGAACACCCTTACTCCCCTCAGCTGATCCAACAAATCATCAATTCTAGGCAGAGGATACTTATTCTTCACAGTAACCTTGTTCAACTGCCTGTAGTCTACACATAACCTCTTGTTGTCGTCCTTCTTCTTCACGAAGATCACCGGTGCTCCCCACGGCGAGACACTCGGTCTAATGAACTGCTTGGATTGCAGATCCTCCAATTGCACCTTCAGCTCCCTCAACTCCAGAGGAGCCATACGGTAAGGTGCCACAGAGATTGGTCCCACACCAGGAACCAAATCAATGGAGAACTCTATCTCCCTCTCTTGTGGTAGTTGAGTTATCTCCTTAGGAAAAACATCCACAAACTCATTCACCACCGGTATCTGAGACAGGTCGACACCTGGCTTATCCTCTATAACTCCCAAAAAGATATAGCCCTGAGCTCCCTCTCTAATTGCCTTGCCAACCTGCAAGACCGATACAAATGCAGAGGAACTCAACCCTGTCTCGTCAGAAGGAACTACCACTCTCTTCTGACAACAGTCTAGCATCACACCATATCTGGTCATCCAGTCCATACCCAGAATCATCTCAAGGGTAGGCATCGCTAGACAAAACAAATCAGCCACATAAGCTCTGCCCTCATAAACAAACTGCACGTCCTTACAGCACGTGCTCACCAGGCATCTCTCTCTCGAAGCAGTCATCACCTCCATCGGAGGGGCAAAACTAATCTTAGGCAATCTGAGCCTATCCACCACCACATCCTGTATGAAGGAATGTGTGGCTCCAGAATCAAACAATACATGCACATCACAGTCATCAATCATGACTGTACCTCTGATAAGGTCTGGAGCTCTGGCCGCTTCTCTGGCATCCACAGTGAACACCCGGCCTGCTGTAGGTGTTGTCATCTCTAAAGGAGCAGCTTGTGCCCGACTCTCTGTCTGAGGGCACTCTCTGGATATGTGGCCTGTCTTGCCACATATGAGGCATACCAGTTGTCCTGAGGAACACACTCCCCAGTGCTCATGTCCACAAGCTGGACACTTCGGAGGTAGTCTCCTCCTCGCTGAACTGCTCTGCCCAGATCTTTTCTTGAATCTGTCTGGCTGTGCAGAAACTCTCAAGTCCTTTCCCTTACCCTTACCGGGTAGGCCAGGACCACTGGGTCTCCTCCCGTCCTGTCTGACTGGGGGAGTAGGCTGTCTGCCTCTCTGCCTCTGCAGGATAACCTCCACCTGACGGCTCTGTCTCACCAGGGTATCCATGTCCCGTGACCCACTGCCGACCACTAACACCTGGATATCGTCTCTAAGTCCCCTCAGGAACTTAGCTGCTAGAATATCTGCTTCAGGCAAAGGGCGCCTGAAGTGTGCATACTTGGCCAACTCATGAAACTGGGCCAAGTACTCGTCCACCGTCATGCTCCCCTGGACGAGACCATCAAACTCGGCTTGCTTCTGCTCCCGGGCATCTCTAGGGAAGTATCTATCAAGGAAGCAAGCCTCGAACAGTTGCCAGGTAATCAACTCTCCCCGGCCTCTCATCAGTTGTACAGTGGTCTTCCACCACTCATGAGCGTCCCCCTGAAGCATATAGGTCGCATATAGCAACCTCTGATGGTCGGGGCATTCCATAGCCTCAAATATCTTCTCAAGGGCCTGCAGCCACCGGGCTGCTGCAACAGGATCATAGCCCCCTGAGAACACTGGAGGGTCGTGCTTTCTAAAAGTAATCAGCATCTTCCCTCTAGCAGCAGTGTCACTCTCTGCCTCTACATGGGACATTTGGTCCCCACGCAAGTGGCTCCCACCAGCCTGCTGTCTACTGCCCTCGACATCATGGATAGGGGGTGTGGAGGATGCTCTATCATCTCTTCTGAGGTGCTTCACCTCATCAAGCAACTCCTGGTTGGCCTTCATCAGGGCCTCTTTCACCTCTCGGGTGGCAGTTATCTCTCGCTGCATCTCTCCCTGAGCTTGTCTATTAGCAGCCATCTCTTGCTGCATATCTGCCTGCATCTGTCTATTTGCAACTAACTCTTGCTGCATGGCGGCTAAGGCAGCCGCAACTGGATCAGGCTGGGCATCAGTAACCCCACTGGTACCTCTGGGTCTCACCATAGCACTACACATGTACATCACACAATGAGTTGATCAGGCCCACAGTTAATGTACCCTCATGCAATGCTCATGTCAAACAACCACAAACAAGCACCCAAACAAGTTCCATACATAATGTTCCCATCAAGAAACCGCTCTGATACCATAAATGTAACACCCCGTAGGCCTCCGGTGCGTTATCTTCAATAATATCAGAGAAAAGTATATTTCATTCATTTCAAAGCTCAGCGGAAGTACAAGATCAGTTATCTTGATTCATTATGTATGGAACTATAACATTTCACAGATAACACACATGTAAACAACGTATTATACCCCAGCTGATCCAGTTTATATCATACAACTCATATATCGACAGATGATCTAATCAATAGATAACTGTATACATCACAAATAAAGCTCAGGAGAAACATATAATATACATCTGTAGTTCTGTACATCAAAAATATACATCAGTCTTCACCATAACATGGTGGTACAAAAGTCATCAACCCTCACAGAGGGTATACAGAACTATACATCACACAGGGTACACACACCCCGTCCCAACCAAGGGAAACAAACAGAAATACACAAAAGGAGCTCTCAGCTCTCTCAGTCGCTCCTCAGTCAGCAACTGCCATGACTAGGGCCTCCTGCCCTGGGTCTGTTCTTCTCTTCCAGAAGAATCACCTGAAAACATAAACCCCACACGGGGTGAGATATACATCTCAGTAAGCTCAGGGTCCTTGAAGGACTTTCCTCCACCCTGGCTCACTCCCATAACACATACACAGGCATACATAACAATTGGCCCACTGGCCTAGCATATCAAGTCCTCATAATCATACATCAAGCATCCAAACAATCAACAGGGCGTATCATCCTCAACGCCATGGCATATCATCATCAACGCCAGGATGCATCATCCTCAACATCCATCAGTGTGAGACCGGCAACTCACACCCGTGTCATCCCATTGGGTGCTACCCTTAACATGGATGCACGTATATGGCACCTCCGAGAATAGGTAATCAACCGCCACGGGACACACCTATTCCCTGGGTCTAAGGGGATCATCATCACCCCTGGGATCATCATCACCCATGAGCCAACCATACTAGGAGGAATAGCCATCTCCTAGGGAGGTCCATATCTATCCGTTGGCCAACAGATCTAACCACAGTCAAATCACAGTTTCACAAGTACAGATGCACAATCATATAATCGTGAGGATGCAAACTACCAATGCATGCAGCATGGAATGTCCACCACCCCCCCCCCCGGAGTGTGGTATGCAACCAAATGGGAAATAATCCCCAGGGACACTGAACTTACCTGGTAAGGTCTCTGTCTGTAACTCCTTCCCAGGTCTGTGGCTCCGGCCACCAACAATCTCAAGCTCACGGCCTAATCAAGGCACATGAAATTTCATATCAAAACCAGCCCACCGGCTTGCAATCACAGAACATTTCACAACATAAATCCCCTATCCTAAGGTGTTATCAAGCTCAGTCCACTTAGGACTACGCAGAGACCTCCACAAGGTCCTATAGGCTGAATGCCAACTGTCTGAGTCAAGCTAGACTCATCACAAAACACACCTCTATCAGGCATAACTCATCAGCCTCATCATTCCCAAATTCTCTGAAATGGCCTAACCTCCATCAAGGGGCCATTCATCTAGCCTCACAGGCTCATCACAGACATATACTAGGCTCTGGAATGGCCTCTACACTAACGTAGATTAAACTCAAAGGCCACACAGGCAAACCATAGAGTCAAAATTCAAAGTCATCTAAATCGAAAACTGAAAGCTAATCCTTCCTCACCTACTCGCTCTGAGCAAGTTTCTCTAGTGAACCCTGGGCTAATTCTAGCCCCAGCACAAATGGGTCACTATTCATGAAACCCCTCAGAGTCAAAAATCAAACGGTAAAACTTATGTTTCTTACCTCAGTGGCGACTCTAACGGCCTCAGGACAGCTTCCTCGAGCTTCTGTGTCCTTTATACGCCGTGGGTCTTCGCCAATCTCAAGCTCTCTAAGCTTTTCCTCTGAGGTTCCTCTTCTCACTCAAAATTGGGGTTTCCAGGAATTTAATGAAGGATTTCAGCTTTTTAATCGGTTAAAACAAGATCAAAGGTCTCTAGAAGGTGTTTAGGCTTGTATCTAAGGTCCCACAAAGCTTGGAGCAAGCTTTAATGGAGGTTTAGGACAAAAAGGAAGAAGAAGGAGAGAAAATTCCCCAATTTCTCAAGCTTCTGGGCCTTTTATAGGCCCTCTGCGCGACTTCCACGCTACTAGCGTGGGATCCCACGCTATCAGCGTGGAATGGCAGAAGAAAAAACCAATTCTGGGCCACTTGCCACTCTACTGGCGTGGACTCCACGCTATCAGCGTGGACATCCCACGCTACTAGCGTGGCACTCCAGAAACAAAATGAATTTTCTGGACCCCTTGCCATGCTATCAGCGTGGTTTCCCACGCTATCAGCGTGGCATGCCAGAAAACCCCAGAAAATGCTTTTAAACCCCGGTTATAACACGTCATGATAGCATGAAGAGAAGTTGAAACAAAACGATCCTATATTTGGGTCAATCTGATAAAGTCATCTTTCTTTGTTTCCTACTTTCAACTAATCAGTGTCAGATTTTTATCTAACAGACCATGATATGTTCTTTGACTCTTACATTTGAGGGCTTGACTAGTATTTTCATGGAGACTATTACCGAGCAAATTTCCTTCATGTGAACAACTTCATAAAAGACATGTTCAGATTCGAAACTTAGAAGCTTCTTGTTATTTTTGTTACTCGAGAAAGGAAACCACACAACACTTATATCTCACGTGTTCTGAGACTATTTAGATCTTGTATGGGATCTTCAGATGAATGGGAGTAGACATAGTACTCCCTCATGAGATTAATCAGTTGTATGATTAATTTGGTCTGCTCATTCATGGAAGGAAATGTTGTAGATGGAAGCATTTGATCAGGCACGCCACATGGTGGTGTATGTGGAACACAAGGAATAACATTGCTTTTCAGAAGGAAGGACTTTCTGATGGGGAAAATATGAATTTTAGATCGACCATTTAATCTTATGAAAACAGATGTTAACATAAGCGCAATGACATTTTTGTAAATAAAGTGTCATTGTTAACATCAGTTTTAAAATAATCAATGTTATGAGTTTCCTTTAACATTGGTTATTTTAAAACCGATCTATCAAAGTTTTCCCTATCGGTCTTGCGCTCTCACTGTTGTGAACTCCACCGTGTTGTCGCTGCTCTCTCCGTAATGACACTTCATGTCCCAGGTACACTTTCCCTTTTAGCTTCTTAGAGCTCTCAAACTCTTTTCAGATATGAGATATTCCTTTGTTTTGTAGGTACATTTTTGTTTGCATTTCTTTTCTTCATAGTTTCATCAGCATCTCCACTAGAGACTCTCTGTCATGCCTCTTTCTCTCTCAACGCTCACTCTAACAGGTATTTCACTCATCCGCCACTTTGCCAAAGCCTCCCTCTACTGTCAGGCACATGTAGGTTCCAGGATCTACAGTAGTGTGAAGGTGTTCTCTAATTTATGCTCCAGTTGTGTTTCTGTGTTTGGGGTTATGTGTCTTTTTTAATTTGGATTCTTATGTGATTTTTAGCTTTTGAATACCAACATCTCTATCACATTCTCCTATTCTGGGTTACTGAAATCTTTATTGAAAATGGATATGATTCTTTTGTGAAATTTCGCTGTCTCTTTTTGAAAACGTGATATTAAATACAAATTAAGGACTTGAGGATGCAAAGGAAGTGAAATCTTATTTTGTGGCAAATTTTGGTAGAGAAAACGTGGGTCGCTGCAAGAGGAAGATAATATTTCCCATTATCTTCAACCTAAATCAAGCAACGTTGGTCCTTGATTTGTTTTTTTTTCCTCTTAAGGTTCTTCTACCTACAACTTGAAAATAGTTTATAAATTTTAAGGTTATGTGCTTGCTATATTTCTTTTTGTTTTTTTATATGATTTTTTTCCATTTTAATAATTATTTCCTCTTATATTCCTCAGACTGTAGTGCCAGACCACCCTCATTCAATGCAAAATGATGAGGCTTTAATCCTTGGGCATCTTTTATCTCAAGGTAAAAAGCTTTTCACTATTTTTACATTTTATATCCAGACCATGGATTTGATTACATTTCAATAAAAATAGCTTTGGCTCTGAACAATCTTAACAGTATATGTTTGGATGATTAATTACATTTAGTTACTAAAATATGGTTTAGAGTATTGTCTTCAAATTAAAGTATTATTTTTTGCTCTGTAATTTATCCAAAAAACTGGTATTAGCTAATGTGTATGTATACTTATGTCTTTAAGGATAAAAGATAGTAGTACGTAGATGGTGAAGGTTCGAAAGTGGCTTGCAATTGGTACTAGTCCCTCCAAGTGCAATTGCCACAAGTTATTATTGCAATTGGTACTATCTGAAGATTATTGAACAATATTAGCAATACCTTTAACCCAAGCTAATTGGGGTTGGTATCTGAAGATTATTGAAATGGAAAAAAATTATCACAAGTTATTCTTGCAATTGGTACTAGTCCCTCCAAGTGCAATTGCCTTGTTGAGTTCTTAGTTGAAGTATTGGTGATTGAGTGTTTTTAGTTTAATATTTTTATATTCTTCTTAGCTTATTTGGCTTCTCTTGGACTTTTATTTTCTCATTCTAACTCAGTTTTTGTCTTAGGCAAACAAGTGGACTTAATTGATAAGTGTGGCATATTTTCGAATTTTTTGCTTACTTGACCTATCTTCTTTGTGTAGGACCTAGACAGCTTTACAGAACTCCAAATGATGCATATGAGTAGTCCCTGGAAAGATAAAAAAAAATGATATGCACTTTTGTCAGAGATAAGCCAAGGTCCAATTTGTAATTTTGAGGGTCATTTTAGGCTTGGAAGTCAGAACCTCTGCACTTGAGTTTTGGACTGTGAATTTGTGTAATTAGTAATTAATTATCATGGCCTATCCTTTCCTACTGACTCAGTCACTATAAATTATTGCAATTAGTTAATGAGAAACACATTTCATTTGGGCACAAATAGAATTTGTAGTTTCTTTTAGAAGTTTTCAGAATTAAAAAGTTCTCTCTTTTTTTTCTCTCAATTGTTCTTCATTGTTCTTTATTTTTCTTCTTCCTTTCATCTTTGTTCTTCTATTTTTCTCATATAAATTTTGTGGCTCTTACATTGATGATGATAATAGAAGGCTAAACAATCAATGATTCCAAGGATCCGATCCAAGCAAGGAGAATTTGAATTCTGGTTTGGTATTCTAATTTTTGTGTGAATGTTCATCTTCTTCTTCAATCCTCTTTTCAATTTTTATGATTATGAATATGCTTAGGATTGAAAATGAATTAGGTTATAGATTTATTTCCTAATTTTGAATTCTAACCATAGATTGTTTGAATGATATTTCAATCTGATTTATGATTTCAATTGATTTAGGAGTTAATTCGATTGAACTGCTTCTAATGATATTGAATGAACCTTCATAATATGATCATTATATGAGAACTACGATAATTTGTATTGCTTGGTTTGGTGAATTGGATTGATATTATTGAATCTATTTTACAACACCTTTTATCAATTCTGTTAGTTTTTGCATTTTTCTTCAATTCTTGTTTGTATTTTTGTAATTTTTATTCGTTGCCTACAAACTGTTTGATTAAAATCCTCCTATTGTTTATTAGTGAATTGAATTTGGAACCAAATTGATCGTGTTTCTAAGTCGATCTAGGTTAATCCTGTGCTGCAAAATTATCTTAGTTTTATTTGTTTTGTAACGATTCGACAACCGTTATCAATTGAAATTAGTCTTAGTTGAAGTGTAAAATAGGTTTAATACTATTATGGTTTAATTAGTGAATATATGTTGCCTGCAATCAAGCACCTGGATGTAGGAAATAAAGGTCTTGGTTGGTGTAACTTTATATACAAAACTATAAGGGAAACATGACATTTATAAAAATTAATAGCTTGTAGGCATATCAATGAGGATGCCTTGGTTATTTATATAAAAGTTATGAAAGCTTCATATAACAGGCAGTATGGTCTTTATGTTAAATTACTTATATGTATAGAAAGTAGATTAGTTATATTGATTTTGGCTTTGGAATTTTATATATATATATATATATATATATATATAATATCTCAATCTCAAACTTGATTTGCCACATTGATACTAGGGTATATTTAAAGATAATAAGTCTTAAGAAAGATGTGAGCCATCAAAGATTAGCATATTGTATCGAGATCAAAATTTTATATTTCATGGAACCAATTACTATATATTGGTTGGAATAGATATTGAGAAGAGTTTTATTTTTTCTTTTGTTGGGAAGGTAACTGATGTTCTTTGTCATGTAGTAATCTTGCTTTCAATATTTTTTAAATTGTTGTATGGCATGACAATCACTACGGTTTGTGTTGTATTACATGAGTTACTTCAGTGTAGTTTTGGTAAACTTATGGTGCTCCAACTTAAGAGAATTGGTGAGATAAAAATCATACAGGTTTTCTATGATTTTGGAGGATGTATTCACAAATTTGGTCAAATCTTCAATTTTGTTTGTTTTATTTTTTA
Organism: Glycine tomentella; assembly: GCA_007407185.1. Lineage (NCBI taxonomy): Eukaryota > Viridiplantae > Streptophyta > Magnoliopsida > Fabales > Fabaceae > Glycine > Glycine tomentella. The sequence continues at coordinate 53,611 of PYAF01004918.1, forward strand.
AATGATTTGACAACTATGTATGGCAAGAATTCTCATATTCATAAGTACTCACCCAAACTTGTCCCAGCTTTAACAGGAAATACCCACTTTGATGGCATATAGGTCCTAGAATCTGAATTCTTTATTATTAGTTGTTTTAGTGTGTGGAATTAACGATATATGACAACTCTTTGTTTTGGGGTACAATTTATGTTTTTTTAATTGTTGGTTCTTATAATCACTACTCTGAAGCAGTATGTATTTGGTTAGTAACTTCGGCTACCAAGGCTTCTCCTTATGATTGACACTTTTTATTTGGCTTTTTGGTGGATGAAATTTGGAGACTGAGAAATAATTTGGTTTTACTAGCAAGGACATTAAAAAATCCATGCAAGACTTTGCCTTAGCCAGTCAAATATTAGGATTTATTCGAGTCATTCATTCAAAACTTTAAATAACAAATCCTAGTCCTATAAGATGGCAGCCTTCTCATATTGATTGGGTAAAAGTTAACGCTTTAATTAATATCTTCTTTCCTCTAGGAGGTTGCAGTGGAATTCTCAGAGATAGTACTTTAAATTGCAGAACTTTGGGGGACCTGTGATGGTCTCTGCTTGATTTGGAATGAAGGAAATTCGTAGTTGTATAGGTTAAGATTCTTGTGTTATAGGTGGGTGAGTGCTAAGGACTATGTTTATTGTATATTGTTGCTCTGCTTGTGGTTTTTATAATATTTATTTTGTAGGAAAAAACAAACATTTTTCTGTACAGGTGTTTTCCTGGAAAATGAAGGTTTTAGAAAAATTATAGTATTTATTTTTTTACCTCATTTTAAATTTTTGAAGTAGCTTCAGATTGTATTAGTTTACACTTATTGGCTAATTGATCAGCCAATGCTTTTCCATGAGCTTTTAGCCCTCTGTTTTCCTTTGTCTCACCAGGAAAAAAAGGAAACGGTAAAATCTTTTTTCAACATAGAAGTGACCCATATGGAAGTATAGATTTTTACAGGTATGATAAGAGGGATCCTGTGCAAGACTATCAATGCTGGATATTTGTTATATTAGGAATACTTTTTACAATATATGCTTTTGCTTAGTAAGGTTTTCTCAAGAATGTTTGTTTACAACAATTTTTGTCTCCAATCCTGGCATATCCAGTTCGTAGTTGTATAGGTTAAGATTCTTGTGTTATAGGTGGGTGGGTGCTAAGGACTATGTTTATTGTATATTGTTGCTCTGCTTGTGGTTTTTATAATATTTAATTTGTTGGAAAAAAACAAACATTTTTCTGTACAGGTGTTTTCCTGGAAAACGAATACTAGAAGGGGAGGTTTGCAGTATCCTTTATCAAGTTGGATTCTTAATTCCAGAGCTTACATGGGGATGTCTGGATGAGATAATGGTTTGAAGCTGAGTGATATTTTTTTGTTCAAGCACGGTATCAAATGGTTGGTGGGCTTGGAGATTTATTGAAGGAGTATAACTTGTTTCGGCTTGTATCAAATAACTTCTTGTTTGCACCGTGCAAACATTATTGGCTGTTTAGTATAACTTGGTTGAGTCCTGCTGTGCCGACAGTGGATTGTATCAACATCAACATGTGTCAAGAAATATTTAAATGATCTTTCTGCTGAGTCCTGGATGTTCCAATGGGTTAAAATCCATAAATTAGTTCTTCCTTGGTTAAAATCAAATTTCTAATGTTAGTATTATTATTAAATGATCTTAGATTTTGTGGGAATCTTCCAATCATCTGTTAATAAAATGCAAAATTACCAATTTCAGTGGACTAGCTTCTGTCATGGATGACTACATATATTTGTCTAACTTGAGGCAGGCCGACATATTATTATGATCTTTCTAGCGCTTTGTTATTGTATGGTTGTATAATGTACCAATCACGTTTTATTTAAGTCATCTTAATCATGACAGTATGAACAGAAGTTAAAAATATTTTGTTGCAATGTTTTGGAAACTAGATTGAAGATTGAATAGACAATGGTTTTGAAAAATATTTTGATACATGGCATCACAATAATTTTGTTTTCTTCTTTTTTCGTGTCTTATGTACATAACACAATAATCCATAGATTAGCACTTAAGTCTTAAATGTGATGATATAATTGTGGAGCGGGTAGGTTGCATTAGCCTCAGGGTCCGACCACATAGAGAAAGTGAGAGAAGCACAAAGGAGAGTGGCTTTTATATAATTTATACTATCTTCAGTAGAAAGGAGAGTGAGTGGAAAAATTAAGTGTGATTGATCATATTAATTTTATATTTTCTCAATGAAAAAATAGATTTGGCTTTCTGCTTTGCAACTTCACCCACCACGCCTAAGGCTCACAATTTTGAAGAATGAAAATTCTAAGACGCAATTAGTAGCTTTGTACAAAACAAATTGGAAAAATAAAGAAAGAAGTGTTTCTTTCTACAATTATTAGCTTTATATTTCTTCACTGCCGACAGCGACAGTAATTGCAATGACTTTTAACACCATCATTCAAAAACATTTAAAAAATTAAAAAATCTTACAAGTTTAGGGGAAAAATATAGTTTATTATTATTCTTTTCAAATGCTCTATTTGATTTTTTATTTTATTTTTCTGCAAAGACTAGCTAAGACTAAACAAAGAGGAAAAAACTGGGCAATGGAACGGAAGAATGAGTGTTCCTACTAGCTTTAAAACAAAGAGGAAAAGTTAATCCAACTTGACAGCCCTGCCAGCGAATTCGAAATTGACATCAGCTTTATAGAAAAGCATGTGTGGAAATAAAGCGTGATTATTTAACTTATAAATTGAATTTAGATTAAAATATATTTGTCATTTTTAATAAATATTTAAATTTTATATTTATTTTTAAATTAAATTTTCATTTTTTTATGACAAAATAAAAAATTTGTTTTTATTCTTGAGAAATATTTTTGTCTCTAATAAATTAAAAAATATTGTGTTTTATTCTTAATAAAAAATTTATTTATTATTAGTTCCTGAAAAAATTAATAAACTAATAATTTCATCCGTAGAATTATCACTTTTCACACGCTAACTGCGATGCGCTAAGTGCCAAGTTAAATAAGTGACGCGGTTTTTGCAGACCCCAACGAGAAAATGTCCTCATATTTACTCTCCACGCTTTCTTTGTATCCATAAACCATTGACCTTGCTTTGCACCTTCACAGCTTTTGCAATGGCTTCTAACACCATCATCCAATACAGCTCTTCTTCTTCATCTCATGCCATCAGGACTACATATGACGTCTTTGTCAGCTTCCGCGGTGAAGACACGCGCAACAACTTCACTGCTTTTCTCTTTCATGCTCTCTGTGAAAATGCCATCGATGCCTTCAAAGATGATGCAGATCTCAAGAAAGGCGAATTCATAGCACCCGAGCTGCTACAGGCCATTGAAGGGTCTCGCCTTTTCGTTGTGGTCTTTTCGAAGAACTATGCTTCCTCAACTTGGTGTTTGCGTGAACTTGCACACATCTGCAACTGCACTGATGAAGCATCCCGGAGTCGTGTTCATCCAATTTTCTATGATGTTGATCCATCAGAGGTGCGGAAGCAGAGTGGGTATTATGAGATAGCCTTTGCAGAACACGAAGAAAGATTCAGAGAAGATAAAGAGAAGATGGAAGAAGTGCTGAGATGGAGGGCAGCTCTGACTCGTGTGGCCAATCTCTCTGGCTGGGATATCGGAAATAAGTAAGTACATATTTATATGTAGTCAGTCACATTATATCCATGTTCAGAGAAGTTGAGGAGGTAACGTTCAAATTCACTCTAAATTTATACATGTTTAATGCAAACGGTGTTTCAAAACTCTGAAATTATCTTGCCCTGTACGTATATACATTCTGTTGTGGTTCTGATAATTTGCCATTCTTCATTTTGTTTAAACCTTCAGGTCACAGCCTGCAATGATTAAAGAAATTGTTCAAAACATAAAATATACATTGTGTCCCAAATTTCAAAATCTTCCAAAGGGTAATCTAGTTGGGATGGAATCCAGTGTTGAAGAATTAGAAAAGTGTTTAAGATTGGAGCCGGTTAATGACGTTCGAGTTGTCGGAATTACTGGAATGGGGGGAATAGGAAAGACCACTCTTGCCCGTGCTTTATACGAAAAGATTGCTGATCAATATGATTTTCATTGTTTTGTTGATGATGTAAACAAAATTTATCGACATTCTAGTTCACTAGGCGTACAAAAACAATTACTTTCTCAGTGTCTAAATGATGAAAATCTGGAGATTTGCAATGTTTCTAAGGGAACATATTTGGCATGGACTATGCTACGCAATAAAAAAGGACTTATAGTTATTGATAATGTTGGTCATGTTGAACAACTACATATATTTACAGGGAGTAGAGAGACTCTATTACATGATTGCCTTGGTGAAGGGAGTAGAATCATAATAACCTCTAGGGATGAACACATATTAAGGACACATGGAGTAAATCATGTTTACCAAGTCAAGCCGTTGAATCGAGACAATGCTGTTCAGTTATTTTGCAAAAATGCTTTCAAATGTAACTATATTATGAATGATTATGAAAAATTGACACATGATGTACTATCACATGCTCAAGGCCATCCCTTGGCAATTGAAGTAATAGGCAAATCTTTGTTTGGTCGAAACGTTTCACAGTGGAGAAGTTCATTGGATAGGCTAAGAGATAATAAAAGTAGGGATATTTTGGATGTGTTGCGAATAAGTTATGATGATTTGGAAGAAAAAGACAGGGAAATATTTCTAGATATTGCTTGCTTCTTGGCTAACAGACATGAGCAAGATGTGAAGGAAATCCTAGATTTTCGCGGATTTGATCCAGAAATTGGCCTACCGGTTCTTGTTGATAAATCACTTATAACCATTAGTGATGAGTGCATTTGTATGCATGACTTGCTGAGAGATTTAGGCAGGTGTATTGTTCGAGAAAAATCACCTAAAGAGCCAAGAAAGTGGAGTAGATTGTGGGATTATGAAGATCTCTACAAGGTTATGTCAAACAATATGGTAAAATAGTTTTTTAATATATAAATGTTAGGTTGCTCCATTTTTTCTAGAATTTGTATATACTTCAAAAAATTTATTATTTTCATTCTTGTTTGCAATGTTGTAGGAAGCAGAAAATCTTGAAGTCATAGTTGGATATATTCCACCAATGTTTCGTGAAACTACAATGAGAGTTGATGCTTTATCAAAAATGAAAAACCTTAAGATTCTTAGACTTTCTCGTGATTATGGCAATTTTTCAGGAAACCTAAATTATCTTTCCGATAAATTAGGATATCTTGCTTGGCAAGGATATCCCTTTGATTTTCTACCTCAATGTTTTCAGCCACACAAACTTATTGACTTGGATCTTTCTTGGAGTAACATCAAAAAATTATGGGAAGGCACAAAGGTAGTGTAAAATTTTTATGCTTTTTCTATTTTCATTTTCTTTTAATGAATGTATCAACAAAAAAATCATCCTGTATTATTAGAATTTCTGATTGAATAATTAATAATGGCCTAAGTGTTATTACTAATTTTGCCTCTTTCTATTGGCCCTTCATTGCAGCCTCTACCAAATTTGAGACGTTTGTTTGTCATTGGCTGCACAAATCTAATCGAGGTGCCAAATTTTGTAGAAGTGCTGAATCTTGAAGAGTTAAATCTCAAAGGATGTGTACAACTAAGGCAAATACATCCATCCATTGGTCACCTAAGAAAGCTTACTGATTTAAATTTGAGTTATTGCAAAAGTCTCGTAAGCTTACCCAACACCATATTGGGACTCAGTTCTCTCGAACGCCTAAGTCTTTTCGGCTGTTCAAACCTATATAATATCCATTATTTATCAAAAGAACAATGGGATGCATCAAGATTTTCATTCCTCAAAAAGTGGCTTTCATGGCCTTTTGTGGCCTTCGACAAAAGCTTTGAGGATGCACATAAAGATTCAGTTGGATGTTTGTTGCCTTCCTTGCCTATTTTCTCATGTATGCGTGAACTTGATCTAAGTTTCTGCAATTTACTTAAAATCCCTGATGCTTTTGGAAATTTCCATTCCTTAGAAAAGCTATTATTAAGGGGAAACAATTTTGAAACACTACCCAGCCTCAAGCACCTTTCGAAACTGTTAGTTTTAAACTTACAACACTGCAAGAGATTGAAATATTTGCCTGAGCTCCCTTCACGAACTGATTTGCGATTAACATCAATATACGAGCGGCGGTGGATTTATTGCCCTATTGAAAATGATGAAATAGTGATTGGATTAAATACTTTCAACTGCCCAGAATTAGTAGAGAAAGATTGCAGCACCAGGATGTGTTTGTCATGGATGATGCCATTGGTTGAGGTCTGCACTCCTTCCTTTCTTCCTCCTCCCTTTCCCTTTCTCTCTTTCTCTCTTTCTTTTTGCGGTACTAACATATAGCTGTGTCTGTGGTACTAGGCATTCAGTAAAGATGAGTGGGAGTGGTGGGGTCGAGGCATTTCAAGTATTATTCCTGGAAGTGAAATACCAAGGTGGTTCGACAAACAGCATGTGGGCATGGGCAATGTCATAAACATAGAACACGCATCTCACTTTATGGAGCATGACAATAATTGCATAGGCTTTGTGTGTTGTGTAATATTCGTGCTACCCAAAGAAAGAAGAATGTGCCGTGACCTTCCAGATTTTTGTATTCCGATTCTTTTCCACGAAGATCTAGTCAGGGATGAATCCGATCACATGTGGCTATTCTATCACCCACCACATGATCTGTTCACGGGTGTTGAGGTGGGTTGTAGATCTAGTTATCGTTTGCAATATTTGGAGGTTGAGGTGAAGAAATATGGGTATCGTTGGGTATATAAACATGATATAGAATTATCAAACTTAACAACGATGCACCCCCAAAAATTAGTCGCCTCAGAAGCGCAAATTTTTGGAAATTGAAGAAAACAAGTAGCCATTGCAATTCGGCTACACTTCACAGTGAAGAATTGGAGACATATTTGAATATGGATGCAAGATTTGCAAAAATCAAACCAAAAAAGGATGCAGTTGGAGCAACAGTAGCGAGATCAAGTTGACCTGGACTTTTGGTATAAACAGTCCAATCATCTCTTCATATGGTTCGAATTAAACAAATAAGGTGAGAAGAAATGCATGGTCTGTGGCTTAAAATAATAAGAGAAAGAAACGCATAGTCTGTTATTATTATTTTTTTTTAAAAATAGAAATTAAACTATTTATTTATCCAGACACTATTTCTTGCTTGTCGTTTAATTTTTTTAATTTGTCTTATGTAACATTTCTTTATTTCTTTCTCTATCTCTCTCTTTGCTTGCATTATGTATGTGTGATGAAAATTTAAAAATTTTCACAAAATATACTTTGATATTTGTTAATTTTATAAAGACTTCTGATTTTGTTGTGATTTTAACTAAGTTTCTTATATAGCTATATTATGTTGTCAAATTCAATATATATATATATATATATATATATATATTCTTGATATTACCAGTTCTATTAAGATATGTTACTATCTTAATTAATTACCTTCAAATTATATCTAGTTGTTGAATAAACATATTAT
>PYAF01004918.1:117629-134484 GCA_007407185.1 Glycine tomentella
TAGTCATCAAAAAGATTCTTTGAATGCTAAAGTTGTCGTATGGTAGTGCTTTGAGTCTCATCAACAGATTAGCATCTACAGAAAATAGGATAAATTATGTATACACAGAGTAAAGCAAAAGAAACAAACAGCGATGGAAAATTCTACACCATCAGAATTTATTCTAAAGGATGCAATTCCAAAACCCCTCCCATGTGCTATGAAAAATCACAGAGGAAAAGATTCCTTCATAAATTTTTTCCACATCAAGAGAAAATCTGCTCATGCGCTAATTTTCTAATATACACCAGGAGAAAGACTGAGACATCACAAACATAACAAATTTCAAGTAGTAAGAATAAACGAAGCATACAATAACAATAATAGTACAGCAGCAACAATAACAACAATACCATGTACGTCACAATTCCTCATTGCAGACCCAAAAACTCCTTAGTTTGAAACGACAGTCAAATGTATCCAAAAGTTAAACCTTGTTATTTCCTGTTGATGTTATTGTGCAGTTGCCCCACTCGCTGATGCTGAGTTCATGGTTGCAGCAACATATACACTTTTCATACCATACCAAGTTACCCACAAATGCAGAAAATTTCCTCCAAACCCAGAAAAAGAAATTCCGTCCTAATTCAAAGTCAACAAATCCACTCCACCCAAAACCATTTATTCAAGCAAAAAATCTAAATCAAATCAAAATCCAAAACTTCAACTCAGACCCAAATTTTTGCAACTTTCAGCAGCAGAAATGATATTTCATCATTTTTTTTCTCAATCAAACAACAACATGCAAAACTCTAAATCTTCTTTCAAAACGCAAGACCCTCAAATAACCAAGGAGTAACAATCAGTTCTTAAAACATAACAGTGAAAATCGAGATACATAAACTGATTAATAATGCGGTTTCACAAGCAGCAACAACAACAATAACAACAACATTGTGATGGAGCAAAAAAAATTGTCCAAGAACGTGAAAAACATGGTTGTAAGCACTTAGCAATTACTATTAGCATTACCTCCAAGACTGGTTAACCAAATTCAACACCTACCAATAGAAAAGACTTTTGATTCAAATACACGTGGAGAGCTAAACTTTTATAGTTTTCTTCGATGTGGGACTTTGGTTTTTGAATGAAAACGAAGGTAGCGTGAAGAAGGGGTTGTTTGAATTGAAAAACCGAAAACTGAGAGAGGTGAGCGTTCAAAACTAGTATTTATAAGCCTATAAGGGAAGAAAAAGGAGGGAGAAAAAGGTGTTGGAAGTTTGACGGGGGAGAAATGGTAACGTCGGGGGAGATTCGTTTGGTCGTGGTGGTGTTGGCGCCGTTTTGTAACGGACGTTAAGTTGTTGACTGAAAAACGGTTGAAAACGCCGACCAAAGCACACGTTGGGAACTTACTTGGCTTTCGAACATTCCTCGCTATGGCTAGCTGGTTCAGTCCCATTCCTGCCATGTGTGTTTCGGTCAAAATTGATTAAAATATATTTTTCATATTCATAAATGAAAACATATTAAATTTATTTTAAAAATTTAAACATATTTTTAGTTCTTAAAAAACTTAAATGTATCATTTTTTATCCGAACATTAATTCCAATAAATCTGAAAAAAAAATATTTTGACAAAAGTGCATTATAATTTTTGTAAGAATAAATTTCAAATATTTTTATATTTACTAAGAGAAAAAACATTTTGTAATCATATGAAAGTTTGTTTTTGAATGAGATTGTTTAGATAAATATTTCATAAAAAGAGTATAAATAAATAAAAATAACTGAGATGAAAAGGATAAGAAAACAAATATGTTATGTAAATTATTATATTTTATTGCATAAAAATTAAAATTAAAATTAACATGTAAAGTAAATTATTAGTTTCATGTTGTGATTAAGTTTATGAAAATAAATGGAAAGAAAATAGAATAAAAATGAACTAAGAAATTATCTGTCATACTAATACATAGTGTAAAAAAATGTTATAATTTTAATTAATTAGAATTGATGTTTGAAGTGAATTTTGAGATAGTAATTAAAAAAATTAAATAAATTTATTATAATAGTACAAAATTGATAATTGTTAAACACACATAAAGTTATATGTAAATTACTTAGTAATTATTTTATTTTTTCTTCTATAATTTAATGCTTCTTTTTGTGATTAAAACATAGAAATTAGTTTCTTATGAGCTTTTAACCAATAGATGCTAAAATTAGTCGATTTATAAGGTGTTGGCAGTATTTTTTTGTAGAAACTTACTGCAAGGGCAAAAAAGATGATCATGAATTCAAGGTCTGGAGCTGCTTGCTCAGTATTACAGACTCCTTTAGCACAACAAGAGCTACTCGCTCAGCATGATCAGCTCTCTTAACGTGTGTCCACTTATCCAGCTAGACATTGAGTACGCGCTAATCACACAACCACAATGCTGCCCAACGTTTTAAGGCAAAAAGAGAGGGAAAAGATGGGACTTATACTTTCGAAGAAAACAGAAGAAGAGCTCCTAGGTCATGAAAAGAGGAGTCTTTCTACACCATTGGAGCTGCATCTTCACCACTTTGTTCCTCATTCCCTTCCATCAATCTGTTGTCCTAAACCTCCATTGTTGTAAGCTTCTCATGGAAATGAGATGCTAAAACCCCCATTGTTGGGCGTTCAACAATCAAACGCTTTGATGTAATGATTTTAACTATCTATTCAATGTTACTTACGTATTATTGTTATTTTTCTAAGCTTTATTCGTATTAGTGATTTGATCACCCATTTACATGCTTTGTTATAGGTTTTAATGCATTGGAAAATTGTTATTGCCTTAAGAATTGAAAAACATTTATAAATAATATCATGTCTAGGGATAGAGTGATTTAGTTTAGTATAGGTTATCGTCTTTATTATTAATGCAAATAGGTTAATATAACTCAAAGGAATTAGGAGTGAACTTAAGTGATTTAGGTCTTATGCTTGAGGAATCAAGGTTAGAATACCTTATTAAATGAAGGTGATCGGAAATAACGTTGAATAGTGAAAAACCTTTAATATTACATCAAAGTTAGTTTCGATTAATTGAGCGTCTAAGATTTGCCACATCGTATTTCAATAATCAGTGCAATCGTATCGAGTGTTTGTGCGTCTTTCTCTGTATTTGTTACTCTTTATAATTGTAATTACATCCAATTTAGTATTATATCATTTACTCTACAAATTAAATTGATTTATTAATTACTTAGAACCAAATGTATATTAATTCTGAGTACAAGTAAAGTCCCAATGAAATCGACATTCGATCTTACTTTTTATTTATTACTTGGACAATTGGTATAATAACCTAGGCTTTTTATAAAAAGGAATAAAAGAAAGAAAAATTTAAATTTATAAAATTCTGCCGCAAAAGCCTTAGCGACAGATTTAGCGACGGATTTAGCGACGGATAGAGTCTGGCCCCAGGAGTGCGACAGATGCTGGAAGTTGGCGTAAGTAGCGCCAGAGTGGCGCCAGGAGCGCCACAGGTGCTGAAAGTTGGCGCCAGTAGCGCCAGAGTGACGCCAAGAGCGCCACAGATGCTGGAAATTGGCGCCAGATGCACTAGATTTTAGCGCATCAGCGCGGCATGTCGGTCAAGGCCAAGTATAAAAGGCCAAAATCGCGATTTTGAAGGGAAAAACTCTCTTCTTCTTCCTCTGAACGATCACCTCCATTTCTAAAGCTCCCAAGCTTCTTGAACCTTTGTTTCTTGGCCCAAACACCTTCCTTTGATCACAAACCTTGTGAGGAACCTCTAGTGAGCTATAATCCTTCATCTCTTTCTCTTAAAAGCCCCTTAAATTGAGAAACCCTTTCTCAAGGGAGATCCTTTGAACTCGAGTTCGACAAGGAACGACGTCGATTCTTGGACACCCGAGCTAGGGGAAGCTGTCCACAAGCCTTTCTTATCACCACTGAGGTAAGAAACTCGAGTTTCTCCGGTTGATTTATGATTTGGGGTTTTGAGTGAATAGTGATCCACTTGAGTTGGGGCTAGAATTAGCCATGGGTCCTGAAGAGAAGTGTGTTTAGAACGGTTTAGTGATAAAGGATTAGCTCTCAGATTGTAGTTTGGTGAACCTTGGTTTTGGCTCTATGATTATGCATGTGTGACTGTTGTGTTGAGTCACTTGATGTTAATAGGACATGCAAAAGCCTTGTTGATGGTTTGGTGTGCCTAAGAGGCCATGTGAACGGTGTCTTGTGTATGGACTGAACCGTTCAAGCTATATTAGAACTCTTGAGCTTTTGGTCTGGAAAGAGCTTTGAGCTCATTGTTGCATTAAGTCTGTGGTGACTCTAATGTCATGATTGAGCTGTGATAGACCTCTGAGGGTCTGTGAGAGGCCTAGTGTGCGCTGGGCTATGATGAACCATAGGGTAGATGACTTTGGGTTATGGAAAGGACTGAGGTTCCTTTCATTATGGCAGTAGAGGACCGTTTGATATGCTGATGCTTTGTGTATTTGAATTGGTTGTGATATGTGTTTGTATGCCTTGATAGGGCGTGATACCCGGGTGTCAGTGGCGTAGGCCACAGAGAAGGGAAAGAACTGCAGAGCTCGGCTTTGCCAGGTAAGTTCTTGGTCCCTTAGGGATGTTTCCCACTTGTGAGCTCCACCACACTCCGAAGGAGTGATGGTTGCATTCATGATGCATTCATTGTTGGTTGTTGCATCCTTATAATGATATGTATGCTGCATCTATGCTTGAAAATATATGATACCTGTTGATAGATCTTCTGGCCAGAAAGATAGATATGGACCTCCCTAGGAGGAGAGCGCACCTTCTAGTTTGGTATGCTCGTGGGTGATGATGATCCCAGGGTGATGACGATCCCTTAAGACCAAGAGATAGGTGTGTCCTGTTGCGGTTGATTGCCTATTCTCGAAGGTACCATATACATGCGTCCATGTGTAAGGGGTAGCTCCCGATGGGATGGCACGGGTGTGAGTTCCGGTCTCACACTGAGATAGGCGTTGATGCGATTTGCCATACATAGAGCAAGATGACTTGCTTGTATTGTTATGAGGGCCGGAAGGCCAGTATGATTGTGATGCCCTATGTTTGTGTCATGGAAAGTGAGCCAGGGTGGAGGAGATGCCTCTAAGGACCCTGAGCTTACTGAGATGTATATCTCACCCCGTGTGGGGTTTATGTTGTTACAGGTGATGCTTCTAGCAAAGAGGAGCGGTCTCAGGGAGGGAGGCCCTAGAAGAGACGCTGCTTGCATGGTTATGGGCAGCAGGAGCAGAGCTGACTAACTCATTTTGATATGATGTTTGTTGTTACCCTGTATAGGGATGATGTGCGTGTAGGCACAATTATATGTTTGTTATATGCTTGTATACCCTTATGTGAGGGCAGTTCATTCTTTTGTATAACCACAGGTGTGGTGTAACGCCCCAGCTACAACCGAGGTCATTACCTAGCCTTAATCACTATCATTAATATTAATCATCAGAGTTAAGCAATTTGGAAGCATACCATAACATAAACAGGGCATCTACAAATGTCATTATCAAATACATTGTACATTTAACATGGTGAATATACATCAAGTTTCTGTGTCTTATACAAAACTGTACATAAACCTCCCTCTCAGGGGTACAAAATAAAACCAAAGGCATATACAAAACATCTGAGCCACAACTCATGTCATCTAGCCTACGGTTTACAAATCCAGCTATCCCTGCATAGGCTTCTTGCCTTGGGATCTATCTGCTCCGCTTGATGATTCACCTGCAAAACATAAGCCCCGCACACGGGGTGAGATATAAAATCTCAGTAAACTCAGGGCCCTTGAAGGTATTTCCTTCCCCTTGTTCACTTCCAAACATAAACATATCCAAGATATTCAAAACCATAATCATCATCAAGCAACCAACAATCTCACATTTTCATCCACCTGGACATAACCAGGTGCCTCAAGCACGGCCTACAACCGTTCATATCATAAGTCCCTTCCTGACCACTATCAGGCTATAAACCACTACCTGACTACAATCAGGCTATAAACCACTACCTGACTACAATCAGGCTATAAACCACTACCTGACTACAATCAGGCTATACTCATGGCAAATCGCCAATCATTACGTCCAACACTATCCTGCAGAGGCTACGTCTAGGTATATAGGAACATCTCCACCTCAGGAGGCTACATCTATATACTAGGAACATCTCATGTCAGGATTCAATCATCTACATGAGGCTACATCTGTATATATAGGAACATCTCCACTTTAGGAGACTACATCTATATAACAGGAACATCTCATGTCAGGATCTTATATATATCTAGCGGAGGCTTCATCTGTGTATATAGGAATATCTCAATCAAGAGGCTACATCTATGTAACAGGAACATCTCCTTCTAACGAGGCTACATCTGTGTATATAGGAACATCTCCTCTCAGGAGGCTACATCTATATCACAGGAGCATCTCGTATCCTACCTCATTACACTTGCCTGAGGAGGCTACATCTGTGCATATAGGGACATCTCCGTTCGGGAGGCTACATCTATATCACAGGAACATCTCACAACAGGGCTTACTAAATCTCAATTCATTTATCCTACTAAAATAGGATTACGTCCATTCAATCCCAGAATTTACATTCAAAACATATCGTTCCCTCTTCAAAGGGTTTAGCATACATTTTAAGCATATATATATATATATATATATATATTCAATACATGTCATTCCCTCATCAAAGGGTTCAGCTTGCATCTCAAGCATATCAAGCCAATACAGATCATACATGTCATCCCCTCATCAAAGGGTTCAGCTCACAACTCAAGTATACATATTCAATCCATAACATTCCCTCACCAAAGGGTTCAGCTTATATCTCAAGCATATGCAACCAATACATGTCATTCCCTCATCAAAGGGTTCAATACTCATTCAATATAAAATAGTCCCTCATCAAAGGGTTCAATTCACATTCCATTCATGTTCCTCACACATACAATATATCACAGCAAAACCATACCCCCATTTGGAGCCTGGTGAAACACAGCAAAAGACATACAATCAAGGTCCAAGAGCTTACCTGCTCTACGCAAAACACCGGCTTCCCCGGTCTCGTGGCTACCACCACCAAAGGTATCAGACTCACGTCCTACATAGGCAACACACAATGTATGAGCAACGGTCTTAAGCCGTTATAACGAAAGGAATTACAATCCCCTTTTCTACAGAGCACATATCCAATCACTTCGCAAGTGATTTACGGACCCTCACTAGGATCCCTCTCGGCCTAACCAAGGCCCCAGAGTCTCTCCTAAGACTCCGCTCAGGCTAACACAAAGCACATCCATGCCTTAGCCCTACCATGTCCAAGCTCAATCATACAACCCAACATCAGCTCATGGACAACATCTAAATCATCCCAAGAGTACTTTATCATCTACTCTAGGGTTCAACATAACCATGCACTCAACCCCTTTCTCTATACGTGCATAACTCAGAGCCAAAATCAAACTTCATCAATAATGATTTCTGAAGGCTCTAACATCATCACAACAACCCCTTGAACACAAGTCTCTACAGGACCCTGGGCTAATTCCAACCCTGTAACGCCCCAGCTACAACCAGGGTCATTACCCAGCCTTAAACACTATAATTACTAAATAATCATCAGAGTTAAGCAGTTTGGAAGCATACATAAACATAAACAAGGCATCAACAAATGCTGTCATCATATACACTGTACATATGTCATGGTGAATATACATCAAGTTCCTGTGTCTTATACAAAACTGTACATAACTTCCCTCTCAGGGGTACAAAATAAAACCAAAGGCATATACAAAATATCTGAGCTACAACTCATGTCATCTAGCCTATGGTTTACAAATCCAGCTATCCCTGCATAGGCTTCTTGCCTTGGGATCTATCAGCTCCGCCTGATGATTCACCTGCAAAACATAAGCCCCACACACGGGGTGAGATATAAAATCTCAGTAAACTCAGGGCCCTTGAAGGTATTTTCTTCCCCTGGTTCACTGTCCAACACATACATAGATACAACATATTCTAGGTATTCAAAATCAGAAACATCATCAAGCAACCACAAACACAATTCTCATCCACCTGGCTGCAACCAGGTGCCTCAAGCACTACCTGACCACAATCAGGCCATAAACCACTACCTGACTACAATCAAGCTATAACCACTTCCTGACTACAACCAGGCTATAACCATGGCATACCGCCAATCATCACATGCAACTCTATCCTACTGAGGCTACCTCTAGATATATAGGAACATCTCCTCTCAGGAGGCTACATCTATACACTAGGAACATCTCATGCCAGGATTCTATCATCTACATGAGGCTACATCTGAATATATAAGAACATCTCCACTTAGGGAGGCTACATCTATATAACAGGAACATCTCATGTGTCTAGCAGAGGCTTCATATGTGTATATATATATATATATATATATATATATATATAGGAACATCTCCATCAAGAGGCTACATCTATATATAACAGGCACATCTCCTTCTAACGAGGCTACATCTGTGTATATAGGAACATCTCCATTTGGGAGGCTACATCTATATCACATGAACATCTCGTATCCTATCTCAATACAACTGCCTGAGGAGGCTACATCTGTGGATATAGGGACATCTCCGTTCGGGAGGCTATATCTATATCACAGGGACATCTCACAACAGGACTTACTCAAACTCAAGTCATCTATCCTACTACCATAGGATTATATCCATCCAATTCTCAGAATTCAAAGTCATTCTAATGGTTAATCACGCCTATCACAGGATAAATGGCTCACAACCACATCAATTAATCTCATATCACAGCATTTATATTCACTACATATCATTCCCTCTTCAAAGGGTTCACATATCATTCCCTCTACAAAGGGTTCAGCATGCATTCCAAGCATATACAATCATTACACGTTATCCCCTCATCAAAGGGTTCAGTCACATCTCAAACGCATACATTCAATATATAACATTTCCCTCATCAAAGGGGTTCAATCCACATTCAATATAGAATCATCCCTCATCAAAGGGCTCAATTTACATTCAACATATAATATACCCTCATCAAAGGGTTCAATTACCATTCAATATAATAATCTCTCACCAAAGGGTTCAGTTCACAGTTCAAGCATGTACAATCAATACATACACTCCCTCATCAAAGGGTTCTATGCATATTTAAAGCATATCTAGGCGATACATAATATATACATCATTCCCTCACCAAAGGGTTCCATTCATATTCACACTCATGCTTCACATATATACAATTATTCACATCAAGACCATCCCTCCCTTGAGAGTATGGTGGCACACAGCAAAGGACATACAACAAGGTCCAAGAGCTTACCTGCTCTACGCAAAACACCGGCTTCCCCGGTCTTGTGGCTACCACCACCAAAGGTATCAGACTCACGTCCTACATAGGCAAACACACAACGTATAAGCAACGGTCCTAGGCCGTTATAACGAAAGGAACTACAATCCCTTTCCACAGAACATATATCCAATCACTTCACAAGTGATTTACGGACCCTCACTAGGATCCCTCTCGGCCTAACCAAGGCCCCAGAGTCTCTCCTAAGACTCCGCTCAGGCTAACACAAAGCACATCCATGCCTTAGCCCTACCATGTCCAAGCTCAATCATACATCCCAAAATCAGCTCATGGACAACATATAAATCATCCCAGGAGTACTTTATCATCTACTCTAGGGTTCAACATAACCATGCACTTAGCCCCTTTCTCTACACATGCATAACACAGAGCCAAAATCAAACTTCATCAATAATGATTTCTAAAGGCTCTATCATCATCACAATAACCCCCTGAACATACGTCTATACAAGACCTTGGGCTAATTCCAACTCCATCACATATGGGTCACTATTCATGCAAACCCCCAATCTCAAAATCGAACGGAGAAACTTGAGTTTCTTACCTCAACGGTGACAAGGAAGACCCTAGGACCACCTACTCGAGCTCTGGTGTCCTTCCCACGCAATGGGTCTCAGCCACACTCAAGTACTCTAAGCTTTCCTTTGGGGATTTCAAAACTCACCAAAAGGGGTTTCTCAAGAGAAAGGATGAGTGATTCAAGCTTCCATAGTGTTTCTCTCACAATCAAAAGCCAATAGAAGGTGTTTTGGTCAAGAAATATGGCTTAAGGAAGCTTGGGATGGTCAACAATGGAGGTCTAGGGCAGAGGAAGAAGAAGAAGACATTTTCCCCTCTATTTTTCGCGTTTTAGGCTTTATATAGTCACTCTGCCTGACCCGCGGCGCTCTTGGCGCCAGCCCGACGCTCCCAGCGCCACATTCCAGAAACTCCGACGCCATCCGCGCCACCTCCGGCGCCCCTAGTGCCACATCCCAGAAACTCTGGCGCCATCCGCGCCGGCTGGGAAACTTGACGCCCCTGGCGCTACCTTTCAGAACTTCTGGCGCCCCTAGCGCCGGCCTCCAGAAACTCTGGTGCCACCCGCGCCAGCGGAAACCTTAGCGCCCCTGGCGTCACATCTGGCGCTCCAAGCGTGAACCTGCAGAGATCCCCGCGCTCGCAGCACAGACCTGGCGCCCCTAGCGCCACCTTCCAGTGCTCTGGCGCCACCAGCGCCAGTCCTGGCGCCATCAGCGCCGCACCCCTCACAGGATTTTCTACTAAAACACTCTCTTTAGGTCTACTAATGCTTGATTATATACCTTAATCACAGGCTTAATTACATGCTTAAGACTCAGGGTATTACAAACCCCATTACAAAAGGGTCACTATTCATGCAAACCCCCAATCTCAAAATCAAACGGAGAAACTTGAGTTTCTTACCTCAACGGCGCCAAAGAAGACCCTAGGACCACCTTCTCGAGCTCCGGTGTCCTTTCCACGCAATGGGTCTCAGTCTCTCTCAAGTTCTCTAAGCTTTCTTTTGGGGATTTCGAAATCTCACTCAAAGGGGTTTTTGATGAGAAAGGATGAGTGATTCAAGCTTCCATAGTGTTTCTCTCACAATCAAGAGCCAAAGGAAGGTGTTTTGATCAAGAAATATGACTCAAGGAAGCTTGGGATGGTCATCAATGGAGGTCTAGGGCAGAAGGAAGAAGAAAAGGCCTTTTCTCCTCAGCTTTTCGCGTTTTGGGCTTTAAATAGTGGCCCTGCCCGACCTCTGGCGCTCTTAGCGCCGGTCTGGCGCCCCTAGCGCCGCATTCCAGAACCTCTGGCGCTCTTAGCGCCAGCCTGGCTCCCCCAGCGCCACACTCCAGAAACTCCAGCGCTATCCGCGCCACATCTGGCGCCATCCGCGCCAGCTGGGAAACTTGGCGCCCTTGGCGCTACACTTCAGAACTTCTGGCACCCCTAGCGCCACCTTCCAGGAACTCTGGCGCCACCAGCGCCGCACTTGGCGCCATCCGCGCCAGCTGGAAAGCTTGGCGCCCCTGGTGCCACATCTGGCGCCCCAAGCGTGAGTCTTCAGAGATCCCCGCGCTCCTAGCGCTAACTCGGCGCTCTAGGCGCCACCTTCCAGTGCTCTGGCACCATCAGCGGGAGCCTGGCGCCCCTGGCGCCACATACCAGAGACCATGGCGCTCTCAGCGCGAGGTTGACGCCCCCAACACCACCTTCCAGTGCTCTGGCGCGATCAGCGCCAGTCCTAACGCCACCAGTACCGCACCCCTCACAGGGTTTTCTGCTAAAATACTCTCTTTAGGCTCACTAATGCATGATTATATACCTTAATCACAGGCTTAATTACATGCTTAAGATTCAGGGTATTACATGTGGCTTGATGATGATGTATAGACATATGTACAAGACTTGTATATGATATGTATATGACGTTCCTCCTGATCATATTTATGAGATATTCTGATTTATCTGCTTATGGTTAAGCTTATGTTTACTGGATCAGCAGGAGCTTGTTTATGTTGTATGTTGCTTGTGTGTGTGTGATGTGTTTTAGATTCCATACATAATGTAATCAAGAAATACGGTTCAATTCGCTTCCACCAGTTTTTAAATAAAGTTCTAAGCACGATTCTGATATTATAAATGTTAATACATCGGATGCCTACGGGGTGTTATAATTGGTACACTTGTCATACTGTTAACAATAACTATTTTGTGACTAAATGATATTTTTTGTTTTCATTGTGCTTAAATAAATTTTAAAATTAGAAAAAGATAATTTTTGAACTATTATTTAAGAAACTAATTTTTTATAGATTAACTAAGAAAGCTTCACCCTTGCAAAATGAAACGGGAAAGGAGGAAGTTGTTTTAAATTTTTATTTTGTTTTGTTTTTTTTTATAAAAACTAATAATATTTTATTTATAATATAAAAGGAATGTTATATTAAAAATTATTGAGTAAAAAGATAACATTTTTTAGTAAATTTAATTTTTAATTACCTTTTATATAATTTTTTAACTTCTAATCATCAAAATATATGGAAAGAAAATTATTTAGTTCTTTCTTATTTTTATATATTCGAATAGCACATGTTTTCTATCATATTTTCCATTATCCTATTTCTTCTTATTTTATTATTCATCCCAGCAAAGTGTAAAGTTTTAGTTTAGTGCTTTAAAATAATAGTACATTTTAATTAAATTAAACAAGTAACAAATATGTTCAGTTGTAGTTTAGGATATCATAATATCATTTTTGTTGACTCCAAGGTAGTAGCTGAGAGCGCACAATAATATCCCAGCTCTCTCTAATTATCATGCTATTCTATTAAATTGTAGAACTAAGATCTTTAGCATTGTCAACTCTAGGGTAAATTTTATAAGAAGACAAACAAATAATTTAGCTCACAATTCAGTCATAGCTTCTAGATTTGATACTTGTAATCAAGTATTTTATTATATTTCTATTTGTATTCATTACAAGTCGGTCCAACGTACTTAAAGGTCTAAAACAAATTTTGAAATGAGACGTTTTTAGTTTAATAAATTTTTCAATAAAAAATAATATTTATATTTTCATTGAAAATTTATTTTTTGAACTTTTAAGGATACAAAGTTATTTATTAATTTATTATAATCAATTTCTTTTAACATTTTTTTAATCGATATTAAAGTTAATTTATTCAATATTTTTTGAGATATTGTTGATCTTAAATAATATTTAATTAATTTTAATTTTAAAACTTTTTTATGTCAAAACAACACTTACAAAATTATCAGAATTGACAACATTATTCTATAAATAATAAAAATATTCACAAAAGAATCAATTCTTTTTATATAATTTTTTTATGTGAATCGATGTATCATTTTCTATCTGTATAACTTTTCTTACAATTTTTAGTTACCTAAATAAATTTAATTTGTCAATACCAAGTAATTATTATGTTTTAGTGAACATTCTATATTAAGACAATATTTTAAAAATTATTATTATCCAAAGACTTCAAATTCTTAATGATAAATTGAAAAATAAAAATATCTTCATATATTTTAAATTTTTTAATTTATTTCTTAATGCGGTAATTATTTGATCTATTATATACAACAAGTAATCAATTTTAAATAATTCTTTAGACGATTTTACAATTTCATTATCAATATTTTTATCAAATTAATTTTTCCTACAAATAACATGATTTTTCACAAAATTTAGATTCTGTATTCATTTTAGTAATAATTTCTTTGACAGAAATTATAACATTTTTAAATTCATCTTCTCTATATTTTTAAAATAAAAAAAGAAATAATACATTTCAATTGTTTTATAACAACATCCATACCTATATATTTTGATTATAACTTTTTACTAATGAAATATATAGCAAATAATATGTCATATAAAATAGACATATTTAACAAAAATTCAAAAATTTTAAATTCATAAGTTGTTAAACAATTAATTTCACTTTTTATTTTAAAATCATCATTAATTTCACCTAATTTTAATAAAATATTTATTGTTTATGGAATTTAAAATCTTAAAACTTTTATACTTTTAATTCGACTTTTTCATTATTTGTGAAAATGGTTTGTCTTAAAGCGTAGAGCAAGAGTTTTAATTGCTGTATATGACACAAGCTTGTTTTTCACAAATATGTTTTTATTTATTTACTTTAAATATATAAAAAAAAGTCAATTTGTTTTTTAATGCAATTGAGGAAAAATACTTATAACTTATTGTTAAAATATAGTACTATTAAAATTATGACATACACATCAAATTAAATAAATGGTGGATTTTCCTTTGTTTCCTTGCATTAAGCACACAATTTAAAGAAACTTTGTCCTATATTCATGTATATCCCTAGCTACGCGAGTGATGATGCAATTTGGACAGATGCCCTGCATTCATTAATAAATGTGGTTTGGTTCCATACAATGTTTCCGAACCCGAATCAAACTCAACCGTACACCGTCCTAAGAAGGTAGGGATATTAACGTGATACTGATTTTTATCCTTCTTAGATGTAAAACCGTTTGTTTATGTAGCAAGAAAATTAGTATGTGCATGTTTGAATATTAACTTCTCTATAAGTACTTATAGAAGAGAAAGATAAGAAAAAAAATGAAATAAATTTTTCTGTAAATTAAAATAAGTTTTTTATTAATTAATTCGTAAATGTCATTTTATCTTTTAAAAAAATTATATTAATAATTTTCTAAAAATTAACTGATAAAAAATTTATTTTTACATATGGAAAAGCTTATCTCATTTTTTCTTCATATTTTCTTCAATATGTCATAAGTGAAGAATATTGTCTCATATTTCAAAATGAAAATTAATGAATTCTATTCTTGTTGTTAATATAAAGTATGTTTAAAAAAAAAAACACCGCTTTCTATAATTCTATTTTGATGATTAATATAAGGAACTAATTTTATTCATGAGTCGTTTCTAATTAGTTTTTAAGGTTTTCAAATAAGAATTCATGTATTTTTTTATACATATAAACTAGAATTTTTTATTATTATATGACTACATGTTTAAAATTCAAACTCAATAAAGTAATTTCATATCAATTTGATTTATATGCTCCATGATAAGTAAAGGATAGAGGGAGGGGGGCTGGTAGGGGCCATGCACCCCCTAAAATTTTTAAAGGTTTGTATATATCATCATAAAAAAATAGGTACCCATAAAATTTATTTACAAATATTTAAAGAATAATACATGAACTTATAATTGTTAGTTGACACAAAGGAAGAAAAAGAGAGGGAAAAAAAATACATAATAAGTAATATGATATGATAAAAAAATAAAGATTTTTTTTATTTTAATGATGTATTAAATGACATGCAAACATTCATATATAATTATTCAAATTTATTATGTCTATCTATTTTTTTTATAAACTTTTATCTGATTTATTTATTTTTTTCATATATTACCTCAATTCATATGTATATATATACTAGTTAAATGTCACATGGTCTATATAGATATTAACTTTATAATTTATAATTTATATATATAACTTTTTAATATATTTATCTATTATTTTTAATTAATAAAATATATTAGTGTATACATATATATAAAAGTTAACAATATTAAATATTATAAAAATCATTTCAAAATGTTGTATGATATATACTACATTTTCATACACATGCATTAAGTTTATGTTTTTGTAAATTTTCGTACTTCAAAAAAAACGTATTCCCAGAAATTTTATTTTATATTTAATATACTTTATATTAATAAAATTATATATTCCTAATTGAAAAATTTTGAACATTAATCAAATGAATTAATTTAAAATATAAAAATATTTTTAATTGAATAATTAAGGGGGGAAGTGATCTGAACTAAAAACTTATTTGAAATCAAAAAATATTATTGTTGAAACATAAAATGTTCTTTATCATTTAAACACGTTTTTTATCAATAAAGATTTAAATAATGTTCACGAATTTAATATTTCTTTTTTTATGTTTCATTTTTATAATTTTTATTACATAATACACAAAACATGAGTTTACCCTTAATATATTGTCCAACTAAAAATAAAAGATTCACTAAGATTTTTCTATAAAAGTTAAAGTAAGGTGGAAAATAGTTATAAAAAAAGAGATAGATGATTCAAAGTATAAGTTTGCAATTTACAATACAATTTTAATATTGAAACAGGATTAAGTATATATGTATGAGAAATTAATATTAACTAATTCTATTAGAAATTAAAATTCATATCATTGATAATAAACTAATAAGATGGAAAAACTAAATCAATCAACATCAAAATTAAGAATCTTTATCTTTACATGAATAAGTCCAAATTCATCATAATTTTCAAAATAATGTCAAGTTGTTTTTGCTCCATATACACCCATAACAAAAATTATGATTTTTATCTTCTTATTTTTTCAAATCCACAATTTTATTCTTTTAATTTCTTAATTGAAACATTCTGTCTCACTCACTCACGATGTTAAGTACGCTCGTTCTGTATTTTGTAACTGAAATATTTTCTATTTCATTTTAAAAAATTTGAAATTTTAGTTACTATAATCAATTTCAAAAGTTAAATTTTAGATTCTATTAATGTTAACAGACATGTATTTATTTATTAATCATAATTTTTTAAAATATTTAATTATTAATAAGCTTAATTTATTAAAGAAGTATAATTAAAATTAAAAAAGTAACACCAATGTCTCAAAATGACCATGCCAACTAACATCATAATTTTTTTAAAAGTGGAAAATGAAACGACTAAATTAAAAAATTGAAGACTAAAATCATAATTTTTTAAAAATAAGAGACAAAATGTTTCGAATAAAAAAATAAGAAAACTTAAATTGAGAATTTCAAAAATAGAATAACAAAATTAAATTT
>PYAF01004918.1:137775-147832 GCA_007407185.1 Glycine tomentella
AAAAAGTAACACCAATGTCTCAAAATGACCATGCCAACTAACATCATAATTTTTTTAAAAGTGGAAAATGAAACGACTAAATTAAAAAATTGAAGACTAAAATCATAATTTTTTAAAAATAAGAGACAAAATGTTTCGAATAAAAAAATAAGAAAACTTAAATTGAGAATTTCAAAAATAGAATAACAAAATTAAATTTAAACCTAAATAATTTAACATCATAAGAGTAGTTCTACCGCTAATGTCTCCTTTGTTCCCATTCTGATCTCTTTTTTTATATAACGAAAGAGTAATTAGACGTTAAGTTCATAATTTTAAATTTACTTATTTTGAATATTTATAGTTATCATAAATGCTTTGTTAAATTGAAACTTTTTTAGAAAATATTATGAATGCTTTCTTGAAATTCAGAATAGTTAGAAATAAATAATTCTATTCAAATTAATAATTTCAATTATCTAAAAATTATTACAAATATTTTCTTAAAATTTTAAACATTTAAAAATATTATAAATACTTTTTAAAACTGATCGATAATAGTTGTGTTTAAATTAAAAATTTTAAATTAAATAATTTAAATTATTTGAAAATTGTTATAAACTTTTCAATGATGTTATAAATGTTTAATTCAAATATAGAATATTTGAAATTAAATAATTAAATTCGGACTGGTTGACTTGGCGCTCTCCTTCTTGTACCGGGTTAGGTGTAATTCGGACAGAGCAACCAGAGTCCAGAGGTGCTCCTGGTTCTGTGGATGTAGTTTTAGAGATAATAGTGTTGCCTTGTAACTTTGATTTTTTAGATTAGCAAATAAACAATGCAGTAAAAATGCATCTCTTTTATTCTGAAACGTAATCATTAAAAATATATACATTTAAAAATATAAAATAAAGTTAATTATATATATATATAAGAGACAAAACTTATATACACCTTTTGTGTTATTCTCCAACCAAAATTAGAATTTCATCTTAATTGATAATTCTAATAAGAGAATAACATTAAGAACATCTATATACAGTTCTAAATTTATTTTTTTTATATACAATATTGCAATTGATGTTCTGTTTTTTTTTTTTTAAATCGCAATTGATGTAAATGTTAACATTTTGAGTTTTTACAATGAAATAATTATGAAACTGATAAATGTACTTTATTTGGCATTACGGTCAAAATCCGAAAGCCATGTTACTCCCAAAATTATCACATGGGATTTATCTATTTCGGCTTCTCAATGAGAACGATCAGACACAAGAATTTCATATTTGCGTTCTCATGGCAACAATTTCTGGCCCCTCCAATTCTTAATTGGCCATATATGGAAGTGGTCACAAAAGAAAAAAAAATACTAACATATTAACATTGCTCTATAGTACCATGTTCCCATTAATGACCAAGCCTCAAAGTCTACCTGATTTATGGTCTTGAATTCTTGATGGTACCACACACGTATCCATCAATATGGATATTTTATAATTGGAACGTACTCTTGGCATTATATGTATACATGTATCAAGTCATAAATTAGATAGGCACACTGATTTTGATCCCTTTTTGTTTCCTCCAACCACAACTCCAATCTATGTCCCATTACAGCAGTCGGAACAAAAAACACAGAACTGGTTCTTGAAAAGTAAAAGCAAATTGGAATTTTGATTCTCAGCCACGTATAATAATATATGATACTTTAGCTGGTTGGGCCTTTCTTTATATATATATATATATATATATATATATATAAACATAAAGTATTGTGTCTATATGCAAAAGAAGAATGGATAAGGTTAACTTTTATTTTTTTAAAAAGGGAATTTTATGTTTATATTTTAAGTTCTATATTATATTTTGAGTTATTCTGGATAAATCTGGACTCACTGTTCCTCGTACGCCTTCAAAATATATTTAACTCCGAAAATTAGCACACGGTTGACCAATTCCCTTTTGATGAGAAATCATTGATGCAATCACCCATGTTCACAATGTTAGTTATATATATACTCACACTTTAAAATAACACCTCAATTTTGAATCTTTTTAAGCATCTTACACTTTTTATATATCTAATCAAGTTTTGATACATGCATGGTTCAGATAGTTCGATTGTGATAGCATCACTTAAAGAAATGAAACATTTTTAACGTGCTAGCGCATTATTCATATAATATGATTGTGATAGAATCTATTAAAGAGACAGAACATTTATAATTTGTTATTGCATGATTAAATTATATAGTATTCATTAACAAAATATTGAATTTTCCTTTTAAAAGAAACAAAATATTGAAATTAAAACGGTAAAATGTAGATCATCATATAACCCAAAGACAATATTTTTGTAAGAAAGAATGTAAGCAAATATCAGCTTAAACAACTGAATTCCCTACTAAGAGAAGTGTCTGAATTTAATATTTAATTTATTATGGCAAAATTTATACTAGAGGACATATTTTTTTTTTATTATGAAACTTTAAATTCTACTTTTTTATTTTTATGTAAAACTATTTATTTTAGTGAATTATTGCATTTTTATTTTTTATTTATGTGTAAAATATTTGGTCCCTAAAAAAATGTTAATACGAAAATAAGGATTATATGGGAAAATAATTTCTTTGTTGTTTAAAAATAATATTCTTAAAAAAATATTTCAATAGTAAAAAATGATTTAAAACAATATAAGTTTATTTAATTTAATTATAATATGTAAAAAAGGAAAAATTATTTAAAATCATATTGGATTATGAAAATACTTGAATATATAGGTATGTAATTACTTCCTTTAAGATAAATAAATAATGAGTTCCACCACATCATGAATATTATTTTAGTCTAATAGCATTATATCTGGTAAATTATACTTGACAACATTATTGTCCACTAAGATATATATTCTTATGTATTGCTTGAATACGTGCCATACTTTTATATATGATTATCTTAGTATGTTATCATATCTCCAACTCTATAACTTTTAGGCATAAGCAAGAAGGTATGTTCTTTCTTCTTATGCGCATCTTTTCTTCTTAGACTTTTATATAACTAAATTATATCCACTATAATATTTTGTTAGTATAAAATTTACATTCTACTTAGTGATAAGAAAAAAATAAATAAACTTATACACAAGCATAAATGAGAGAACTTCACTGGTGAAAAAAAGATATAAGAACTTTTTCATAAGAGATAATTTATAGAAGTTTTTATTTTTCAAAAATATTATATAAAAAAACTTCTATAAATTAGTTTCAACCCTCACAGTTGAATTAAATAACATATATATAATGCCTTCCAATATTAAATTAAATATTTGCAACTGCCCATAATTAGTTGAGAGGGAACGCTGCACCAGCATTTGTTTTTCATGGATGAACAAATTGTTCAGGTGAGCACATTAATTCCTCCTTTCATCTCTTTCTCTCTTTATTTTGTTATAGAAACCATGAACTGACATATAGCTGTGTCTGTGGCACTAGGGGCCCTGAAGAAACAGAACCATATAGGATTCCGCTTCTTTTCCGGGGAGATCTCATCACAGATGATTCGGATTACATGTAGCTGTTCTATTTCATACAACCATGCATGTTTCATTGGAATGTGTAGTCCCTTGAACAGGAATAGCTAGTGGTCCAGGGTTTAGAAATAAGAGTATAGTTGGGTGTTTGAACAGGATCTACAGCTATCAAACTTAACAATTAATGATGCACAGCTAAAACTCGTTGCCTCGGAAGCCCAAGTTTTTGGCAATTAATGGAACAAAACAGGTAGTAGCAATTGCCATTCGGCTACACTTCTGTCATAGTGAAGATCTGGAAGCATTGTTGAATATGGATGCATGATTTGCAACTAACATTCCAAAAAAGGATGCACCGTAGAACCAGCAAATAGCATTCAATTTTACCATCACTTCGGGTTTTGGATAGATAGTCCAATCATCTCTTTACAAGATGCAATATTGTTATATAATTTCTACTTCGTCTGAATAAGGTGAAAAGATATATATGATCATGGTCATTATTATTTTTTAAAAGATTCAATATTGTTATAGTCATTTCTAGCTAGTTATTTGGTCCCAAACATTATTTTATACTTTGTCATTTAAAGTTTAAGGTCATACTGTGTACACATTCCAGAAATGGTTCGAAAGGTAACAAATATAATATTTGGTCCCACATTTTCAAGTCTTCCAAATGATATAATCTAGTTAGGATGGAATTTCGAGTCAAAGAATAAGAAAAGGTTTTACATTTTGGGTTGGTTAATGATGTTCAAGTTGTCGGAATTTGTGAAATAGGAAAGATAACTATGGGTCTTGCTTTATACGAAAGAATATCGCGTCAATGATATTTTTGCTGTTTATTAATATTGATGGTGTAAGCTAGTTTTGTCAAAAAATGCGAAGTATATTGGAAAGCTGCAACGAGAAAAAAAAATAAGGTGTGAGTGAAATCATATCATTATCATATACATAGAAAATGTGTTCCCCTTGCTCGGTTGCTCGCAAGAGATTTTGATATAATCAACCAACCTAATATTTCTTCACTGTCTACACTTGGTTTGTATACAGAAACACTTATCCTTGCTTTCTTCAACTTCTGGAACTGCATTGGCTTCTAGCACCATCATCCATGCAATTTCTAGAAAATGTGTTTGTGAGTGAATTCGTTGAATCCGAGCTGTATAAGGCCATTGATGGGTCATGCAATTTCATTGTGGTCTTCTCAAAGAACTATGTTTCCTCAACTTGGTGCTTGCGCGAACTAGCACGGATCTGCAAGTACATTGAAACATCAACAAGACGAATTCTGCCTATTTTTTATGCTGTTGATCCATTAGAAGTGCAAAAGTAAGCCTTTCTGAATTACGAAGAAAGATTCATAGGAACTAAAGAGAGGGAGCAAGTGTGGAGATGGAGAAAAGCTCTGAAAGAAGTGTCACATCTCCCATGTTTGCATATCCAGAATGCGTACGCTCTCCTCTCTAATTTCGCAACAGAAACTAATTTCTTACATATATATATGCACCAAATTATATACATGTGCATATATTTTGTCGCTTCTTCGTCATTCAGTTTTCTTAATTTACTATCGCTTTCTAAACTAAGTGACACGGTTTCTGCGGGACCCCGACATATGGCAAGAAAAATTACTCATCTTCACTGTCCACGCTTTCTTTGTATCCATAAACCATTTACCTTCCTTTTGCACCTTCACAGTTTTTGCAATGGCTTTGAACACCATCATAGCATCAAATTATCCCAAATTCGAGACAGGGACAGTCGAAGAAAATAAAATTTTAAATATCAACTTTTTTGTCTCCCTTCGTTAGAAAATAGAGTTAAATAGAGGTCCAATCCTAAATTCTATGGTCAAGATTCAGCTGCGTTATCAATACCCGCCTCTTCACTGTTAACTTTGAATTCAAAGTCTGTAATTGGGCCAGGCCCTCACTCACTAAAAATGATAACAATCAGTGACATCCTCAATGTTTGAATGTTTGAACGTGATAAGTGAATGTTATAATTTTTTTGATAAAATAAATTATTATATCTTGAGTTGAATAAACAGAAAAAATTATTATATATCTTGAGTTGAATAAACAGAACAAGGGAAAAATAAAGTGAAAATACAAAAAACAAAATATCAAACAAATAAAGAGGATAAGGGAACCCAAGATAACAGCACATGTAAGGCGATTGAAGAATGAAAATTCTAGGACGCAATTATGACATGAGAAACTGTAAGTGAACGACAATTATTAGCTTTGTATAAATCAAATTGGAAAGTAAAAAAGAAAGCGTTTCTTCCTACAATTATTAGCTTTATAATATTTCTTGACTGCCGACAGTAATTGTCCTCGCTTTCCGCTTCTGCAATTACAATGGCTTCTAACAGTAACAGCATCATCCCTTACAGCTCTTCTTCTCCATCTCATGCCATCAGGACTACATATGACGTGTTTGTCAGCTTCCGCGGTGAAGACACGCGCAACAACTTCACTGCTTTTCTCTTTCATGCTCTCTGTGAAAATGGCATCGATGCCTTCAAAGATGATGCAGATCTCAAGAAAGGCGAATCCATTGCACCCGAGCTGCTACAGGCCATTGAAGGGTCTCGCCTTTTCGTTGTGGTCTTCTCAAAGAACTATGCTTCCTCAACTTGGTGTTTGCGTGAACTTGCACACATCTGCAACTGCACTGATGAAGCATCCCAGAGTCGTGTTCTTCCTATTTTTTATGATGTTAGTCCCTCAGAGGTGCGGAAACAGAATGGTTATTATGGGATAGCCTTTGCAGAACACGAAGGAAGATTCAGCGAAGATAAAGAGAAGATGGAGGAACTGCAGAGATGGAGAGAAGCTCTGACCCAAGTGGCCAATCTCTCTGGCTGGGATATCCGAAATAAGTAAGTACATATTTATATGCAATAAGTCATATTATATCCATGTGCATACATTTCATCATCTCTTAGTCAATTTGTTTTTATCAAACTTACTATCGCTTTCTAAAGTAGAGTTCAGAGAAGCCGAGGAGTATCTTTCCATGCAAATTGACTCTAAATTTATACATGCTTAATGCAAATGGTGTTTAAAAACTCTGAAATTATCTTTCCATGTACTATATACATTCTGTTGTGGTTCTGATAATTTGCCATTCTTCATTTTCTTTAAATTTTCAGGTCACAGCCTGCAATGATTAAAGAAATTGTTAAAAACATAAAATATACATTGGGTCCCAAATTTCAAAATCTTCCAAATGGTAATCTAGTTGGGATGGAATCCAGTGTCGAAGAATTAGAAAAGTGTTTAAGATTGGAGTCGGTTAATGACGTTCGAATATTTGGAATTAGTGGAATGGGGGGAATAGGAAAGACAACTCTTGCCCGCTCTTTATACGAAAAGATTGCTAATCAATATGATTTTCATTGTTTTGTTGATGATGTAAACAAAATTTATAAACATTCTAGTTCACTTGGTGTACAAAAAAAATTACTTTCTTAGTGTTTAAATGATGAAAATCTACAGATTTGCAATGTATCTAAGGGAACATATTTGGTATGGACTATGCTACGCAATAAAAGAGGACTTATAGTTCTTGATAATGATGGCCATGTTGAACAACTACATATGTTTACAGGGAGTAGAGAGACTTTATTATGTGAATGTGTAGGAGGAGGGAGCACGATCATCATAACTTCTAGGGATGAACACATATTAAGGACACATGGAGTAAATCATGTTTACCGAGTCCAGCCATTGAATTGGGACAATGCTGTTAAGTTATTTTGCATAAATGCTTTCAAATGTAACTATATTATAAATGATTATGAAAAGTTGACATGTGATATATTATCACATGCTCAAGGCAATCCCTTGGCAATTGAAGTAATAGGAAAATCTTTGTTTGGTCGAAATCTTTCGCAGTGGAAAAGTACATTGAATAGGCTAAGAGATACTAAAAGTAGGAATATTATGGATGTGCTACGAACAAGTTATGATGATCTGGAAGAAAAAGACAAGGAAATATTTCTAGATATTGCTTGCTTGTTTGATGGGGATTTTGAGCAACATGTGAAGGAAATCCTAGATTTTCGTGGATTTGATCCTGAAATTGGCCTACCAGTTCTTGTTGATAAATCACTTATAACCATTAGTGATGGGTTGATTTGTATGCATGACTTGCTGAGAGATTTATGTAAGTGTATTGTTCGAGAAAAATCACCTAAAGAGCCAAGAAAGTGGAGTAGATTGTGGGATTATGAAGATCTCTACAAGGTTATGTCAAACAATATGGTAAAATAGTTTTTTTAATATATAAATGTTTGGTTGCTCCATTTTTTTCTAGAATTTGTATATACTTAAAAAGATATAATATTTTATTTCCTGATTGCAATTTTGTAGGAAGCAAAATATGTTGAAGCCATAGTTGTTAAATATTCCCCACGGAGGCTTCCTAAACCAACAATTAGAGTTGATGTTCTATCAAAAATGAGAAACCTTAAGTTGCTTATGCTATTCTGTGATGGGAATTTTTCAGGAAACCTAAATTATATTTCCAATGAATTAGGATATCTTACATGGAAAAAATATCCCTTTAACTTCCTACCTCAATGTTTTCAGCCACACAAACTTTTTGAGTTGGATCTTTCTTGGAGTAACATCAAACAATTATGGGATGGCACACAGGTAGTGTAAATTTTTATGCTTTTTCTATTTTCATTTTCTAAGTGAATGTATCAATACACAAATTATCTTTACTATTCGATTTCTGTTTGAATAATTAATAATGGCCCAAGTGTTATTATTAATTTTTTCTTTTTCTATTGACCCTTCATTTCAGCCTCTACCAAATTTGAGACGTTTGAATGTCTGCAAAAATCTAATCCAAGTGCCAAATTTTGGTGAGGCCATAAATCTCAAGAGTTTAAATCTCAAAGGATGTATACGACTTAGGCGGTTCCACTACTACAAAAAAGCGATTCCACGTCACCAAAACGACGACGGTTATTAGTTAACCGTCTTTGTATTCCACACGGTGGCATTTTTGTAATTATAAGGCTGTTTACACGGTAACAATGACGGTTTTTATATGACCGTCGTAGTATGGCATGGTTTCCAGGACGGGTTTTTTAAAAAACCGTCTTCTTTTTATGCAACCTTTTAGGCTTTTATATTTTAAATTATAAGTTCATTTCAGTAGTTGCCAAACATAAGCTCATTCCCTAATCGACACCCTCTGCCCTAATCGACATCTCTCAGCCTCACTTCCTCCAAACCCTCACCCACCTCCACTCCGACCACACCCATAAAATTTTGACATCACCGAACCCCTTCCCTCCTCCACTGACTCGTCCTCCGCTAACTTCTTCCCAACCCAATAATTTTCATTTGAGTTTAATTTCCTCTCTCTGCACGAGACTCTCTGTTTCTTTTGTTTCTCTACCCAACACCAGCCATCGTCGTCGTGCGCGGTGCTGCCCGCATCTCCGTCGCCGCCGTGAATGATGAAGCAAGTTGTCTCCCTCTTGTTACTCATCTCCATTGTACGGCTAGGGTTTTGAAATCCCTTTATCTTCTATTTCTGTCTTGCTTATTTTATTATTGTTTTTATTTGATGTAATTAATTGTGAATATTAGCTTGAGAGATAACGGGTTGAACTAGTTTAGTAAGAATCCCATTTGATACTCCTCTGGTAAGCATCCATTTTGTTGTATTTTTATTTTAGATATGGTGTAGTGAAATATTATGGCAAAAGAAGTACATTGCTACGGCTGAGTTTACTTTATGGTGTATGGGAATAATTTGTCTCCTTGATTGGATAAATTTCTCTTGGGATTGAATTTTTTTTTGGAACAGTTTCTTGCCATTTTTTATTTTGTTTCTGTTAGTATGCTCTAATTTCCGCATTTCTGATTTGATTTGATGGCACTTGCAGGCTCCAAAGAAGGACAAGGCTCCTCCACCTTCATCCATGCCCGCCAAGTATGGCAGTGGCAAGCAGAAGAATAAGGTTCTTGTTTCTAGTTCAAGTTCTAATTTTTATTCCAATTAATTGTTTTTTTGCCAATTGGGTAATGCTAGACATGCGTGATGTATGGGTATTTGATGTCAAGGTTGGATTTGTGTTGTAACAGAAGTGGAGCAAGGGTAAGCAAAAGGAGAAGGTGAATAACACGGTGCTCTTCCATCAGGATACCTATGACAAGCTTCTCTGGAAATTACAAGAGCTTTAATGTGGGTGACTTTTCATGCTCTTGATTAGATTAGCCTTTTGAATATTGGAAGTCATCATGGTCTAAAGGGTCAACATGACATTCAACTTCAAGTTTTCTTGTGTAAACTAAATTAATGAAACTGCATAATGATAACTATGCTCATAACAAGGGGGCTGGATAAAACAATGAATATAGGGAAAGTTGGACTAGTTTGTAGCAGATCTAAATTAATGAAACTGCATAATGATAACTATGCCCAGCCACACAGGTTTGTTAATAGCATTAAGCCATATAGGTTTGTTAACAACCAGGGAATCAATGCATTTTACTTAGAATTATTTTGCTT
>PYAF01004918.1:154930-174050 GCA_007407185.1 Glycine tomentella
ATATATATATATATATATATGAACATAAATATTTATTAATATATTTATTAAATACAAATATAAATATGAATATAATATATATTCATAAAAATATTATTTTCCTAAAAAATTAGGTTTATTTTAATAAGTTAATATAACACGTTTATGATTATGAATATAAACTTATTTGAATATATTTCAATTTTCACAATGATTTTCACATATAAATATTTTATATATTTCACACTTATAAATTAACACCGTGTATGACACGGATTTTTACACTAGTTAATACAAAATCTCAAAGATGATATAACTATCATTATCAAACCTAAAAAAACCCTGCAGTTACTAATAAAGAATGTATATATGATTACCCTTTTGGGGTTCAATTTTACAAAAGCTGATTTCAAATCTTAATTTCACGAACTCGATCAGTCTCATGACTTACGGAAACAAACTTGAAACGCCTTGAAAGATTTTGCTTTCTAGAGCTGTGCGCTGGGGACAGTTCACACCCAAACAAAAGGTTTTGTCGACCGTTTTGGCAATAATTACTTTCATCCTTCGATTTGCTTGTTTTATATCTCTAGATATTCCTTCCTTTCTAAAATAACTTATGTTTAAGATTTACATATTAAAAACATTAATAAATAAGTTACTTATTGAAATAAATCTTCAGTGTTGTTATTCTGCATAAATGCATTATTTGTAACTTTTAAAAAATTGATAGACACAATACTAAAACAATATTAAATTGATGTACTTTATTTGAAACAAATTTAAAATAAAAGTATTAATATATCATTATAAAGTAAAAACATCAATCCACGTGAAATTTTTATGTTAAATATCAGTCATTTTGGAATATATATAAAGAATATATAGAACAAGTTATACGTAAAGTTAAAAAGTAATATTTGATGGATCCAGTACTTGCTGATCACTGCGGTGCTACACTCTACCAAACAATGGATTAGCACTTTGTTTGGTCCAATCATCGCTTAATCATATTATAAAATGTATGTAGTCTTGTTTTTTTTTTTTCATTCTTCAAAAGGATCAAAATTGCTAGCTCGATCCCAAACTTTTTTATAAGTAACCAATAATTAAATACAAGGTTAGAAGTAATTTCAGAACTTCTCTATTAAAAAAACTATATTTTTAGTAAAAAAAATTTCAAAAACACTTGTAACTTATCCAAACACACATTGTATAAATATTCTATAGATTGAAAATTGAAGAACAAAACTGCAAGAAAAATGTACAATAAGACGTGCGCACCACCAACAACTATTGCAGCATTATATTCCAACGAGTTGTTGGGTGTCGTCCTGAAAAACTTTGCATTTTAAGATCGCAAAATCTTTGTTCATGGCAAGCAATAAGATAATGTTGCTATAAAGTGGGTTTGATTGAAATGCCCTTTCAAGGTAGTGAAATGGCAACCAAAAATAAATTTTAAATTAATATTGGCGTTAGTTTGAGAGAAAAGTCACAATTTTTTTTTTGTTAACAATTATTGCAATTGATTGCTAAAATTCAATTTGTGAATGATTATGTTAAAAAAATGTATAACAAATAGAGTATGTGAAAAACTTAAAATCAACCCGAGTATGGTAAACCACGTGCACAAGGAAAACAATAGAATACGAGATAAAAGAGGATTCTATTTTATTTTTCATTATTAATTAATTAGGCTTTGAGACTTAAAATAATCTTAGTTAATTAATCAATGTCTCAGGAATTGATCAAAGTCATTTTCATGAAGGTCAGAGGCTGGCTTCATTTTGTTTCTTCCTCGAATTTAATTAATTCATACTTGGATTCATCACTTCCCTTTATTTCATATCACATTTGGTCATTTAGGTGTGTTAGGTTGACAGTTGGAGATGCTAGATAACTTCTCTTCTTATTTAATTTTCCTGAATTTCTTAATCGCCAAAGCCAATTAACATAGCCATGCACACACATACTGTGTCATAATACTGTGTTATGCATGCATTTTGGAATATAAGCACTTGTTAAAAAAAATCCTCTTAGTTACTAAATGAGAATATTTTAGATACTATAATTTTATGCTTTTAAGTAAATATATTTAATTATTTGTGTTTAGTTATTTATTTAATTCTGATACATGTCCAATATAATCTTTACATTTTATTGTTACAAAGTGGGTAATTAAAACTTTAATTTAATACTTTCTCAAAGAAAATTGTTTGACAAAAATTAGCATTAGTCATGAAAATTTCCAACGGGCCATTAGTTTACCTCATCATGCATGGTGGCATGGGAAAGAAAAGAAAGACTAAAAATCAGAATATCCAAAACAAAAAATCAAACTTGATATTACGATGATGTGGGCTTTAATTGCAAGCATATTACACAACGTACGTTACTTCTCTAGATGGATAATAACGCACACAGCAAACACAAAAATTTTGGTGCGGTTTGTTTATTCCATCGTGGACCCAATCATTGCTGTGGAGAAGAAAAAAGCAATGAGCCAATGAATGAATGAAGTGAAGTGGTCCTGCAACAAAGTGAGGGTGGTCCCACGTGGACCAGCTTGTTCAAACATCCCTTGCAAGTGTGTGCACTGTTCAAAACACTTTTATTATGCTTTTGTTGTGTGTGACTGCTTCTGCTCATCAACCTTCATTCATCGATTCTTCAATTCTTCTCTCTCTCTGCCACACTTTAGTTTATGAGGTTGTTGTATTTGGAGTTCTCTGCTAACATAAAGTACATGTTACTGTCTCAGGGTTGCCTCTTTTGTTTTTGTTTTTTTTTTTTTTTGTTTTTTTGTTTACTTTGTATGAACTGGTGAGTTTTTGGTCCAACGTCGTAACGCGTTTTTTCCAAGAACATGTTTGCTTTTTGGCCAAACGTTGTTGCTTTCAGTGTTCTGATCTGTCTGGTTATGTTTTTCAGTAAAGGGTGTTTTGTGTTTGTGTCATTCTGTGCTGATGTTTCATTGCTTATTGATGGGTTTGTTCTCTCTCTCTCTCTCACTCTTGAATTTCTTTTTGTCGGTAGATATTAGCTGATGTTAGCTGTTAATTTTGTTAGAATGTTAGTGAGAGATTTGGACCCACAATCTCTTCCTCCCACCTTCTCCCTTCAATCACTTGTATGTGCCAGTTTGATTGCTACGAATTTTCTTCCTTTTTTTTTTAAGGCTGAGAGGATGAAAGTATAGGGGAGGGAAATAGTTATCTGTATTTGGTTTAATGTGTAGCAATGAGAGTTGGGTTTGGTGGAAGAGACTAGTTTTCCCGTTGTGATTAACCACGGTTTTGAATCTGTACTGGGTGGTGAGATGCTTAAGATTTGCCTTGTAGAAATAATTCAAAGAAATTAAAATATATATATATATATATATATATATTTCATTTGGGTAAAGGACTGGATTGAACTGCATTTATATTTTTTGTATATGCTGCTTCTTCCTGTTTATGGGTGTTTGATGCCATTCCTTGTTTGCTGCATAATTGTGATTTTGATTGATTGACCGCTAGGATTGACATGATGGGTTGTAATCTAAAATCATTCATTTACAATTTGCTTTGTTGTTCAAAACGGTTATGCCAAGCTGCAGCTTTTAATTTTTTGCTCAGTGTTGTGGTTTTGAATGATTTATAGTACAGAGTTTATTAAGGGCATTGAAATCCAGAGTAATAGCCTACAATTGACCATTTAATGTTAACCAATAACCATAATGAATCAAGTTCCAAGATTAACTATTACTCCTGATCTCATGTTTTAAATACTAACCATGATTTGTTGTGTGCTTGATGTACCTTTTGACAGGCCTATAAATGAATTTGATGATCAATAGGGAACAATAGCAAATCAGTGAAGAGGAGATGAGAGAGGAGTCAATTGGACTGATTATTGGGGTTTCCATAGGTGTGGTTATTGGACTAGTTTTGGCAATTTTTGCATTCTTCTGCCACCGGTACCATCGGAAGCGATCACAGATAGGCAATAGCAGTTCTAGAAGGGCTGCTACCATACCTATTCGCACAAATGGTGCTGATTCATGCACCATTCTTTCAGACTCAACCTTAGGTCCAGAATCACCCATAAAGTCAGGTAGACATCGCATGCCCTTTTGGCTTGATGGGTTTAAGAAGAGTAGTAGTAGCATGATCCCAGCATCTGGACTACCTGAATATGCATACAAGTAAGAGTTTGTTTCTTATATGAAGTTGCTTTCATTTTCCTTGCTTATACAAGTATGCTTTAGACTAGTGGTTTTGTTTGGATAAATTTCTTTATAAACACTTGTAGATGAAGAAAATAAGTAAAATAAAATGAAGTAAGCTTCTCCTGTAAGCTAAAATAATTTTATGCGCTTAACTTTTATAGAAGCTATCTCATCTTACTTCTCTAAAAACTAAGGTATATATAAACTGATTTTAGCTTATGATAGAAGTTCAATGCATTTTACATATTTTTCTTTTCCTATAAGTACTTATGGAGAAGGTTATCCAAAGAGGGCCTAACAATCATAATTTTCTGTTTATTTTCTCAATGTGTAATGAGAAATGGTCCATT
Organism: Glycine tomentella; assembly: GCA_007407185.1. Lineage (NCBI taxonomy): Eukaryota > Viridiplantae > Streptophyta > Magnoliopsida > Fabales > Fabaceae > Glycine > Glycine tomentella. The sequence goes on from PYAF01004918.1 coordinate 159,473, forward strand.
AAACTTGCATTGCATGCTTCTTGAATTATGATCCGTATATTTTGATGAGAAATACTTTCCAGTTATTAGGTTGAAACATTTGGATATCAGACATTGAAGCAAAGGAAAAGATGGCTTCAGAACCTTGGTTTTATTACACTTATGCATTATACTTGTTAAAACTTAAAATAGATTCTTGATTTGTTTTAGGAATGTGCCTTTTTGATTCATGCTTGATATGCCTCGGCTCCATAAATGCATATGCAAATATCAAGTTTTAACTCATCGTATCTGTCTTTCTAGATACATCCAAAAATCAAATATTTAGTTTGGAAATGTTCAAAATTTAGTGAACACAAATTGTTACTAAGAGTGGAATTCAAAATGTTTGAACTCTATGAACCGACTGCATTTTTCATTCTTTCTATTGAATGTTTTAATATATGGTTCAGGGATTTGCAGAAGGCAACACATAACTTCACCACAGTCATTGGACAAGGCGCATTTGGTCCTGTTTATAAAGCTCAGATGTCTACTGGTGAGACTGTTGCAGTTAAAGTTCTTGCAACTAATTCTAAGCAAGGGGAGAAAGAATTTCACACAGAGGTAGGTTGCCAATGTCAATTTTCGTTACTTTGGCCACTCCACTGATAGAATTATGCTATTTTTCATGACACAAATTTCAGGGCCTAGTGTTTTTAGATTTGGTAACTTCAGCAGAAAATTTATGAAGCCAAACTGCTGAAGAAAATATAGGAGTGATGTGAATTACTATTCATGTATAAATATCATTTTGGAAAATTACAATATAAAAAACATGACTATTTCCAAATCCTAAATTGGAAAAAAAATTCCGTTGTTTCTGTCTGTGCTACTAAGATAATTAGTTGGTAAATAATTAGGCATGCTTAATTTTAGCTGAAGTTAATGACTCTTGGAACAATTGGTGATAACAGTTTTACAGTCCTTATCATATACAATCAATTTCTGTACTTCCTTTCTTTTTACTCCAAGAGTCATTTTCAATTGTAACATTCTATGATCTACTTTTTTTTTTTTTCAGGTCATGTTGTTGGGAAGGTTACACCATAGAAATCTGGTGAATTTGGTTGGATATTGTGCAGAAAAGGGGCAACATATGCTTGTATATGTATACATGAGTAACGGTAGCTTGGCATCCCACTTGTATAGTAAGTCATCTATCAATCTTTTTGCATGACATTCATAGCCTGTTCTTCTGTACAAACTTTTGCCCCTGATTGTGCTTATGCAAATACGTATCTATAAGCAAATTTCTTTTGTCCCTCGTCAAAAGCCAGAAACTAATCTCCCAAGATACAGAGATTCATTTAGGGGACTAACTACTCAACAAATGTTCTTCCATAAATGCAAACCTGGGAGTTAAACCCCCTGACCATATGTTATTGCCTTCAAATTATTTTGTTCTACGTCCTGTTGTGAAATAGTAGTGTGTTATTAACCGCCTTTCAATTGATGCATTTCTTTTTCTTTTTTCCCTTTTTTGTTCATTCCTTTCAGATTCATTTGGTGCATTGGATTTGCTATAAAAGATTGAAAAAATATGGTTCTCTTGTCTCTATATTCAGGTGATGTGAATGAAGCACTGTCCTGGGATTTGAGGGTTCACATAGCTTTAGATGTGGCAAGAGGCTTGGAATATCTTCATAATGGGGTAAGTTTCCATGTAATCTGCATCAATTTAATTATACTTTGTATGTATATTGTTAATTATATGTACTTTCACTTCAGGCAGTTCCTCCTGTAATCCATCGAGATATCAAATCTTCCAATATTCTGTTGGATCAATATATGAGAGCCAGGGTATGACCTTGATACTTATCCATCATATTTCATCACAAAAAGTAGTTTGCACCAAATATACGCAGCCCTATACAAAGCTAAATTACTAACAATTCATTAGTGTTGTCATAATCATTTATTGCTTTTAGGATGCTTCTTAATTTGTAGTTGTTAATGTTGAATCAAGCAGGTTGCTGATTTTGGACTTTCAAGAGAAGAAATGGTGGATAAACATGCAGCTATTCGGGGTACTTTTGGCTATCTTGACCCCGAGTATATGTCTTCCGGAACATTCACTAAGAAAAGTGATGTATACAGTTTTGGGGTGTTGCTCTTTGAAATTATAGCTGGCAGGAATCCTCAGCAGGGTCTTATGGAATACGTTGAGCTTGTAAGATCTCTTTCTCTCCCTTCAAACCATACTGAGGACAATGGTAGTGGTTGTTACTTCTGGGAGATATATAATGCATACCATACAAAACAATTTAAATTTTTGGAAGAAATCTGTTAGGGTCACTTTCACTCAGTATCCCGAGACTACTAGGTAAAGATTATTTAGTACACCATAATAATTGTGTCTAATTAGTTAAAAGTATTAAGTGATTTTTTTATTGAGTTTAATGGTCATGCACTAACAATATAAACTACTAATCACAAATGAATGTTGACATGGTTTTTAAGTTATTGTAAAAGTCCTTAAACCTATCATAGATGATTTGCGATAAGATAATAGTATAAAACTGTTTTACATCACAAGTATACAGCCAAATTTCTCTTTATTTATTTTTGTTATTATAAAAACATTTCAATAAATACTTTCAACTTCTGTTTCATTAATCAGGGACTTGTTAAGACAACTTAGACATGGTTCTTTAAGTATTTTCAGTATTATTTTTCAATTAAAATTGAAGTTTTATTTCAATAAATGACATAATAAAAGCTTAAATTAAAGGTTAGCACAGGTTATGAAAGTAAAACTTCAATTCTAAGAATAACATTAAAAGCACCTGAAGTACCAAATCTATTATTAGCTACTTGATGACTCTATCTGATGAAAATGTCACATCTTGGTTGAATGATCATTGTCATGGTCAAGAAAGAAAGCATGTCAAAGTCAAAAGTAGTTGCTGCCTTTGTTCTCTTAACACATCATGCACATATCATTTTCTAGGCTAACCAATGCAATTGATGGATCATTAGGCAGCAATGAACACTGAGGGAAAAGTTGGGTGGGAGGAAATTGTGGATTCTCACCTTCAAGGAAACTTTGATGTCAAGGAACTCAATGAAATAGCATCACTTGCCTACAAATGCATCAACCGTGTCCCAAGTAAACGTCCTTCTATGAGGGACATAGTGCCAGTGTTAACAAGGATACTTAAATCAAGGAACCATGGGAGTCATCACAAAAATTCCTTGTCAGCCACAGATGAAGTTTTCATTGATACTGATCAGCTAGAGAACAATATTTCTGTTACTGACCACAGGAGAGAAGAGTCTTTGGATAGTGTAGCAGAGTTGTATGAAGTGTAGAACATGGTTTTACCTTAACCTATTTTTTTTTTTTTACATTTCATTTTTTGATATTGGCTTTGGATGTACATGGCTGTAGATTTGGTTTGTATACTGTTTTGTATAATGTTCCATCCATTTTTTTGATATTTCCTCAGTTATATTGTCTTGCTGAAATGATATTCCAAAATTTGTATTTTTTTTTGTCCTGTCACGGGTATTCTTCAGTGCACTGAATCAAGAACTAATCTCCACTCCCAATACAGTAACTGTCGCTGACCTAAATGATTTTCTCACACGGCAGGACTCCAAAATTCATATACTAGTATACTTTCACTAATAAAAGTTAAGAAAAAGATAACTTCCGTTCACAACAGGTGGATACATTAATTCACTTTTCACACCCCTGTAACAATTTGCATATTATAATTTGAAAAATGCTACTGATTAACATTTAGGATTAGTTTGGTAAGAGAGAAAATGGGAGGAAAGAAAATAAAGAGGAAAAAAATACGACTAACGAAACATTTTCTTCTGTTTGTTTGGATAGAAAATAGAAAAAAATTATTTTTTAGATACAAAAATTTAAATTTTTCCTTTCTTCCATTTTCTTTCTAATTCAAATTATAAAATTTTCCTTCTTTCCTTATTTTTCTTCCATCAAATCAAACATTGGGTTGATGTTATCAATGAACTCACTATGTAATTAAAAAAAATATTATAATTTGTTGACCAATGTTCTTTCCATCAGTTATTAGTTGAATCCTTACAATTCAGTACACAAAAAATATGTATTTATAAATTAAAAAAAAATCTAAATTAGCCTTTTTAAATTTGTTTGTCATGAACTCATGATTGATCCTCCAAATTGATTTAGAAATCAATTTTAATGTTTTGAATTCTAATAAAAAAAGAATAAACTGATCTGTATCTAAGTTTTATCCTTTTTTTCTTTCTTTCTTCTCATTCAATTATATGACCACGCATGCATTGCATAAAAAAAGAATGCATCTTAATTGACTTAAAACTAATTAATTTCTCTTAACTGAATTTGTGTTGTCACAAACACCCTATGTACTAAGACATTGTACCAACCATTTTGAATTATTTCAACTAAATATGCATATTTGTCATTTGCCGAGTTTACCATCAATCCAATTTTTCAACTTACGAACTCGTTTGCTGTTGGAATCGAAGCCAATTGGTGTCACAATTGATGCCATGCTTCACTCTAAAGAAAATACTGTTGGTTGGTTGGTTGGTTGACTTTGTGCAATTCACTTTCTCAAGACTCGAGAAATTGTTGGAATCTCCCATACTTGAAACAGTTATGCATATATATATGAACATTAATTAGGTGCACCACGTTTAAAGATAGAATATCTAATTCTTCTATTTGGAAAGTTTATGCTGATTGTTTCTTAATTTAGTCCACCTGAATGTAAAGCAACACAATGAAAATTTAAATGAATTGACAAGAACGAACTGAATTGAGCCCTTTTTCTCTTTCAATTTTCGCTTTTTCTTTACCCTCTAAGTGAGATCATAACAGGAGATTTGGAAGCTTTAATTTTCTTCTAGCATGAAATTTATTACTTACTCTACTAGTTGAGAGCTTTCAATAAAAAAACTTAAAAAAATTATATATCTCATTGTTTGGAGGCTTTATATTATACGCATGTAAGAGACAAATTAATTGTATATGCAAAAAACTGTTTTTGAATTCAAATCCATAAAAGCTTTCGGTAATTAAGTAAAAATCAAACTCTTGTAAAATAACTTTAAAGACAATATATAAGTGTCAATGTCACATGTCTCAAGACTTAATTCGTAATTCATAGAGATGGGTCTGTTTGGTGTCATAAAAATTGAGGTGTCAATGATATTTAGGATGTCAAATTTTTTTCACCTAGAGTCATCTTTAGCTTAAAAGAAATAAAAATTGTAATTTTGTATAGAGTAACAACACTATCACCTTTCTCTAAATGTGCACAAATAACTGATTTGGCTACATCCAAATCAATCATAGATCAATCGTTTTAGCATCATTGCTTTGATTACGAAAATGATACATATTTCCCCCTCCATGCCTTTCTCAATTCTCATAGTGGGTAAGGTAAAAAAAAAAAAAAAAAAAAAAACTTCAATCGAAGCCGACAATTGATTTGGAAATTTCCTTATCCTGTTGTTCATATGATAGATATGGATGAACCGTTAAAGGGTATGGATATTCCTATTTGCCATGAATGGATCAGCATTACTGAAAAAATCTTGCGCATGCGCCAGCTAGATAATGCTTACCCTATATCTTAATCCAAACCTTTTCACTCTAGATAAAGCATTCTATTCATTTTTGTTTTCTAACTTTTGGGTATTTCTCAACGGAGAGCTAAGAATTAACCTCTTAAAATATTAAGATTCATTTAAAAAATTGACAACTATAAATATAATAAATACTTTTACACATTCTAAATATCAAATCTTTGATCCTATACTTAAAAAATAATATTATTTAATAATCATGTCACATCATATTTCACTTTCTTCAATTTTTCAAACCCAAAATGAAAGTTACAATATTTGTTTATAAACTTAACAGAGACTAACATATTAATTATTAGCCACCATTATGCCACCCCTAGATTTAGAAATTCAGTTTTGTAACCCTGTTTCCTGTTCACCAAACATGAACTTGATATAGACAGGGCTTGACCAACCATTATTAATAATTAATGCCCACATCATCATCTAAATTAGAATCTCATTTTCTCTTCCTTCCAAATTTGAGTACTCTTCCAAGTCTTCAGCTCTTGTCGTATTTGCCTTGCCTGTAAAGTATAGAAGTTCGCAATAATTCTATTCACAAATCCTGAGAGGTCCCGATGTTAGTTCACCAGCACTAGCCTATTCTGATTAAATTATGCACAAATCTATGTTCTACATTTTTTTTTAAGATTATTATTATTGTTATCATTGGAAATTTGATTCCTTCAAAGGTATTGAATTTTATACTTAGAATTTGTGGTATTTATCTCTATCTTCAAATATCTGTCATGTAAACTTCACCAAAACAAAATTTAAGGCTTCAAAAATATCCTGCTAAAGAGTTCTTGAATTTTCTTTGCTTCCTTCAAAGGATTTTTTTATCACGAATTACAGTCCTGTGAATAACCAAGACATATCCTTTGAATTCTAACATTTGGTAACCTTATGTCTTGTCTTTGTCCTAGTCTGGTATAACGACAGTGAAAAATTACACTTTCCATCATTTCATGCCAAATGTTGTGAACTTACTAAATGTGTCCAGGATATTTTACAGGATTGTGATTCTTAACGAGAGATATTTTTCTGCCTTAGGAGAAAGAAAAATATCTCATCTCCTGTGAAATCCCAAATTTTGTACCACAATTAGCTAGACATTTAGATTTAAGAATTTTTAAGTATTAACATGACCAACTCAATCTTTTTAAGACTAAAATTATGATATGGTTTTCTTTTTTTCTTAATGGACCCAAGATATTCCAGCCAAGAGTTAAAGACTAATTTTTCAAAGTAGTGAGATTATTTAAAGAATTGGTAGAGATATTTTTACATACACACGACACGGACATGAGAATTAAACTCTAGACCATATATGCTTAATTTAAGGTATATCATACTGTGTTAGTTGTAATTTGGTATTTATTTTATAGCACTTGCCTACGGCCTGCTTGGTGCTTGCCTACTAGCTACTTTAATAATCTAAAGATTAGATTACATTATATTAAAAGAGAAAATCAATATAGTTCAAAGACATACACTTTACCTGGCCAGGCTCTTCATATAAAGGGCTCCATCAGGTTGGTTTAGTTTGCAAGATTTTGGCAGTAAAGAAGGGAATACAGGAAGTGCTGAAAATGGTGAAAAGCAATGAACAAGTTGTTCCTGGAGCCAAATATTGTGTCACAGGTTCCACAGGGTATATCGGTTCATGGCTAGTGGAGGCTCTTCTCGAAAGGGGTTGCACGGTTCATGCCACTGTTAGAGATCCTGGTTAGTATTCTTTTCTAATAAATATACCCTTTTCCTCTTTCACTGTTTTTTTTTTCACTTTTTGTTAAGAACTAGTTATTATCACAAGAAGTTATTGGTTAAAGCAGAAATTATGTGATGGATACTGACATGCATGGATTACAACTTAATTTTTTGTATTTTCCATAATCTCTTGATTTTGACATTGTGGGAATTGAGACAGCAGAAACAATTTGGTTGTTCATGATAAGGAACCGTGATGAATGATTGATAGTAAATTTTAACAGAAGACAATTTTTGAAACACAATTTATTTTTGATCAATTTTCAGCATTTTTTTTATCACATAATGTAGTTAAAAACTTGTCAACTGAAGCCAACAAGGCAAGGATGAGGATAAACCATGAATTCTGGAGAGAACTTGGACAGGATTTCATTTCTTTGGAAGAAAGAAAGACAACTGTAACACCAAATTATAGATAATGTGTATTGTGTATGTGCCTAAAAAGTAAATCTGAGAATTCAATGTGGAAGAATTATTAAGTGGCTGCTTTAGGTGACTAATAGGGTGTTAATATGAGGACTTAGTAATGGAAAACTAAGTGGCCAACTATTATTCCTTGGTTGTTGCTAATTTGTATAGTGGATATCACTGGATATTACTTTTTTTAATTCGTTTTAGTTTGAGTGTATCGATTGTCAGTTACCAAATTCATTTTGATTTCATCTCCATTAGTGCTATGTGTTTGATTTTCTATTGACTCTAACATACTCTAACTTTTGAGTAGCATAAGGACGTTAAAATCGGTGAGAAATGATAATTGTTAGTTCAATATATAAGAATCAATCATCGAAGATTTTAGGATTTAAAAGGTGATGTGAACGGGAAAGAAAATGATAGAAAAGACTGTGATTTTTGGTATTCAAACGGCCAAAGTTCAAGAATAAGCTTCTTAAAAATAAATCAATAAATCTTGCAGTGCTTCTATACGAAGGCATCTCAACTATCAACTACATGCCCCACGGGATGTTATGGAGAAAAACTAATTTCAACTTTTTTTTTTCTGCCACTATTAATTTCCAACTCTTCTTTTGATGGATAATACTACTAGAATTGAATTAGCCCAATTAAGCAACACCCTTTTTAGCTTTGACGATGAGATGAGAATAATGTTAACAGAAAAATTGTTACGTATCCTGAATGTAATTCTCCGTTGAATTAAAAAAAAAATAGTTAAGCCCATTTTCTGAAACTTAAAAAAAGAATCAAATTATTATGTAGCATTTTTTTAGTTTATAAAATAATACTAGTTTTTACTTTAAGTTTTATCTTTTATAAAATTTATATAAGTATTATATATTTTTCAAACACAACTTTAACTAAAATAATAAGAAATCGAGATGGGAGAAAGAATACAATGTATGGTTATGAGTAACAATTAGCTAAAAGTGTGTGTGTGTTTTAAAAGAATTTATATTCGTACTATTATGTAGCATTTTTAATTTAAAAATAAAACATATCCAGAATACACAAGTATCTCACATTCTTGGTGTCTTTGTATATATATTTTTTGGTTCCATATGTTATTGATCTCCTAAAAGCCCATTTTTGGTCTCTTTGCTGGACTATTTTAAGTCCCTATTGGGCAATTGCTTCCAGCACCCTGTTTTTCGCTTCCTGCATCCCCATAGGAAAAGTGAATGGACATATTTATACTTCTCCATATCAGCGTGAACTTAGGGTTGATTTCATATGAGAGCTGAGAATGGGTTTGGGGTGAGGGACGAGGTGTGTGAGTTGCGCTAGGTGAAAGGTGAACACTCAGACATGTGTGCACAAAGTTTGCACCCCTATTTAGGAATAGAAAAATATATTCCAGAATATGTTTTCGGAGTACCTATTCCACAATATAATTTTCCTATTTCTAAAGTGTATAATTATTTTGGAATAGTTATTCTGAAATACTTCACATTTCTGCAATGGCCATTCCATAGTAGATTTCATCTTCATCTCTTTTGTTGCAAATTTCAAATTGAATGTGAAATTGATTGGTTATTTGTCGTTTTGGTGTGCGTGGTGGGTTCTGGGTGATTGCGGTGGTTATGGAGGTGGGAGCAGTGGTGGTGTTTGAAGGGTAGGGGTATTTTTCTCTTATGGGGATGCAGGAAGCAAAAAGGGGAGTGCATAAAGTAAAAGATCCTATCGTTACCTGTTGGACTCTATTCTAGAAGTCCATTAACAACTTAAAATTGATATTTCATTTTACTCAAAGATCTGTACAATTAGTTAGCTTTCTTTTGAATTCAAAACAAATTATGTTTTTTACTTTTTAGAAGAGAACACAAAAAAGTAAAAATAATAATAATAATAATAATAATAACAATACCATGCATTCACGATCAATAGTTTTTGTAGTATCTGATGGACTAATGAAACTCAATCATCAACTTGTTCCTCATTTTCACAGTGAACTTTTGTATATGCTTGATTTTGTGAAATAAAAATATTTCCAATACTAGTTATGATAAATGTTTCACTTTCTTTTTGTCGAAATGTAAAAGCAAAGTCATTGCACCTTCTGTCTCTGTGGAAGGGTGGTGACCAATTGAGATTTTTCCAAGCGGATTTGCATGAAGAAGGAAGCTTCGATGAGGCTGTAAAAGGATGCATTGGTGTGTTCCATGTTGCTGCTTCAATGGAATTCAATGTTAGTGACAAAGAAAACAATGGTAATGCCATGATTATTATTCAATGCTTTACATGAACCTGACATACACAACATCAATGACTTTTCACTTTTGAACTTTATAAAATGGTAACTGAGAAATATTATTCCTTGTATTGAACTGACAGAGGCTTTTGTTCAAGCAAATATAACTGACCCTGCTATCAAAGGAACGATAAACCTTCTAAAGTCTTGCTTGAAATCCAATTCTGTGAAAAGGGTTGTCTTCACATCTTCCATTAGTACCATTACTTCCAAAGACATCAACGGAAAGTGGAAATCTATTGTTGATGAATCTTGCCAAATCCACCCTGACACTGTATGGAACACACAAGCAAGTGGATGGGTAATAATCAATGTTTTAATTTCCTTTGTTGGTTTACTTGCATTTTACTCAAAATTGGTTCTTTTCTCTAAGAACTTTTTCTGTGGTGGCAGGTTTATGCACTTTCAAAGCTTCTCACAGAAGAAGCAGCATTTCAATTTGCTAAAGAGAATGGCATTGATCTTGTGTCAGTCATATCAAGCACTGTTGCAGGCCCATTCTTCACTGCTAATGTACCAACAAGTGTTAAAGTTCTACTGTCACCATTAAAAGGTGCCTTTTATTATTAATCTACATCTTATTCGTGCATAGATGTTGAAAATGAGTGATTTTAATTAGGTAAGTGAGTATCTAATGGGGATTTCTTGAAAGATTTTTCTACGGTTTCTTTTTTATATGAGCAAATCTATGTGATACTAAGAGTTTCTTAAAAATAAGATTTGTATCTTTTGTAAGAAATTGTTTTTTAACAATAAAAAAATAATGTTTATCTAGTGCATAATAATATCATAATTAAATTATAATTAAGTAAAAATAAAAATATATATAAGTGCAAATTTTCCTAGAGTTTTTTACTATTGGAGCAAAAATGTATATGAATTTTTTACAATAACTTGACATTGTAAAAAACCATAAAAAAAATATGTGGGGACCACAAAAAATAACTTAAGAACTTTTCTTAGTTATCTATTATATATTATATCTATGTATGTGTTAGAAATGAAAGCTATATTACTAAATATTATTATGTAAGTATCAATATTAAATATTGAGCAAATTATAGCAACATCTTAACTGAGTTACACATAAACCAGCTCTTTTTAACTTTTTTTACACTAATCTATTACACTAATAGTGCTCTATATCCTTTATATGTTTGAAAATGTTATACTTACACTCCCACAAACCTTATACTAACATCTCTTATAGGGGAGACAAAAATAATGGTTAAAAATAAAGGAAATACTGATGTAATTATATGAATCCTCGGGGGAGGGGGGGTAATTTGTTCTATTTTATTTCAACAATTTCAATTTAATTCGTGAATTTGTGAACTTAAGTATCTTTTAGGGGTCTTATTAAGCAATGATCTAAGAGCATTGGCTAAGGATACAACGAAAAAAAAATTAGTGTATAAATCATAAGAAAGCGTAAAAAACTTATAAGGATTTTTGTGATTTTCAATAAAAACTTTCTGTTTTTAGTTTCTTAACTAGTAGCCTCAGGACACTTGTTAACATTTGTCTATCTTTTATACAAAGTTCCCCAGTATTTTGTATCTGTATATGCTTCTTAGATCATCTCCAATGCAGTATCTTAGGAGAGTTTCTTAGCTGATTTTAGCTGACCTGGCACCCTTTTTTTACTTTTTCTCTCTCCTGTAGTGCTTATATTTAAGTTGAGTTTCTTATATAAGAAACTGTATCTTAAAAGAGGACCCACCAAAACTCAGTAAAAAACGCATATAAGCTCCTAGCATTGGAGGTGCCCTTAATGCATCATGAAGTACTAACAATGCAACATTAGACCTCTGAATAAAGTTCTGAGTTAAAAGACTTGAGTTATTATCACTTGACAATAATGATCATAAATGTAGGTGAAACTGAGTACTTCAGGATATTATCTGCTGTAAATGCACGAATGGGATCAATTGCTTTAGTTCACATTGAAGATATATGCAGTGCTCACATATTCCTAATGGAGCATGCTAAAGCAGAAGGCCGATACATATGCAGCAGCCAAAGTTGTGCATTGTCTGACTTGGCTACCCTTCTTTCCAAAGTGTATTCAAATTCAAATATCTACCAGAAGACCGAGAAAACTTATGACAAAGTTCCCTCTGAGATTTCATCAAAGAAGCTACAAGATTTGGGGTTTAGTTACAAGCATGACCTTGAAGATATAATTTATCAAACACTTATGTGTTGCCTAGACTATGGTTATTTACCTCCTGTTTAGTCAGTCGTAGCTTTTCATTACCATTGTACATGATTTTAAACAATTGAGTTTAACCAATTTGCATTTTGCCACTCAAATTAAATGTAGTCCACTTGCAAACCACCAACTTTCTTGAATTTTCGGTATATGTTATTTTCTCTTATTATGGCTACAACAATTCATAACCATCATTAATTATCAATAGAAATAGAGGCCTGCTGCCAAAAATTTCAAGCATGATATATATGACAATTAATTAGACCAAGATTTTGATGAGTTGAAAATGCACCAAGAACTTAAAGTTATGTCTTAATCTGAATCAACAACTTCAATGGTGGTCACTCCTTATCTTGAGTCTGTAGAGTAAATGAAGGCTAGACAGGGTAATAGAGGCAAACCTGATGAATAGGTGTGACCAAATTGTACTTTGATAAATACATTTTTTTTTGTCTAGATTGGGGACCATGCAAAGTCATTTACAAAAAGAAAGTTTAATTAAGAACTAACTATAGGCAAAGGGTAAACAACTAAACATAATAAGAAAAGGTTAAGTTTAAAATCTAGTTATACCATACAAATAAGCCATTTTTAAGAAGGTTTTGGGAAAGTTATAAGGTTGGTTGGATGGTAAGAAGAGAAGGAAAAGAGTAAAAGATGACATGTTCAGTATCCTATCCTGTTAACAAAAAACTAATAATTAAGAATTAATATTTATTAATAAAAAAATCCAAAATAATAAGCCATTTTGAGGAAGGTTTATAGCTATTTGGTATCTTTCAATCTTTGACCCTTCACTGTTGTATCCCTTTGTTTTTACTTTTTATTACACAGCTATCAACTACAGCAATTGGCCAAGCCTGCTTCAAGCATTAAAGAGGGAAGCCCTTAAAATGGTTCACAAACCTATGCTCAGATGATTAGTCTAAAGTGCTTCTTCTCATGGTTTTTGTGGCCTTATAATTGCAAGTTAACAACCCCAAGGTCTTTTTGCAAATTCAAATTTACCAATCTATACTTAGACTTCAAAATTTGAAATATGTGGGAGTTTCATTGAATACAGGGAGGTGTAATGAGGGGTTAGTACACATTTATGAGGTGCATGTGCCATGAGAAATGAAAGCTGTACAGATGTTACAGAAGTGAAGTGACACTACCAACTCCCCATCACCAAGGTACACGCTCTGAGGAGTCATGGCATTCGCAAGTGACCAATAAATTTACTATATCTGCCCCTGTTTCTGCATGACTTGGTTGTGAATATGTTTAATTGTTTAAATAAATTGTGATATTGTAAAAATTAAATATTATAAGAAACTAATTAAATATTTTTTATTTCATGTAAATTATATATATATATGATACGTTAAATTATTTTTAGAAAAATGTTGCTAAACAGTGTAAGAGGAATGCATATAACTCAAATTTCTTCTTTCACTTCATACTATATATATATATATATATATATATATATATATATATATATATATAGATTTTGAAGTTATAAAATTGATTTGGTGATTAAAAAAATAAAATAAAAAATAAGTGATAAGTTTAAATTTCTTTTACTAACAGAAAACTAACCACCAATAATTGCTGAAAAAAATTATATATCTATTTATTTATCTATTGTGATATTGTTACTTTTAGGTAAGTAAGACAAACACATATGTCTTGTTAAATTTCACATAATCTCAAATAACTACTTAAAAAGTTTTCATGATTTTTATATTTTAATTTTAATCATCCATATAACATATGATCTGGGAATAAAAAAATATAACGTATGATCTTATAAACTTCTCACTTTTGTATAAAAAAACAATATTCTCACTTAATATATCCATATATAAGTAGATATTTATAATTTATTTTTATCCATAAGAATCAAATATAGGTATCAAAAGATTTATAAAAATTTAAAAATACTTGATTTATGATATATATATATATATATAGCTATTTAATTGTCATATAGGTAATTTAACTTGCCTTAGTTTTTCATGTCAATATTTTCACATTATTGCCATATTCTCCTGATTCCACCTCTTATCATTATGAAAAATGTATTTGTAACGCCCCAATTTACTAATTAGGGTCATTACTAACCACACATCACAATCAAGCATATAATCAATCAGAGTTTAAGCAGTTTGGAAGCATAAACTAGAAGTGACATCATCAAAGTCACTATCATAACACTGTACATCAAAATATGGTGAATATACATCAGAGTTACTACTGTACAATACAAAACTGTACAAATAACC
>PYAF01004918.1:183392-206645 GCA_007407185.1 Glycine tomentella
TTATTAGGCTCGGACTCTGTAGAGTCTTATGCTCAGAGGACTATTCTGAGGGAGTTAGAGCCTTGAATCATCATTATTGATGAAGTTTGATTTTGGCTCTGAGTCTGTATATGCAGATGGAAAAGGTCGACTATTTGACTAGTCTGGACCTTAGAGCAGTTGACAAAGTTGCTCATGAGGTTAGATAGATGAGTTTGATGGGTTGAAACTGATCATTATGAGAGGTTGGATCTAGGCCATTGTAAGCAGAGATATGCTTGGCCATAGTTGATCAGAGCTTTTGTGGAGGCTCTGTAGCCTTGTATAGGCTGAGAAGGATCCTGTGAGGGGTCCGATGATCACTTAAAAGTGATTGTGTTGTGGTTATGGAGAGGATGAGAGTTCCTTTCGTTAAAACGGTTTAGGACCGTATCTGATGTGTTTAAGTTGTATTCTGATGTAGGACGTGAGCCTGACAGCTCAGGTGGTGTTGACCACAGGACCGGGAGAGCCGGTGACTTGTCTAGAGCAGGTAAGCTCTTGGTTCCTTGTTTGTGGTTCCTTTGCTGTGTTCCACCACACTCCTAAAGGGGTGATGGTTTGGTTATGCTTATGTAGTCTGATTGACTGATGATGGATGATGGTGCCATATGAGATGGTAATGGTTGTGATTTGATTTATGATGTTATAATCTGATTTGGACCCAGTGATGGGCGATTGTGGTGCCTAGCTATGATTGTTTAGCTAAATATATGCACGATTGATTGTGAAATCCTATGGTAATAGGATAGATGACATGTGATTGAGATAGGCCTGACATGAGATGTTTTCTGTGATATAGAGATAGCCTCCTTAGTGAGATGGTCCTATATTCACGGAAGAAGCCTCCTCAGGCGAATTGTATTGAGATATGAGTTGTAGCTCATGATAGAGGTTGGCCTGGTATATAGGAGTCCTCCAGACGTGGTTGTACCTATATATTTTCGGAGGTGCCTCTGATACGTCCTGCCATGAGATGGTCTAGTATATATTGGATCCTCTGTAAGTTGGATCGGCATATATACATAGATGATAGCCTCCACAGGATGGTGATGATGGATAGTGACGTCCTGCCATGAGATGGCCTAGTATATATTGGATCCTCTGTGAGTTGGATCGGCATATATGTCTAGGTGATAGCCTCCGCAGGATGATGATAGGTGATAGATGGTGATTACCATCGGAATCATGTGGATATTGACAGATGGTTGTACCTTGATTGATTAGATGAATTGATGATGATTCTGTCTGTGTATCTGTTGTCAGTGAACCAGGGGAAGGAAATGCCTTCAAGGGCCCTGAGTTTACTGAGATTTTATATCTCATCCCTTGTGTGGGGCTGTGTTTTGCAGGTGATTCTTCCAGAGCAGCAGAGAGGTCCCAAGGCAAGAAGCCTGTGCAGGATTAGCTGCTGAAGGACACACTAGGATAGAGGACTTGAGCATGTTGCTCATATGCTCTGATTTTTGTTTTGGTTATGTACTTTGATGTACCCAGATGGGGTATTTGTACAGTTTTGTATTATACAGTGGAACTATGATGTATATTCACCATATTATGATGTACAGTGTTATGATAGTGACTTTGATGTTGTCACTTCTAGTGTATGCTTCCAAACTGCTTAAACTCTGATTGATTATCTGTCTGTTTGTGTTGTGTGGTTAGTAATGACCCTGATTAGTAAATTGGGGGCGTTACATCTTAAGTCCATTGAAACATTTAATTATTGCATTAAACGTACATCCCTTTTTCATGAAAAGCCCATGTTGATATATTATGTCGTATACTTTAGCAAAAACATCATTTTTTTCGTCATAACAGGTCAGGAACAACCGAGCATACATTTTGATGAGAATCAACAACTTCTAAATTGTGAATTTCATTTATTTTTCATAGGACTTTGACATATCATAGGAGAATATTTTTTACGTGAAAAAATCTTAGACATATAATATTAAATAAGTGTCTTAAACTTAAATGTTATATCATATCATCTTATGAGTGCAACGTCTAAAATTCAGACGCACAAATATAAATCATAATCTGATAACATATCAAAACACAACTTTTATCATTTATATTTATTTATATTTAATAAAAATAATTACAAATTATGATTTATCTTTAACACATAAATATCTTTTAATTTAACAACTATAAATTTAATATTTCTTACCAACTTTAATTAATATCTCAATTAAGATGGACCATAATGCCTAACAACCAAAAACTGATTAATGTAAAGTGTAAACAATGACATTGTGTCAGGGAACTTATCCAAAAGGTTGACAACATGCCTGAGATTTTCCTCTTTCATGTCTGCAGCTTTTACATTCGAAGTGCCTTTACTTCACAAGCACTTTTTCACCTATATGAAGAAGCAATCCTTATGCATCAGAAAGCAATTTTAAGCATAGTTTCAGCAAATTGCTTAATGTGCTAAACGACATGTGCCCAAAAGTACAAGCTTTTGTTTGGAATTCGTTTTCAATTTCCTCTTAATTCTGAAAGCATGATAATAATATGTACCAAAAGCATACAAAGCACGATAATGCGTAGGGCATAGCTCTGCATATTTTTGATTGGTGTAAATTAATGAAAAGTTGGTGTGTTTCGCTGAGTGTTTATAAACTTGATTTTATGAAAATAATTTTGATTAAAAATAAAATTAAAATGAAGTGTCATGTTTATAAAAAAATCATTTTAAAAGTAAGTGTATATTACAATTTAATACTTTTTTAACTGAGAAGTGAAAATTTATATTAGAGAATAAAATAAGGAGTTATAGTCATCTATTAAAAATTAATGCGTATATTAGGGAGTGATTTGAATTGTATTAATATTGGTCAGCGGGTGAAAATTAAAACAGACAGCTAATTAATATTTTTGCAATTGCTATAGTATATCTCCACCAATATTTTACTACTCTTTCTTTTTTAGGGAAAAAAATGCAATATCTAGTGTGAAGAAAAGGACAGAGTAAGTCTACGTTAAGTTTATCTATCGTTTAGCCTCCTTTAATTTATGTTTGACTCGGTAAATTTAATTTCATGATATAATTCAATTTTCTGTAAAGTATGTTATAAACTTACATTTGTTTTTAAACCAAGTTTGAATGAAAAATAATATTATTATTATTTTTGCAAACTCAATTTGTAAAAATAAATTTCATTCCAAATTAAGTATTTAAACTTTAATTATATATATATGTGTGTGTGTTTTAAATATATATTTGAAAATTGAAGCAATACAATTGAACTCAATTTCAATTTAAAAATAATAAATTAAAAAAGGGTCATAAGAAAAATGGGGGGAGGAAGACAACCACTCAGTAATTTTTAGCTCTTGTTGACAATGCAACATGTCATCTACATTCAGATTATCATGTTCCAAATCACCATAATAGTGCTGTTGAATCATCAACAATATCTCGTTCACATAAAGTCATTTTTTTTTATTTGTAAACCATGAATGATTATTAGGCTCTAGCCCCACTCATTTTTCCTCAATCTTTGGTCTCTTGGAGACATCAATGTGACTTCTACTTATCACCACCCTGTATTTGGGGATTAGTGGTTTACAATTATGAACCCAAACTTCAAAAGCGTAAAGCGAGCCCCTTGAAAAATATGAGAGCTCATTATTAAATTTGACCACTACTATTATTTTATCAAGTTTAGCAAATCGAAAAGGTGGTGAAAAAGATGCAAGATATGAGAGAGATTTGAAGGGGTTAAAATAAAAATAAAAATAAAAGTTCTACTACGTAATCAAGGTAGTAATAACTTTGGCTGTGCCCTCTCTCATTTTCCTATAGTCCTTTATTTCTTGTCGTTATGCTGCCCCTAATGGATTAGACAAAACATGCCAAAGTGGCTTCGAGTTGCAAGAAAACTACAGAGGGTTAAGACAAAGCCAAGACTTCAGAATTTAAAGGCCATATAATTAATTAGTGTCTGAAAATGTGAATTCAATTTACAGTCATTGGAGGACAAAAGCTAAGCCATGGAGTGAAACATGGGGCAGTGTCATACAGAGTGTACACTGATGATGGTTTGGGACATGTGGTGGTGCAACCCACTATTCAATTCATTGATTAAATGCAATCACATGCTAGCATCCCAATTTTTCACTCTGGACCATGTTTGCTTCCATTCAAAAAACTAAATATATTATGTGTTGTGTATAATATCTGACCCATTTTTTGTTCACTTCTTTGGAATAAAAAATAAATTAAAATTAAAAAATTGGGTTGTACTACCATATGTTCAAAACCTTAACAATGTAAAGGTTATTTAAACATGGTATCTGTTATTTTGTTTTCATTGAGTTACTCCCCACTCTTCAATTTTAAGACCCTTCTCCATTTATGAGGGAGAGGTGGAAGTTTCACAAAGGATTCATGTTGGAACAGCGTCTGAAAATTTTGTCCCCACGTATGCTGAGTTGTGAATCATCCATGGCATGCCCTTGTCAATTTTAATGTTAAGGGACATGGGCTTGTTAGATAATGAGAATATATAGTGCCACTTGTGACATTCAGAGATATTCAATTCCTTATCTTGTCTAACATTTTTGTCTTTCTTTTTCTTTTTTTGAAGATTAGAAATAAAATATTTGTCTTGTGTATGACTCGCTTTTGAAAGAGAGATGTTCCTTTTGGCAAGCACAAATATCCCAATAATTTTAGTGTCTACGTTAATAAAAACAAAAATATTTTCCCAGTTATCTGAAACAAAACTCATATAAATTGCAATATATTCTGGTAGGCATCCAAAATGGAATTCAATTTTAGACTTCTTAATTAATACTGTCAATTTAGAATATCGATATTGATTTGAGATTATAAAAAGTTTATGTATGATCTAATTATTTAAATAAAAACTCATATTATTTTTATATATAATATATGTATACATTATATCAAATGAGTCTAAATTAATTGGTTGAACATAATGTACAAATTGTTATAACTTCCATGTTACATTGATTTTTAAGACTAAAAATATACTATAAATTTGAGTTCCTAATTCTAAAATGGAATCATTTCTATATTTATTTTCGATCTTGTACACACTCCCTTATTTTATAATAAATATCTTTCAAAATTTTATACCTAATTAACCAACACTTTTTATTCCTGATTACTTATTCAATTAAACAAATTTCGCTATTTTCAGTGATTTTTTTGCTGAATATATTTCCAATTATTTAAAACATATTTAAACTTCCTTAAATAAAAAACATCCATATTTAAACTATGTTAACAATTGTAAAAAAATATTTTTTTTATAACAATATAATTGATTAAAATATTTTTGTCAAGTGGATGCATCAACACTCCAATCATTGTGATGAAAACACTGAAATCATGTTTTGTTTGTCGACGAAATTGTGCCTTCAATTAAGAAGTAAAATTTTCATAATAATGAGTAGCACATCCAAGCGCAGAAGCGCTTAAGTTCTTTGTAACTACCGAAAGTCCGAAACAATTTTTTTAAGAAAAATATATTTATAAAAATATATTAGTTTATATTAAATATTTTATGCTATTTTTTTTATAGGAAATAATAATAATTAAATTATGTTGGGTTAAATGTGTTTGGGCCTTTAGTCTTGAAAAGTCCAATTTCAACTCTAAAAGTTTTCCTTTTATCGTTTTTTTTTTCTTTTTTTGGGAATAGTCACATCAAAATTGCACGGAAGAGGGAGAGTAAACATAGAGAATCATCATTTTTTATAGCTTTGCTTGGAGGAACACATAATCGAGATAAGAGGAGAGTGAGATTATCTCGTGGATATAATTAATTAAGTGAGTGTTGGGATGTGATTTAGAATTTTCCTCATTCTTTTTGTCTCGATTAAGGATCTGGATGAATTATACTTAATTGATACGGATATATTTGTTTGATTTGTGTTGTGCATGCACCTGATGTTTTTCTCTTTTCTGGAATGCTATGACTTATTCTAATATGATAATTGTGTTTTGCACATATTGAGCTGGTTTAAATATGTAATGAAATAGTGTCTGGATGTTCATCTAAGAACTAACAGTTCATTCAACATAAAGAAATAAAGAAATGTAGATGTAGATTGAAATTTACCTTAATTGGAAAAATAATTAAACAAAACTTAATAAACTGTGATATAGATTGACGGGATATGTGTCTTAGGACACAATGGATAAAAATTATAAACTTGATGGAAGGTTAGATCTGTTATTATTTCTATTTTTTATACCGACTTTTTTTAGTTCTTTTCCTTTTCATTGTTCTCTTGCTTCTTTTTTTCTTATTTTCTTTTATCTTATTTTTTTTTCTTTTTCTTCTTTTTTTTTAACTTTATCATATTTATTATTGGATTTATCTTTCACCGATTCTAATTAACTTGAGTTAAAAATAATCTTATATTAATACTGATGTTGAGAATTGTGTTATGCACCTAAATTGCATACGCATAAAGCAAGTAAAGGAAGAAATTTTATCAGTGGCGGTAGTTAATTTGCATGACTATAAAGCTTTTTGATTTTTTTATATATATGCATTTGGCATATACGATTGAGTGCATGCTATTCGAATTTTCTGTGAATGCTATTTGAACTTTTAGTGTAGATGGCAGAATAGAGTTTTCAATTGGATTTATTTTGACATTTAAGTCTATGAAAACTTAAGGATATTTTTTCTCTCTTTTATGAATTTGTTGTCATGATTCGCATGCGCTATTATATACTTGATTTTGCGTTAATTTTTCGACATCCTGGTCTGCCATCTCCCACTCGTGGTTCCATATATATTACTTAGATATTCATTTTGAAATTTCACTTTTATGTATAATATATGCCTAGCTACGTGCATGAGCCTTCATAAAGAATTCACTTAGTAATTATGCTTCTAGCATGTTGCTTATGGTATTTATATTTATATGAATTAGCTATATTATTACTTGTATACATAAATAGAATTATATGCATACATATGAATATATGTTCTGTTAACGTGTGCGAGTATGTGGTATATTTGGTATTGATAATTAATATCTATAATGTTATAATATTATTATGGCAGAATCTTGAAAATTATTATTATGTTGGAATTTAGAGCGTTATGGTTTAATCTTTATGCATATGTGTATGTTTGTGATCTGTGAACATTGTTATGAATGTTATAATATATGAAGCTTGATGCAAGTGAATGTGCCTTTGCTTGATGTTACGCCTTGAATGCATGATGTCAATGTGTGTGTATATGTGTGTGTATGAATGTAATATGAAATTGTATGTTTATGTGAAATGTGAGGAGAATTTAGTCCCTATGGGATAAGAATCTTCAACAGACTTTAAAAATAAATCATGTAAATATTGTTTGTGAATTATGTATCATGTTGTGCATGTGTATTTAAAGTAAAAAAAGTTTATAAACCTAATCGGAAAGATTATCAATGAGTTGATAGATGACTTTGATTTTGGTGATACAACGGTTTGAAATCTCCTTTAAACTCTTGTTGATCATATGGGTTGATATCCTTATAAGGTCAGAACACTCTAACATGTCGTTGACAGTTTCATCTAGGTGAGAGTGATAGTGTTGGATGGTCCATTGTGTGACAACTCGTGGAATACATAAACTTTCAGAATACATTCACAAAGTATTTTCAAAATGGTACCACAAGCATGCGAATCCATAAGTTAAATGTGAATTATCCTACATGTATGTCCGCATTTGAAGTGGATTGTGTGTTTGTGTGATACAATTATTTATAATATATATATTTTTTTCTCTTTATGCCTTCTCTTAGTTTTAAATGTTTATGAGATGCATCTCACTCCCATTTGTTTGTCTTGTTTGTATTTGGGTTGAATGTAACCCTTGTAAGTGAAACTCTATAAGGTTATAATGATGATGTTGGAGGAGAGGCTTACGCCTCTATTTATTGTCTTTTATTTTTAGTTTTATTTTGGAACTATAAAGCTCTAATGGTATGTAACATCGGAAAAGGATTTATTATTTTGTTTATGTTTTTTAAATTAAATTAATGATTTTTATTTCTTAAGTTTGATTATGTTTTAAGGAACTGTAAAACCAAATGTGGACCAATATATTTTTTTTATTGATAATTTTAGTATTTATTTGAGCTTGAATGATTTGAGTTATGTATGTGATGACCTTTATTCACATGATTATGAAAGTTTTAAATTTATTACTTAAATTTGAAATAAATTATTTATTTAATTATTGACTACATAGTTAATAGTTGTCACAATTACGACATCACCACGAAGGATTATCTCAAACCATGAAAAGATTGCCCTGTTAAAGGCAATTTGATACCCTTTTTTCTTCTTTAGAAATTTGGCTTTCATAAAATACTTTATGGAACGCTACAATTTTAACACTTCTAGAAACTACTTTGCATAATGTAATTTTTTTTACACTTTGCTTTCCGCAAAGTATTTTTGATAATGTTAAAATTTTCATTCTAGTTCCAAAAAATTACTTTCTAGAATGTGCTAAAATTTTAAATTTTTGGAAATTACTTTTCGAAAATGATATTTTTTAAAAACTAAATATAAAAGAGAGTTATATTAATAAAGTTAGTGGCTTGTTTCTTGCACCCCATAGGACATAATTAAGACCCTGTATGGGCTAATATATGCCCTTTATTAGTGTTACATTGCGTTGTCCAATCATTTTCATTGTAGTAGACTGTCGCACCTTTGCCATCCGTTGTTTGACGACTCTAGCCACCCCACCATTGTCAGTGAAGGCACTGCAATCATCGTTGTTGAAGCCTTTACGCAGTTGAAGGCACTAGTGAGTGTTTATTTTTATTTCGGCATCGATTTGTGTTTTGTCTTTCCTGGACCCACCATTTCATAGGTGTTCCATAAATGTATTGTAGAATCCTTATTCTGTAATATACGTTTGATATATTATGAAACAAGAATCATGGAATACATTTCCTGAATAACCTATATATGATAAAGTAAATGATCAGGAAAATTTATTTTGGAGATGTATTCTAAAATACGTGTTTTATATATATCAAACATATATTTCAAAAACAAGTGATCCAAAAATACATTTATGGAATACCTATATCATTCTAGACCAATGATTCCATAATTTTCATTTTGGATCAACGATTCATATTATAGCTTAAACAAGCAAGCACTAAAACTTGTGGTGAATTACCAATCTGTATGGTAGGGAGAAGGAGTCTCAAAAGAATAGAAAGGGAACTCCTTTGACTCTAAAGTCTAAAGCAACACAAAAGGCACAATAGTGTAGTAGGCAACGCAAGGCTAGTAAGTGTCGGGGTCTCTGGATCTTCATCGATGAGCTTCACTTGGATGACCTTGGCATCGACGCCAACAAAAAGGGAGAGTGGGAGGGAGATACCACAGACCTAGTAGATGGAGAGGCAACAAATTGGAGGGGCGAGACCATAGTGGAAAGGGTAACATGGGAAGATTAAAAATTATGAGGCGTAAGAAGTAAGAAAAAGGTGCATAAAGCAATTGCAACAATGTGTAAACCCATATTATATCTATTTTGGCCTTCTATAGCCATTTTTACCTCAAAAATGTATTGGGCTTTATATTAAACCAATGGGGGATTAACTTCCTACACCAGTAGGATTTCTAATACACCCAGCATTTTTTTTAAATCTCGATAATACCCGTAGTTGCTTTTTAACATACACCAGCAGCGTTCATGCCTTTTTCTTCATGTCTTTTCTTCACTCTTCTTCGCACTCCGTACATGCCCTAGGATATGGGTTATCAATCCGCACACATGCCACACAAAACCACTAGCCATTGCTTCTTACGGATCCATAATTCGTACATGCCCTAGGATACGGATTATCAATCCGCACGCATGCCACACAAAACCACTAGCCATTGCTTCTTACGGATCCATAATCTGTGCATTCCACAGGACACGGATTATCAATCCGCAGCCATCCAACACAGAACGAAAAGCGAAATGGTTACCTTACCTCAAAGCGCCGGAAAATGGCCTGAAAATAGCAACCCCTTCGTCGCCAACAACCAACAACCACCTTCCTAAGCCGGAAATCTGTCAATCGCAACTTCGCAAGGAGAAGGAGAAGAAGCACTGAGAACCCAAGGAGAAGGAGAAGAAGCGCCTAATATGAATGGACTGGTGTATTAGAAATTTTAAAAAAGCTTTTGTTTTATTATTTTAACCAAGGTTATTTATGGTATTTCACAAATACCTGCTGGGTGTATAAGCATTTTGACTGGTGTAGGAAGCAACACCCAACCAATGGTAAATGGTGATCCAAGGATACATTGAGTTAACCTAAATCCAAAAAAGAAAGTAAAAATTAGAAATAGGTTCAATATGTTTGTTAATCCTACATATATAACAAATTTCAATTTTAATCCTTACAGAAAATGTTATTGACTTAGAGCATTTCTAATGAGAGTTCCTTGGAGGGTTTCTTAAGTGAAGAAACAATTTCTTAGAAGAAACAACCATTGGAGAGAGTCTACATGTCATACATGGTTTCTTCAACGGAGAGGTGGGTTTCATTTGCAAGCACGCATTCATTAATAATAAAATACAATATCCCACACATTGTTCGCACATCAATGAACGACTGAAAAAAGAGGAAAATCAAACAAATCTCATTGCAGAAGAAGAACATGAACACAACAATATTCAAAACCATTCAGAATAAAAATTGAATTTTAATCACAAGCAAAATTGAATTTTTATACAATGAAGAGGATAAAAAACAATAAAACCCTGTTTTAACAAAAAAAAAAACACTAGAAATTTCAAATCCCAAGAGAAGGCTGAACCAACAAATCAGTGTGTAACCAAAACTCTCTTCGAAGGATGTGGCGACTAGGGACGTGATGACGGAGTGGTGCCAAACAAGGTGAATTGGTAGATTTCCTTTTGCTGTTTGACTTTGGGATGATGGTTTTCAGGCAAAGAGAGAAAGGCAGGTTGGGTTGAAGAAGCAAATAACTTTGGGGTAGTGATTTACACCGTGAAAGAAAGGAAAAGAGAAATGAGGACATAAATAGTGGGAAGCTTCTGGAAATGAATGATCAAGTGAGAATTAAAAAAATAAAAAATGTGAGTTTCTTAAAATTTCTTAATTTTTTTTTTATTGTAGGAACAAATTGATGAATGAATATCTTAAAAGTGATATGACATTGTAAGAATTTTAAAAGTAATTTTATATTATCTAAAATAAGTTTTTTGAATATATTAATCATCTTTCATTGAAGATGTCTTTATGTTCTTATAAATTTGTAAAGTTTTGAAATAATTACTTTATTGATTACATAATATGCATCTATACATCTTATGTCATATCATATGTGATCTCATAACAATTGTTGATATAATATATTTGTATACATGTTATGTTATCATTAAATAATAATAAAGGAAATTTTAATAAATCTTAAATTTCTAACGATCAAAATATAAAATTAAAAGACTAAAAGTTGAAATTAATCATATTTTATAGAAATTAAAAATATATTTAATCCTTAAAAATAATTGTTAGTTTGTTACCGTATATATTAGCCTAAATTTATTTAGTTGTTGGTGAAGGAATCTACTATCGAATACAAGCTACGAAATAAAGGCCAGTGGATGAAGTCTAAGTGGTAAACCAAGGAAAGTTTCGTTGGGAAAAATCTAAAGGTAATCTTTGGTAAACTGTTTCATTTTACAGGTAAGGATATTAAACAATGTTCCGAATCTTTAACAATGTTATCAAGGCCCCTTTTCTTTATCCATAAATCACATGTTTCCTCATAGTAAGCAATCATGTTTGATATGATATTTGCTTCTTTTATTAATTGTTCAGAACTAGCACGTTTGCAAATGTGTCATATTTGCCCTGCCGTTACTAGTTTGTTTCTTTTACCCTTCATTTTACGAGTTTTACACGTTACAAAATAAAATAGATGCTAACTAGTATTCTTAAGTTGTTAGTTAAGAAATTAAAGGTAGATTTTATTTTATAAAAATGTTATTTGACTTTTTTATGTTATTCTATAATTTTTGCAATATATATATATATATATATATATATTTAATTTCTTAATCAATGCTTAAGTTGCTCCCATGAAGCAATGTTGGATAGATGCAGTCATCTAGTTGACATGTAGAGTAAAAAAAAAATAGGTTCTCCTTGATAGGTTACATACCAACCTCGTTCCATGTGTAGAAATGAATTACATCGGATTTGAAAGAAAAAAATTGAACTCAAATAACAATTATGGCGTATTTTTTTGGGGGGTAACAAGTATGGTGTTAGGTTGGGTTGTACTGGTTAACTTTAGCCCATATGTGTCCACAATGCTTGTTCTATGGGTAAATGCATTGCATCGGTGATCTCGTGGTGGCCTTGCATTTAAATTAAATTTTAGTGTAGGAATCTCTATTTAGGCCATCTATTCTGACCTAGAAAACTGGGGCAGCTAATAAATTTTTTTTCAAGTGCTTAGTGATATTATTCAAGATATTTCTAATGTGATTCAAACCCCCACACCAATCCATAGCTTTAATTATACTAATATGATTTTCAGCTTCCAAAGTAATACACACAGGATTATTCAGCCTAACTTGTGCCATAACTACATTTATTGTTTTTCCATTATTTATGCAAAACAGATTCTGCAATTGAGAGATTGTTTCCCTAGTGTACTTTCATAATTTAGCTACTTGTTTTATAATGTTTAAGACCTCAGAAAATAGCAAATACTTATCATTTAAGAAACAAATAGTCTTGGTTTTAAATCATAAATTAGAAAAGAGGGAGAAAAAAAAACATAAAACTACTTGAATTTGATGCATATACGTGCACTTAACAGAGGAGAAACCTTTTCCTAGATGTCCAAAAAGGCAATCTATGTTCATTAAAAAACAAATTCAATAAATAAATGCACTAGCATATCAAATTGAATAAAGAATCATGAAAAACAAAAAATCAAAACCCTACACAACTATAGTTCCAGAAGTGGCTGTTGTCTCAAACAATGAAGCTAATTCCGAATGGTGGCACAACAACGATGACAGGAAGCAATTGCATTGGTTGATGATAGCTCCAGCCAGGTCTGTACATATGAACATTTTAGTTTGAGAAGTGTAAAAATCATGCCACTTCCATCATTCATGAAATACATATGTAACCATTGCCCTGCAAAAGTAAAGCCAAGAACCATGAATTCAAATTCAGATATCAATGATCAATAACATAATCCCCCACAAGATTAAGATAAGCGGATAGCATTTGACTCGGTTAATTTGGGAATTTTCTTCTTAAAAGGAGAAACAATGCCACACACAATTACAGAATCCCTAAAATGTAAAAAGGAGCTTCTCTTTAGAAAGAGTTTAATAATAAACATTCATTTTCAGAGTAAACATGCATTTCTTTATGATCTTAAAGGTTATTATTATAAAAGTAAACAAACTTACTATGCATAACAGTTTGGGATTGGATAACAATGTAAAACTTTTACACTATAAGTGCATATATTTTTTATTCCTCTAGAAAACATTTAAAAAATAGTTTATAAAATAATTTTAGATAAACTAATCTTTTGTGCTTCTCTTCCTACTTTTAAGCTAAAAAATTGAAAAATTATCAAGTTTAACTTTAATTGAAGCATATTTTTAACATTGAAGTAGCTTTTTAAGGTCTAGAAAAGCCAGGCCAAACACTACCCAGGTCTTTAATTATGGTAGGCTATACAAGGTCATGTTAGTAAGGGTAACAGTCTCAATACCACTTTCAATTTGAATCTATGGACTCTCATCGTCTGAACTAATGTCATCCATCCTCCTTTCAGCAATTGCTGGAAAAAGTCGCTGACGAAAATCAGCTGGTGGACGTGTTTCAGATGAAGATGCTCCTCGAGGAGTCTCATGTTTTATAGTTTTTGCTGACTTCTTTGTATCTCTCACTTCTTTGCATACCTTATCCACCATTATTAGGAAGTCTCGTACTACGATGAACAACCTTGTGCCTTCATCCTTCCCAGCATTACCATGGAAGTAATCACCAGTGCTCTTCACCAAAGCCACGATTTTCTTCTCCTCTTCCAGCAGTTTCATAACATCAGCCTCAGCATTCTGCACAAAACTTTTCACTGTCTCACAAAACCCCCTATCTTCCTCCACGTTCTTCATGCTTTTGTTTACCAAGTCTCGTGTTTTTATGAGACCATGGCCAAGTTTGGCAGTTGTTCCTGTTAAGCTGTCAGCATCTATAACTGCTGCTTTTTTTACATTCTCAAGTTCACTGCTCAATCGTGAAACCACCTGAAGACCGATTTCATGGTAGCGATCTTCTGTTTCTTGGGTATTATCTTGAAGGTCATCCGATTTAATACTAGACGATTTCTGGCTCTCTTTTGCCTTTCGGATGGCTTTTATGCCCTCGGAGCGGATAATCTCTAGAACAACAAAATGTAAGAGTGTAGTCTTGCCATCTGTTCCTTTTACATCGGATAATTTCAG
Organism: Glycine tomentella; assembly: GCA_007407185.1. NCBI lineage: Eukaryota > Viridiplantae > Streptophyta > Magnoliopsida > Fabales > Fabaceae > Glycine > Glycine tomentella. The sequence continues at coordinate 197,930 of PYAF01004918.1, forward strand.
AAGTGTATCAAGTTTAAATGCTTGTGCACCACCACGGAAAGTTCCATCATTCATTCGGTTGCCAGTTTTGAGAACGGCTTCAAGCAGCTTGAGGAACAGCCGGTTGTTTCGTAGTTCCTTACAAGCAACCTGACATATCAGATGAAGTTGCAAGAAGAATAAGATTTTATTCAAGGTAACAGGGCAATAAAAAAGAAACAAATACAAGGGAAGAGATTCTAAAACCAAAGGAATTACAATGAGGGATATCAATTACAGAACAATGCTGTGTTCGTTTGTATGTATAAAAGGTTTCAAATTTATTGATATAGCACAAAATTAAAATGATCACTAATTGCAATAAAACTCATAAAGTTACATACTAATCACAAATTTATTCAGGTTACATGTATACATCTTAACATGGATATAGTGGTTTAGTTATTTGACTGATGAAAAAACACATTCTATAAGTTATTCAATGATACAAGAAGTTTTACACAGGTGTGAAATGATCCTTAACCATGCGATTGTAATTTTTATTTGGAGAGGGTGCAGGGGATACCGACATCTAAATACAATGAAATTTGGTCGGAAAGAAAAACTCTGCACATTAATTACAGCATCAATTTGGCATTACTAATGCAACAAATGACATACTCTGCCAAATTTGACAGTTTGCTATTGGCAGTAGCCATATTAAGATGATATAGTACACAATAAGGTCATTGTACAATCTCAGTTGGCATTAAGTTGAACTAAAAAAATTTAGCATCACAATCATCAAGTGATAGAAAAGCATAAGCACGGCAACTGCATGTATGATGCATACCTCTAAAATGGCAAAAGACTCCATAGTAGTTGCAAGCTCCTCTTTAAGTGAGCCCATGAAAAGCAGGGCTTCCATTCGCTTAAATGCAAATGGAATGTCAACCATGGCTTTCAGGAAACGGTCAGCAGGCCCAAGTTGAGATAGATCACCAATAAAAAGTCTAAGCTTAAGTTCTTCATCCGATGTTGGTGCCATCTTCAGCAAGGTTTGAAGGAATTCCGGGGGCAGCTCATGTCCTGATCAGCCAAAAAGAGATTGCAGGTCTTTAATACAAGCGGAACAAGACAGCTAAACAATTTGTCTTTTAAATTTGAATATATTATCATTCCTCGTAAATAAATTCCATCTTGATTTATCGATGAAGTAAAGTTCATAGCAATCAATCCAATTGTTCTGGAAGAAAATCATCAAAACAGCATAGCCAGGACGACTACCACATTCTATCTTCCCCGGTTTTCAAACATTATGATCATCAAAGAATTTTAGAACAGCATCCAAACCTATCTACAATACAACAATCTATCCCCTCAACAGCAAAGACATGGTGCTAGTTTGAAATAGTCCATACGATACTACAAGTTTACAATGTTTTAGGGAAACTATGGGTGCACAGATGTGTCCTAGATAATGTGTTTTCCTAAAAGAACCTAATATTATTGAAGTTATCAGCAATCTTTGAGGAAAATTGAAGGATCAAGAAAGCACCTTCATAAAGTGCATCACAAACTTCTTCCATTGTCACACTCAATGCACGCAACAGAATCAATAAATTTTGTGCTTTCTTTTTGTCAATGATCTGGATAAACAGTGGTGAAGGATCTTGGGAGGAAGACTGTTTCTGTTTTTGACCATTGTTCTTATCCACAGCATTATAGCCAAAAAGCGATTCTATCATCTCTTCATTAAACCTGTTAAATGTCTGTCATTTGAGAATACTAACAATAGATTAACTTAACTTTGATAAACAAAAGAGGTTTGGAAGTTATTCCTTACTGGAAAGATCCTGATTTGATTTGATTCCAAACCATTGATTGATCCGGGTTTGCTTGAACCTTATCCCAGAAGAAGGGCTTTAGCTTGGCTTTGGGAGCATCAGCTTCAGCTTCCTTTCCAGCTTCAACTGAATCTTTTGATCCACTAGCTAACGGCCGTGGCACCTTTGAGCCAAATGGGGGTGGAGGTCGAGGAGGAGCCACACCACTCATTCCTGGTGGTGGTGGTGGACGAGGACCAGGTTTGGCACCAGCTGGGGGTGGTGGAGGAGGTGGACCAGGTTTGGCACCAGCTGGTGCTGGGGGTGGTGGTGGAGGAGGACCAGGTTTTGCACCAACTGATGCTGGAGGTGGTGGAAGAGGACCAGGTCTGGCACCAGCTAGTGCTGGCGGTAGTGGTAGAGGTGGGCCAGGTCTGGCACCAGCTGGTGGTCCGGGTGGTAGAATGCTACTAATAGCAGGCTGTTGAGGGGCAGGACGAGGAGCTGTAGCAACAGCAGCAGTAGCAGCCGGAGCAGCATCACCAGAAGGTCTAAATGAAGGTGGCTCAGGAGGAAGAGGGTTTAGCCTGCCTGGAGGAGGTTTTAAAGGAGGCATTCCAGAAGGGATGGTGGCTCCCACCCTCCCGGGAGGAAGTTTCAGTTCAAATGGTGATCCAGCAGCAGCATTATGAGCTCCTATTGATTGGCTTTCCTGCACTGAGTACTTCTTATTGTCTACTAAGCCATTCCCTGATGACTGAAACCCAACTTTCTCCCCATTTATTGAATTTCCGAAAGAATAACTGGAAGGACCTGTAGGATAAAATTCAACTTTGTCAAGACTAGTAAAAACTTATTAACAAGGTATGAATGAATGGTAATATGATACATACCAACAGAGTAGTCATTCATGCTCAAGCCAAGAAGAGGCCTATCATCATTTAGTCTGAAATGGCCAGTCTTATGATACCGAGTACAGCATAAAAAGAGCAGAGCTGCAGCTATAAATGTCACCAATGCAGTTATAACTACAGCAAGAACAACTGTCTTTTTATTACTATGCTTCCCTTCCTGTTTGTTAATGTCAGAAGATGGAGAAGAAATTTCTGAAGCTTCTGGTGGAGTCAATTTTGGGAAAAATGACGTTGGTGGCAAAGGATGCAGAGGTTTATGAACTAGAGGTGCTGGAGCAAAAGGTGATGGGGCCAGACTGGGTTCAGATACTGGTGCTAGACTGGGTTCAGATGCTGGTGCTAGACTGGATTCAGGAGATGGCGTTAAACTGGGTGTAGGTGATCCAACTGCAGGACCTGGACTAGGTGGTTCTGATATGTGTTGGAGCAAAATACGACCAAATTTTCTTTCAGGATCACTGGATCGGGAAAAAAGTGGTCCCATATAAGTGACATGCCAAATCTTGGAATCATCTTTTCCTGAGACAGGTAATGGATGATTATTTTTTCTCAAACAGTGAAGAAAGTTCCCCTTGAATTGAGGACAGTAAGAACTGATAAATTTTTGTATTTCTTCCTGTGCTATTGGTTGAATCTCTGAACTGATTATATTGGTGCTGCCAGACAATTCCTGCAAGAAGCATAAATCATGATCATCAGCATCTTTCATTAAATGAAATAAATATTCCCATAAATATTTCCATAAGACCTTTTCCTGCGGTCATGAAATTTAACTTTTAGGGCCTATCAATCCGTTAAGATGGATGAAAATGCAAAACAAGAAGAAGCACAGTTCACTCTTCAATTTCAGACTTTGATGTCATGCTGGAAACTGGTAGTAAAATGACAGATCTAATCCTTACTCTTTTCTTAAGCTCTTTCCACATGAAAAGAGTCATGCAGAAGATAAACATAGAAGTAGGGTCATCCTCTTCTAGTTATCATGCTGCCCTAAATTTTGACTAAAAGTGCTAACTGATAAAACTTGGCCAAATGGATAGTAAAAGAGGGAAATACTTGGATTTAATCTTAAGATGTCCTTATGTAATCAATATCGACAGTTTTGAGCTTCATAGTCCACACAAAAAGTTGAGATATTGAAACAATTTCTACTAGCTCTAGGCCCAAATATCATTCAAGAGATCATATTTTTAGGGAAAAATGTATTTTAGGTTCCTCAATTTTCAGTCAAAATTGGTCTTACTTAGTCCAACCACTATAAAAATGATGATTTTGGTACTTGCATTTTTTATAATTGGTGAATTGCATCTCTCATCATGAAACTTAGGAATTAAGCTACTTAGTTGAGGGACAAAATTCACCAAATATAAAAAAAAAAAAAAATGAAGACCAATATCATTGTTTTTGGGATAAGGACAAAGACCAATTTTGACCAAAATATGACGGACCCAAAAACACATATTTCCCTAATTTTTATTTCCCACTTTATCATGAAATCATGGATTTGGGCAAGCATGTTAGCTATCTCTATCTGAAGCTAAAATCATTGTCAAATTACTTACCTCTATGTTAGCTACCTACCTCTATGTGAGGCTAAAATAGATGTCTGATTAACCAGATACTACCATTAGCCATTGGCTTAGGACTTAAGTATTGTGAAGCACAAGCAAAAGAGCTACTTATATCAGGTCTTAACAGCTTACAGCATTATTGGAACTGGGATTGTCAAATGAAAGAAATGACAGGCTAAGACAATCAAGACATCAAAGAAACAGTGAAACACAGCATCCACACCAACCATTAAAGAAAAGGCAAACACCCCAATCAATGTAAGAACCCAAAATTTCGGAGTTCCCACCCTATCTTCACTTTCTGGTCTTTTAATATTTGAACAAAAACCACAACCAAATATATAAAAGAAACCTACAAAATTCAAATACTTAGTAAAGGGACCCTTACCGTGTGCTCATCTAACAATCCAGATGCTGGATCAAGTAACTCCCTAACAAAATCATCTTCTGCTTCCTTCTTTTCTATAGAACTGGCAGCTGCCACAAGAAGAAGAACCAAAAGAACCCCAAAAGTAACCTTTATGTTAACCATATGTTTTTGAATTCCCATTTCCAAGTGCTTAATATGCTTCTCATTTCACCAAATGACTACACCCCCTTCATCACCTACAACCATCCACCAAGAAAAAAGAACCTCCTTTTCGCTATCCACTTCAATTCCTTCTCAGAACACCATAAACAGTGCTTACAGATGTTAATTCCCCAAAGACCAACCAAGGGTTTGTACCAAAAATTAAAACTTCAAGATCAAACTAAAAGAACAAAATCAAACCCCAAAAGAACCTTGCCCCAATCCAAAGCTTCCAACTTTAAACGAATCAGATCAAGTCCAGCCAAACCCCACCACAAGAATCAATCAAAGATCAACTCCAAACAAAAACAAAAACTTGGGTAGGCATTGAAGCATCAAAATCTCTAAACCACCCTGCAAGTGCAAACAAACAAAAACCAGAGCTCCAAATAAAGATTCAAGAAAAGGGTAGTTGCTTCTTGCAGGATACAAGACAGGAAACTCAAAAAGGACGCCTTTTGGCGTTGTTGACCATGACTATCTTGATTGTGACAAATTTTCTTTTCTTTTATCTGTGTGATGAACGTGTGTTAAAAATGGTGAAAAGAGACCAAAAAGCAAAGACTTATAGTAAAAAAGGGAATGAGAGAGAAGTTGATGATGTTAAGGAAAAGGAAGTTTCTTGGCGCCAGACAGAAGAACGAACCCTACGCGTAAAAAGAACCGTCCTAGGAGAAAAGATTCTGGATGGATGATGGATTCAGTCGTTGCCAAGCTGCTGCCACTTTCAAAATATCTTGCTTTGAGTTTTCTCATATTCTAACATCGAAGGAAATCCATATAAAATTTGAAAAACTAAATATATAAAACTTTTTTACACTTTCATCATATAATAAATAATAGTTCAAACTATTTTAAAATAATTATTTTAAAAACTAATTATTTTAAAAACTAATAAATTTATCATATATTATAAATTACAATAAAATAATTATTAAAAAAAAACTATTCTATCATTTGAATAACTCTTTTCTCTATATTAAATTATTATACTTTGAAATTTGAACAATGACAACAAAAAAATAATGGTGTGTTTGATGGGGTTAGCAAATTTTAATTAAAAAGATTATAAATTTCATTTTTTTATCATTTGATTTAATTTCTAATTTATAAAATTTAGAAGTTTCGAATTTTTAACAAATTGTGATCTATAAGAAATATAGATAACAATTTAGTCCATTTCTAATTAATTACTACAACAATTTACTCACGGTTAATTAGTCTCTACACTATATCGTAATAACACATTATTATAGATTTTTTGTCAAAAAAAACATATTATTATAATTAGCGGGTAAATGCCCACTTAGTTTTTGCACTTCAAACCTATTTTACAAATAATAGATAAAGGACAGAAGCAAACAATAAACACACATTCTTTCTTATATTATGAAAATGATCAATTTAATCCATAAATATAAAAATATACAAACAATTTAGTGTGACCTTCAAACTATCTTCATTTTTATTAACATTTTTGACAATGTGACATATGAAGGACGCAATGGTAAATTTACATGGCAAAAGTGATCTTCACGCATTGAGTAGAAATTTGTGGACCAAATTGTTAGTTCTATCTTTTTGTTTTTACCTTTGAAAGTTACCACATAAAGTGATCATTATCTATCTGCTTCATTTTTACTTTTTGTGTGAGAGAGGCTAAACTTGTTGCTAAGTGTGTTTTTCGCACCTTTTGCACAATCGATGCCCAACAGTGGACGATTTTGCATATGTTTTCTTTGTATATGTTTCTCTCTTTGTCAAATCTGAAACCCTTCAACCCAAACAAAGTCTCAGCTTCAATTGCATTGTAGCCTCCAACCACCAGGCCACCTATGTCGTAGAGTAAGATCATTGCAAAAGGGTCCTCTCCAAATTCAACCTCTTGATCTTCAGTTTCTCCATCGTCACCTCTGAGCTCTAACTCAACCACCTATCTTTGGCTCTTTTGCCACTGTAATATCACTAAATTTAGTTAAGGTAATTTGGGTGATATTTGCATAATTAAAAGGATTTACGAAAGTAAGGGCAGTTTGGTTTTTGTCGGAGGTGCGGGTGTAGTTAGTAATTGCTGGACGCACCCCCGGTTTCTTGTTAAACACCACCAGAATACGTTTTCTGCCATTCTTTCCTTCTCTTTTCTTCTCCTCTGATTTTCTCTCCACTCTCAAGCTCTCTTCTTGCCATTTCCACTTGTTTAGTGGTTGGATTCACAAAACAAGCAAGGAAGAAAGCTCTTTTCTTTGTTCTTTGTTGTTTTGAACCTTGGGTGTTGGTGATTTGACGAGAAGAGTGGGTTTTGAATCTGTCCATTGTCGTTCGACGCCGTTGAACCGTGATTGGAAGCCATAGAGTGATGGTCTACCCTCCAATTTGGTCTATTGAAGTTTAAGGTTTGAAATCTACTCCTATTTCTCCTTGATTCTTGAGGTTAGGGTTAGGGTTTGGAGTGAGATTGTTGAATGTTGAGTTTTAAGAGGGTGAGACAGTTTTTAAGCATGATTTGGAGTGGATAGAAGTTGATTTTGAGCTGATATGATGTTCCATGCATAAATCATACATGCATGTTCATGACAGCCAAGAACACCTATTTGGACAGTTCTGGTGTTCTGTCCATAGCAGGAGCTATCGGTGTCCAAATGGTATGAAACCGGTGCCATTTGAAAGTTAAGAGAGTTAGGTTTGCTCTGGAATTTTCGTGCTATTTTTGGAGACTTCTAGAAATTGTGGTGCAGAGTTATAATAGGCTGTTATACTCTATTTTTAGCAAATTTTTCTGCTGCAGTGGGCCACTTTTGCAGAAATCATAACTCTGTCTAGTATGATCCAAATTGAGTGTTTTCAGTGGCTGTAGAAAGATGGGTATGTGAAATTCATGCATGTAAAATATCAGCTCATTTGGACGAGTAACCTGGTGTGGGTTGCCGTCGAAAGATGGATGGTTGAGTGGTCTGTTGCTGTCAGAACTATTTTTAGTGCGTGACAGTTCTGGTTTTTGGTTTGCTGTAGAGGCTTTGGTTCATGGTTTTTGATGAAACCAGTTTTGTTTAAAAGAGAAGAGATATATCTTGATGCCTCTAAATTCTCGTGATTTTAGGAACATTGTAACCACCTCTTCATTTACGTATTTATTTTATTTGCAGCGGAATTTTTTTTTCGAAAAATAATAAGGATGAAAAGTTTCAACAAGTCTTCGTTGATTTTAAAATGAGTTTAGAAATAAAAATTCAAATGAAAGCTCCCCAATAATCAAATGAGTTTGTAAATGATAAGAAAGATTTTAATTTCACAAAACGGATATGAATATTATAAGGAAATTGTTTCACACTGTCAAATATTACAATCCAAATCGTCATCAAATCAAGATACATAACATGGCATAACACAGCAGAAATCATCACAGAGTCTTCATAATTTCTTCTTGAAATTCATCATTCCTTGACCATGCCTACTGTTCATCTGCTCGCCCAAATAATTTGGGGTCGTCACAGGTGTCAACCACCAGACACAACACAGGGTTAGTCATGATAAACAAAATTTAAATATCAACTTCACAAATAATAAATATATGTAAACACGTATACAAATATAAACAAGTCATTTTCGCACACATAATTGTCATGAAATGCATGATTATCTTATCACATGATGCATGACTGAGATCTCAGCTTCTCAACTCACAATTGTGGCCACCGTCAGATAACCCCACCCTCACCTTAGTGGAACGAACTTTATCCATCCCGTCAGGGTAGCCCAGTGTTGCACAGGAGTCTCACTCAAATCCATGTGATCATCATGGTATCGTGGTTCCCCACTGTCTCAACTACCCCCAAGTTAAAAACACGTATGGAACTCAGTTTGGTTACCTGACAAAAC
>PYAF01004918.1:206745-220913 GCA_007407185.1 Glycine tomentella
GCTCTTGGATGAAAACCAAAGCCAAACCAAGCATTCCTAGGCTCAAAGAGAGCACCAAGACAAGGGAGGAAGCGTAGAAAGAGTAGAGAAAGGTGTGAGGAACGTTTGGGGCGCTAGGGGGTATTTATAGGGGAGTTCTGGCCGCCATTACTCGCCTGGGCGAGCCTCCACAGGCTATTTTGGTCGCCTGGGCGAGCCTGAGTGCGATCCCAGGCTGTCACCCACCATCCACTCGCCTGGGCGAGCTAACAAAGGCAATTTCACTCGCCTGGGCGAGTACACTCGCCTGGGCGAGCTAAACAAGCACAAATCACTCGCCTGGGCGAGTTAACAGCACCTGGGCCTCTTATTTTTGGGCTTCAGCCTATTTTGCTTGTCGCACCCCCTCCGTTAAAAAATCCGTATTAATAAAATTCTCACTCTGAATTGGTTCACCGTTGGATCTTCTTAAAATTTTAAAGGTATATTTCTAACTTACATATCTAGCTTTTGACCGTTGGGATCTTTGAAATAAGGCTTCTAAGTGTCTACGTGTTCTGCCAAAGTAGACAAACTAAAAATTTCCTTTTAGGCCTTACGGAATCTTTGATCATTCACGGAAGCTACGAAATCAAGCACGAAAGGGTCGCTCAACTTACAGATTGAATTTCTAATAATCCCTAAAATAATTCTATCAATCCATACACAATAAATCGAAATATTGGGGTGTTACAAACTTCCCACAAAGAGTTGTGATTTTTCAAAGTGGGTGTAAAATCTGCAAAATTTTATGCAGCAATTTATGATTTTCCGTATGTTTTGCTAGAGATATATGCTTTGTATGAATAAAATGGTGTTTGATATGTGATTGTATGCCTTATTAGGGCGTGACACCGAGGTTGTCGGTGGCGGGTGCCACAGAGCAGGGAAAGAACTGCAGAGCTCGGCTTTGCCAGGTAAGTTCTTGGTCCCTTGGGGATGTTTACCACTTGCTGTGTTCCACCACACTCCGAGGGAGTGATGGTTGCATTCATAATGCATTCATTGATGGTTGTTGCATCCTCATAATGATATGTATGCTTGCATTTATGCTTGAGAAATGTATGATACCTGTTGATAGATCTTCTGGTCAGTTAGATAGATATGGACCTCCCTAGGAGATGGCTTTCCTCCTAGTTTGGTTTGCTTATGGTTGATGAGATCTCAGGGTGATGATGATCCCTCAAGACCAAGAGATAGGTGTGTCCCGTCGTGGTTGATTGCCTATTCTCGGAGGTACCATATACGTGCGTCCATGCGTAAGGGGTAGCTCCCGATGGGATGGCACGGGTGTGAGATCCGCCGTATATAGAGCAAGATGACTTGTTTGTATTGTTATAAGGGCCGAGTGGCCAGTATGTTTGTGATGCCTTGATGACGTGTGTCATGGAAAGTGAGCCAGGGTGGAGGAGATGCCTCCAAGGACCCTGAGCTTACTGAGATGTTTATCTCACCCCGTGTGGGGCTTATGTTATTTCAGGTGACTCTTCTGGAGAGAGGAGCGGTCTCAGGGCGGGAGGCCCCAGTAGAAATAGTGACTGCTTGGCCGTGAGGCAGCAGGAAGAGCTGGGTGGCTCAGATGTGTTTTGATGATGTTTTTTACCCCTGTAGAGGGAAGATATGTGTGTGTGCACATATATTATGCTTTGTATATGCTATGTATGCCCTCGTGTGAGAAAGGATCTTTGAGATCAAGGCGATGTATACCTATTCTTTTGTATAGACACTGTGAGTGTCAGACGATGTATATGTACATAACCAGTTTATGTTATGCAATGATGTTTCTCCTGGTTATATCTGTTGAGATATTTGTGTTTATCTGTCTATGGTTATGTTCATGGGATTCTAGATCAGCAGGGGCTTGTGTTGCTTTGTGTCATGAGATGTTATATGTTCCATACATAATGTAATCAAGAAATATGGTTTTCGATTATGCTTCCGCAAAGTTTTTAATTAAAATGATTAAGCGCTATTCTGATAAATAATAATGTTAATACATCGGGTGCACACGGGGTGTTACAGCCACTATGACGCAAGGCCATTGAAAGAAGGACCTTTGCAAACTCAACTTTCATCTTTGATTTCTCTTTCGTTGCTGCCTACAACCTAATTCCCTAATGTGTAAAATATGTATTCGCTAAGGGCAAAATTACCCTATACCGTAGCAACAACATACTCAAAAGTGCGGATATCGCATCCTAAAGACTAGTTGTGTTCCCAAATAATCTAAATCGCATAAACTAAATAACTTTGGGTGTTTATCTTGAGTTAAAGATTGTTTAAGTTTGCGTTCAAGAAAATAAAACTAGAGACAAACAATAGTTTCAAGAAAGAGGTATGTATGAGAAGTGAAGACTCAAATTATGATTTCACATGAACTATTTTCTCCTAATTCCTAATTCAATTTAGGCATCTCAACTATTAAATAATTATCTAATACCTCTTAATTTAATTGGCAGGCTATGGTTAAGGTCTGAGAATACTCTTCCCCTTAAATTAATCTTGCATTGGTCATTTGGGATTCAATTTAGGGTTAAGGATGAACAACAAAAAGGTTTGTATAAATAAGGTTTATGCCACTAGTTTGGTTATGAAAGTTTTATGAACCCTATCATTCTATAGTTCAGTTAATTACAAGTAGATGCTCATTAACATCTATTTGACTAAGAATTAGAGTGATCAATTCCAATATAAAATAGAAAGCGGTAGAAAGACTCAATCATCTGAATAACATTGAAGAACTTTAATTAAAAAAAATGAATTAGGGTACACAGTACAACTACATCACAATCCAAGACCTAAAGGGTTTAGACAACCATGGTCATTGAAAATGTATGAAAATATTACTCAAAATATGGTTTATCAACCTCATATCCAACTTCTCTAATGCTGACGACAATGATGCTGACAAGGAGATTACCAACATCAAGTGGTTTTCCCCCTTCACCATGACCCATGACATGGATTCTTCAAATTTATCCCTATCTGGGTCACTTGCGACAATCGTCCATCATTTGATGTTCCATTTTTCATTTCTTTTATTTGTTTGTTTTTCTTATTAATATCATGAATTTGTTTCATTTCTTTGTTGGTGTTTTCCTGAATCTTAGTTATTTTCAAGTGCACATAAATTGGTGTGGACTTTGGAGGATTTAAAATTAAATGGTTAAGAGATTTGTTGATTTTAAGTTAATAATCCTAATTCCTAAATTTGGGATTTTGTGGTTTAAAAATTTGTATTGATTCATATTTGGATTTGGAATGAAATTGAAGAAATAAGAATTCTCCTGGTTGAATGTGTGTTTTTAAATTCACATAATTCTTATAAACCATTTTCTCATTAAGTTTTATTTTTTTGGGACCATTTTTGGTTGCATAAGAACATATTAGCAACGAAACTAGGAAGAATAACCTTATCAAAATACTCATTATTTTCTTAAATTTAAAAATCAATAGTTAAAGAAAGTTTTACTGACAATTTAGTCAAAACACTATTGGCTAACATGGAATGTCTCATGCATTTGTGTATTTGCCATGTTAACATCAACATGTCACATATGCACAAAACATTAACAAAAACATAGATAACTTGTCTGTTAGACTAAATTGTTGTTACATTTGCATATTGGTGAATTAAATTGATCATTTTCTTAGTATAGGAACGAAATTGTCAACGCCTACAAAATACAGGGACTAAAGGCGGCATTTAACCTATATAATTACCCCACATTTTTGTTGGTATGGTACTTCTAGTTATTTGACACTCAATCATTAATTCTCTTCCTACTAAATTAGTCTATTTGGAAGTAAAGTAGTTCCTCCAATTGCAACTTCATTTCAAAGTCGAGTATCAATTCTTGGTTTAAAGGATACAAGTGTTGAATTACTTGTGTCAACGACTTTCGATTTATTCTTACCCCACTAATTTTATAAAAGTCTATTTTAAAAATAATTATACACTCATTTTCTATTTAACTTCCATTATATCTTTTTTTAAAAGATATAGAAAGATGTAAACCATCTTTTTCTCTTGGTTAACAATAAAAATATAATAAATTACACGTGCCCACATGAGGTTTTACACCTAATACACCTCTATTTTGTAATCCTACAAAAACAAAATCCCTAATTACCCCCTCATATAAACACCTGACACCATCATCTCCACTCGCACCCCTATGTTTTTTGTGAATTGAATTTGATACCTCGTTTAATTTTTTCTTTAGTTTTAGTCTCTATTGTTAAGTGACAATGTTAATTGATGATATAACAATGACATTGACAACTCAGTGACTTGCTACATCATCAAGGAATTTGATGGGGCATCCTTGTTTATTTATTTATTTGGTAAATTGTGTTTTTAATTTTGAATATGTTTTGATGTCATGCAAGTTGATAAGTGATTAAAAAATAGTTAATTAATAAATAATTGCACACCATTTTGATGATGTGGCGTGACAATGGGCTTCTAGCATCATTGTTATATCATCAGTTAACATTGTTACTTGACAATAGAGATTAAATAACAAAAATTAACAAAGGGGTATCAGGTGCAACAAACATAGGGGTGCGAGTGGAGGAAAAGGGTGCCCAATGTTATACGAGGAGAGAAGTTATGGGTTATTGTAGGGTTACAAAACGAAGGGATGTCAAATGAAAACTTAGGGATGCATGTAATTTACTCTAAAAAATATATTAGAAGAAATATGTTAAACTTAAATAATGACAAATGCTATTGTGGAACAACTTCGTAAGTGGTCTACAATGCACCATCTTTATTTGTGGTAGATTTAACTAGTCCTTATAATTATGCTATGCACCTCTCACACTGTATTGGTCATTCCCTAATTAGAAACAAAATCCCCCTCACTTCCATTGCCTCCACCACCAATGCACCATTGCTGCCATCTCCATCTCATGTCAGAAACTTTTCCATTGCCTTTACTACTAGCCACAATTGTCATGAAAACACTAAAAGACAAATTCAATCCAAAACTCAAATAAAAAACATGGTTGTTGGTGGTGATCAGATGAGTGATCCATATTTTCTCTATCATGTCACTTAAGCAAATATCAAATTTGCATTTTCTTTTATTCTAACATTTTGAATTGCTACCCTGTTATAATTACCATGTTTTCTTCTACATGGTAAATGCATGTTATGTATTATGAAAGTTAACTTTCAAGAGAATATATATTATCAAATTTAATATAAATGGGTGGTTGTATTAATTTTACCAACTTGCTTTTGCTTATTGTTAATGTTATTTTAAGCTAATTATCTAAATTTTTAAACAACTAAAGATTTAATACCAAACTATTATAGTTTTTTAAGTAAAAAATTACTTAATATTTTTGAATTTTGCACTTGGCTAATCTTGCTACATTAAGTATTTTTTCACTCAAATAATTCTTTTGTTATATTAAGCATTTTGATTTTACTTTTACCTTTTAGCTGGCTATGTTTAAGTATCATCAACTTTAGAGAAGCCCTGGATCTTGTGAAGGAGGCCACTTAAAGATAACTCTTGATGTTACTGCTACAAATTTTTGCATAGGTAATTTTAAATTTCTCCCGCTTGTGTATTTTTAGATTCTCAAGATGGAACTTGGTGATACTTGCTTTATCTAATTGAAGAAATTTGGAAGGAAATTATTGAGATAAGACTATTATTGTTATTATTAGCTTTATTTGATTTGTCAGTTGCTATCATAATATTTGTTGCACTATGAGTAGTTGGACTATTTTACTAGATAGCAATTGAAAATATTATATTTTTATTTTAAAAAATATGTAGTTTGAAAACCAATCTAGTGCTTAAAACTAGTTTGAAACCAATTCAGTTCCAAACTAATTCAAAACCAGTTTATGAAACTAGTTTGGTTTCAAACTAGTTTTTCTAAAAACCAATTCAGTTTCGAACTGATTCGTCAAATCAGTTGGCAAATTCAGTTTACAAACCTAGTCGTTTAAATTGGTTTGAAACTGTTTGGTTTGGCTTTCCCCCGAACTAGTTTGTGATCCAATGCTGATTGCGCAATCTCTATTTGTGATCCACCATGCACTAAACATTATTGTGACATAAAACATGGTGTATGCAAATTTTCATGTTAGAATGAGTAAGATTTGAGGTAGATCAATAAAATGGGTAATTAGGAATCACCATGACATTGTTGAATTATACAATAGTTACCTTAAAAGTGTTGGAGCTATTGATAGCAGGAACTACACAATGGAACAAGTTATGGAGATGAGAATATTTTGGCTTTTCATAAAAGATACACACATGCAACTATATCTCTATTATTCACACCTTTCTATTTTTTAACAACTAATAGAGTTAGTTAGATATAACTAACTTTTATAACAAAAAAGTAACTACTAACAATTACAATTAAATTGGTTCACAACATTCCTCCTCAATTTAAACACTCTACTACACCTAGTTCTTTCCTCAACAACTCAAATTTGTCAACCTTAATTGCCTTAGTCAAAACATAAGCAGTTTATAAATCTGTTGGATAATGCACCACTTCAATCAGTCTTGAATTCACCTTCTCTCTCAGAAAATGAAACTTTGTCTCTATGTGTTTGCCTTTTCAATGTGAGACTGGGTTTTTAGCCAAGTTGATGGCAGACTTGTTGTATATTAGGAGCTTCAAAGGTTTCTTCACTTCAACTGTGATTTCTTTCAACAATAAGTTGAGCCAAATAGCTTGGCATGTAGCAAATGCTCCAACTATATGTTATACTTCATAAGAGAACAATGCTACTGTTGGTTGTTTCTTGGAGCACCAAGAGATTGGTGCACCATAAAACTTAAAGATATAACAGTTTTACTCATTCTATCAATTTTGTCTCCACACCAATAAGAGTTTGCATGGTCAATTTGTTCTCCCTCTTCCTATTTTACTTCATTAGGGAACAATACTCCAAAGTTCCGAGTTCCCTTCAAGTACCTTAGTACTTGCCAAGTGGGCCATTTAGAAGTGCTGACTTCACATCAAGATGATAAAGGGACCAATTACTTTTGCTAGCTAAGGAAATCACCAGCCTTATTGTTTCAATCTTGACAACTAGGGCAAATAACTCTCTGTAGTCCACTTTAGGCTTCTACAGAAAACCTTTAGCCACCAATCATGCTTTGTGCTTTGCTATTAACCCATCAAAGTTTAACTTCAACTTGAACACCCACTTTACAACAATGAGCTTCTTATTGGAGGTAGCTCAGCCAATTCCCATGTTTTGTTCTTCTCAATAGCTTTCAGTTCTTCCAACATAACATTCTACCAAGTCAACTTCTTTACTGCTTTGATGAAATTAATTGGCTCAATGTCAGTTAGAAATGCAAAGTATATCAAGTCACCATCATCAATAACTGCATTATCTAGGAGCATCTCAAAGTTTTGGAACCTTGAAGGGATTTTCCTCTGCCTGTGTGGTCTCTAAACAAGCGTTGGCCCACTATATGCACCCTCGAAGTCTACATCAGTCTCTTTTTATTTTCATTAGAGACAAAAATTAAGTTGCAAAATTTGCTTTTCTGTTGTTCCCAATTCCAGGATTCATTTTCATAGACTAATACATCTCTATTGACCTTAATTCTTTTATTTGAAGGGTTGTAATGTCTGTAAGCACCAATGTCATGTTAACCAACCAGAATCATGGACTCACTTTTGTCTTGCAATTTCTTCCTTATAGCATTTGTTATATGCTTGTAGCACAAGGAACCAAAAATTCTCAAGTGACTCACAACTTGTTTTCTTCCTATCCAATATTCTTCAGGTACCTTTTGCAGAAGTCTCTTGGTAGGGCACCTATTCAGCAAGTAGGTTGTTGTAGCCACTACTTCACCCCAAAAGAATTTTGGCAAGCCCTTCTGTTTAAGCATACTTCTGCACATGTTCAAAATTGTTCTATTTCTCCTATCTGTAAGACCATTGTGTTGAGGAGTGTAGGATGTTGTTACTTCATGTTGAATGCTAAGTTTTGTACAATGAGCTTCAAATTCTTGAGGTATACTCTCCTCCACCATCAATTTTCAAGATCTTGATCTTTTTGCCACAATGCCTATCAGCTATTGCTTGGAATTTGTCCAGCGTTGCAAAGACCTCACTTTTGTGCTTGATCAAATACAACCGCATCCTCTTGCTAAACCCATCCACAAAAGTCACAAAATACAATTGCCACCCAAGGAAGGCACTTTCATTGGACCACATACTCATAATGAATCACATGTAACAAGTTAGTAGATCTTATAGGCAAATAGGAATTAAAGCTGAGTGTAGATTGTTTGTCTATCATGCAAGATTCACACACCCTTTCTGGTACAACAATCCTTGGCAATCCTATCACCATTTCTTTAGACCCTAATTGATTAAGGCTTTTAAAGTTCAAGTGACCAAACCTAAGATGCCATAGCCAACTCTCCTTGTTCTCCTCAGTTGCAATTAGACACTTTACCTTTGCAGGTTGAATTGTAGTTTGAAAGGTTTTGTTCTTAAACGGTGGAGACTTGAGTACCAATCTCTAATGTTGATCATAAAACTCAAGGTAATCATGCTTCATGATGATTAAGAATCCCTTCTCCATCAGTTGGCTAACACTCATCAAGTTGCATTTCATTCCTGGTACAAATAGTACATTCTCTATCAATGTAGCTTTCCCATTCTTTCTCCTTATCACAATATTTCTCATACCTTATGATGTTAGAGCTTTGTTATCTGTAAGTTTAATTTGAGTTTTCTGATTTACATCAAGATCAGTTAACCAATCTTTATGGCCTGTCATGTGATTTGAACATCCAGTATCTAAGTACCAAGCCTCAGAACGAAGATCTCCACCACTAATAGTCACCATTAGTAGTACTAGATCAGAGTCAGAATCTCCATCTTGAGACACGTTGACTTCTTCTTCACTATTTCTCACTTGTTTCCCTTTCTTGTGCCAACACTCATCATCATAGTTGCCCCACTTCTCACAATTGTAATAATGAATCTTCCTTTTATCAAATCCCTTCTTTCCATCTTTATTGTTGGAGAATCTTGCAGTACCTTTTTGAGAGGTTTCTGCTCTATCTTTACTCTTGAATTTTTCATGGTTCGAATTCCGATTGCCCTTTTGGAATTTTCCCTTTCCTTTCTTCTATTTCCTTTTGTCACTGCTACCTTTCTTGGAGGTTTGGGCCTACAGAGCTTGTTCTGTAGGTTTGACACTTCCTCTTTTGATCAACTTCAATTCTTGGGCTTCACATGAACCTTACAATTCTTTAATTTTCTTGCTTTCAACATCTTTGGACTCTTCGATAGCAACTACAGTGTGGTCAAAGCTTGGAATCAGGGTCCTCATGATCTTCTCTATGATCATTTGGTCTGAGATCCTCTAACCACAACTCTTTATTTGATTGGAAAGATTCAGTACTCTAGTGAAATAATCTACAATTCTTTCACTGGCTTCCATTTTCAGTAATTCGTATTGTTTTCTCAGAGATTGAAGTCTCACCTTTCTCACCTTAGATCCATTTGTGTAACACTTTGCAAGGATGTCACATGCCTCCTTTACTGAAGATGATGCTTGAATCTTCTCAAAGATGTTGGGATCTACATACTAATGGATCAAGAATAGTGCTTTCTCATCCCTTCTAATAGATTCTTTGTGCTATGCTCTCTATGATTCAGTGGAACATTGGTTCTTTAATTTCAGTTTCAACAATTTCAAGCACATCTTGAAATCTAAACAAGACTCTCATCTGCATGGCAAGAATTGGAAGGTTTCCCCGTAACACCATAATTGTCTGGGCAAAAGAACCTAAATGGTGTTTTTTTACAAAATATTTACCGATAAGGGGTTGTTTCAAAACTATTTACAAAGCTGGGTTGTGTAACATAAATTATTTACCAAAATGGGGCTGTGTGACATGCTTGAATTAGGCATGTTACAACACGCCTAGATTGGGCGTGTTGTAACATGCCTAATTCAGGCATGTTACAACTGCCCCAATTTGGTAAATAAGGCCCCCCCGCTCTGCAGTTTCTTCATATCTTGACTTTCGGTGTTCTCTGTCTCTGCTAAACTGCCAACCATTCTGGTATTTTTTTGTTTTTTAAGAGATTTTTGAAGTTGTTTTGAGTGATGAGAAGCATGAGTTCAAGTGGTGATTCTGTTCGCGTTTGAGGGGTTAGGGTTTGCTGGGCATGGTTAGGTTGTGTTTAGGGTATGGTCATGTGACGTTAGCTTGTGGTTAAGGGTTTAGGGTTTGGTGGGCATGGGACGTGACGTTTGGGCTAGGGTTGGGGTATGGTTAGCTTTCATGGTCATGTGACGATGGTTTGCAGTTAATGGTTTAGGGTTTGGTGGGCATGGTATGTGACGTTTGGGCTAGGTTTGGGGTAGGTGTAATACCTTGAATCTTAAGCATGTAATTAACCCTGTGATTAAGGCTATAATCATGTTCTAATTATCCAAAAGGGTGCATTTAGCAGAAAACCCTGTAAGGGTTGCGGCGCTGATGGTGCCAGGTTTGGAGTTGATGGCGCCAGAGCACTGGAATGTGGCGCCAGGAGCGCCAGGTCCATGCTGAGGGCGCCATGGTCTCTGGGAAGTGGCTCTAGGAGCGCCAGGGTCGTGCTGGAAGCGTGGAGCCTATGGAGGTTCGCGCTTGGAGCGCCAGAGGTGGCGCCAGGGGCGCCAAGTTTCCCAGCTGGCGCGGATGGCGCCAGAGTTTCTGGAAGGTGGCGCCAGGTTCGTGCTGGGAGCGCGGGGTCCCTGGAGGTTCACGCTATGGACGCCAAATGTGGCGTCAGGGGCGCCAAATGGCGCCAGGTGCGGCGCGGATCACGCCAGAGGTTTTGGAGTGCGGCGCTAGGGGCGCCAGGCCAGCGCCAAGAGCGCCACAGGTCGGGCAGAGCGACTATATAAAGCCCAAAACGCGAAAAAGAGAGGAGAAAGGGTCTTCTTCTTCTTCCACTGCCCTAGACTCCATTGTTGACCATCCCAAGCTTCCTTGAGCCATATTTCTTGACCAAAACACCTTCCTTTATCTCTTGATTGTGAGAGAAACACTATGGAAGCTTGAATTACTCATCCTTTCTCATCAAAAACCCCTTTTGAGTGAATTTTGAAGTCCCCAAAAGAAAGCTTAGAGAACTTGAGAGAGGCTGAGACCCATTGTGTGGAAAGGACACCGGAGCTCGAGAAGGTGGTCCTAGGGTCTTCTTTGGCGCCGTTGAGGTAAGAAACTCAAGTTTCTCCGTTTGATTTTGAGATTGGGGGTTTGCATGAATAGTGACCCTTTTGTAATGGGGTTGGAATTAGCCCAGGGTCCTGTAGAGACTTGTGTTCAGGGGGTTGTTGTGATGATATAAGAGCCTTCAGAAATCATTATTGATAAAGTTTGATTTTAGCTCTGAGTTATGCATGTATAGAGAAAGGGGCTGAGTGCATGGTTATGTTGAACCCTAGAGTAGATGATAAAGTACTCTTGGGATGGTTTAGATGTTTTCCATGAGCTGATTTTGGGTTGTATGATTGAGCTTGGCCATGGTAGGGCTAAGGCATGGATGTGCTTTGTGTTAACCTGAGCGGAGTCTTAGGAGAGACTCTGGGGCCTTGGTTAGGCCGAGAGGGATCCTAGTGAGGGTCCGTGAATCACTTGCGAAGTGATTGGATATGTGCTCTGTAGAAAAGGAATTGTAGTTCCTTTCGTTCTAACGGCTTAGGACCGTTGTTGACACACTATGTGTTGCTTGTGTAGGACGTGAGCTCGATATCTCGGGTGGTGGTAGCCTCGGTACCGGGGAAGCCGGTGTTTTGCTTAGAGCAGGTAAGCTCTTGGACCTTGATTGTATATCCTTTGTTGTGTTCCACCATGCTCCAGATGGGGGAATGGTTTTGCTGTGATATATTGTATGTGTGTGGAACATGAATGGAATGTGAATTGAACCCTTTGATGAGGGATTGTTATATATATATTGAATGTGCATTGAACCCTTTAATGAGGGAATAACATGTATTGATTGTATATGCTTGGGATGTTTGCTTACCCCTTTGTAGAGGGGATGATAGGTGAACCCTTTGAAGAGGGAATGGTAGGTAGTGAATATGAATGTTGTGATATGAGATTGATTGATATGGTTGTGAGCCATTCAGCCTGTGATAGGCATGATTAGCTATTAGACTGACTATGAATTCTGAGAATTGAATAGAGATAATCCTACGGTAGTAGGATAGATGACTTGAGATTAAGTAAGACCTGTAGTGAGATGTTCCTGTGATATAGACGTAGCCTCCCGAACGGAGATGTTCCTATATGTACAGATGTAGCCTCCTCAGGCAGTTGTGTTAAGATAGGGTACGAGATGTTCCTGTGATATAGATGTAGCCTCCCGAATAGAGATGTTCCTATATATACAGATGTAGCCTCGTTAGAAGGAGATGTGCCTGATATATATAGATGTAGCCTCTTGATTGAGATGTTCCTATATATACAGATGAAGCCTCCGCTAGACACATGAGATGTTCCTGTTATATAGATGTAGCCTCCCCAAGTGGAGATGTCCCTATATATACAGATGTAGCCTCATGTAGTTGGTTGAATCCTAGCATGAAATGTTCCTGTTATATAGATGTAGCCTCATAAAGTGGAGATGTCCCTATATATACAAATGTAGCCTCATGTAGATGGTTGAATCCTGGCATGAGATGTTCCTAGTATATAGATGTAGCCTCCTGAGAGAAGATGTTCCTATATATCTAAATGTAGCCTCTGCAGGATAGAGTTGGGTGTGATAATTGGTGGTATGCCATGAGTATAGCCTGATTGTAGTCAGGTAGTGGTTCTAGCCTGATTGTGGTCAGGTAGTGATTATGATATGAACGGTTGTAGGCCGTGCTTGAGGCACCTGGTTGTGGCCAGGTGGATGATAATGTGAGATTGTTGGTTGCTTGATGATGACTATGATTATTGAATATCTTGGATATGTTGTGCCTATGAATATGTTGAAAAGTGAACCAAGGGAAGGAAATACCTTCAAGGGCCCTGAGTTTACTGAGATTTTATATCTCACCCAGTGTGTGGGGCTTATGTTTTGCAGGTGAATCATCAAGCGGAGCAGATAGATTCCAAGGCAAGAAGCCTATGTAGGGATAGCTTGGATTTGTAACCTTAGGCTAGATGACATGAGCTGTGGCTCAGATGTTTTGTATTCACCTTTGGTTTTATTTTGTACCCCGAGGGGGAAGTTTATGTACAGTTTTGTATAAGACACATGAACTTGATGTATATTCACCATGTTATATGTACAGTGTATATGATGACGGCATTTGTTGATGCCCTGTTTATGTTAATGTATGCTTTCAAACTGCTTAACTCTGATGATTATCTGGTAATGATGGTAATTAAGGCTGGGTAATGACCTCGGTTGTAACTGGGGCGTTACAGTAGGGTTAGGTTTCATGGTCACATGACCATGAAACCTAGGGTTGGGTTGTGACATTTATGGTATGTGAAGTTTGGGCTAGGGTTGGGTTAGGGTTGGTTTCATGGTTTTGGTTGCATGGTTTAGGGTTGGTAGGCGTGTTGAATGACGCCCTAAACCCCAAACACCATGTACGCTTGCCGACACAACCCTAACCCCTCACCTGAATACCCAACCCCTAAACTCCAACCAATCCCTAAACCCCAGCCAAACCCTAAACCCTAAGACCCTAGCCAAACCCTAAACCCCAACCAATCCCTAAACCCCAACCAATCCCTAAACCCCAACCAAACCCTAAACCCTAAACCCAAGACCCATCCAGATTAGTGAGTTCAATCTTTTGCTTTAGAGCTTCAAGCTCATGTTTGCAGAGTCTACGAAGATGAGCCTTAATATATCTGGTTGGTCAAAAGTTTCTTTAAATCTTGATTCTGTCTCAAGGAAGAACTACATTAATCACATACATCTTGATTCTGTCTTTGAGCATTGATTCCCTTCTCTATATACTCAAAGAGCACGTTCTTCCACTTTAGGAAAAGTAGCCCAAGATGGATACTTGAAGGGATTAATACCTGGAAAACCCTTCCTTCCATAGCTTTGTAAGATTAAGGTTGTCAAGTTATACTTGTTGAAATATCTGCATGAAGAATGTGGGAGCCAATATCACATTTCTC